>CM051008.1:31501043-31528543 GCA_027704905.1 Muraenolepis orangiensis
GTGACGGAACACATCAACTCATATTTACACTCTTTAACGCTCAAATTTACACTCTTTAACGCTCATATTTACACTCTTTAACTCTCATATTTACTCTTTAACTCTCATATTTACACTCATTAATGCTCATATTTACACTCTTTAACTCTCATATTTACTGTTTAACTCTCATATGTACTGTTTAACTCTCATATTTACACTCTTTAACTCTCATATTTACACTATTTAACGCTCATATTTACACTCTTTAACTCTCATATTTACACTCTTTAACTCTCATATTTACACTCTTTAACTCTCATATTTACACTCTTTAACTCTCATATTTACACTCTTTAACTCTCATATTTACACTCTTTAACTCTCATATTTACACTCTAACTCTCATATTTACACTCTTTAACTCTCATATTTACACTCTTTAACTCTCATATTTACACTCTTTAACTATCATATTTATAGCCTTCCATTGTGGAAAGGAAAAAGCAAATTATACAAAATACATTATTATTATACAAAAATTACCATTATTTTTATGTAAAATGTATTCATATTTACACCTCTCTATGGTAGAGTTGTATAACAGAAGTATCTAAATACTAGCAGGATATAGAGTAGTACACAGGAAAATATAGAATATATAGCAAGCCAATATTGCAACAAACATGCTACAACAATATATATTGGTGAAAGACAAAAATACAATACAATTCATGTCTCTGTATGAACACAGAGACATGATGTATTAATTGAATACAGGAATATGCCCAATATTAGCATGTGGTGTCTGGTCGCAGGTCTCTGGGTGTGTGTGTGTGTGTGTGTGTGTGCGTGTGTGTGTGTGTGTGTGTGTGTGGTGTGTGTGTGTGTGTGTGTGTGTGTGGTGTGTGTGTGTGTGTGTGTGTGTGTGTGTGTGTGTGTGTGTGTGTGTGTGGACAGTACTCAGACAGGCTGTAGACTCTGTTTCTTCTGTATTTTATCATGGTTTCTGTTCGTTTTCTTTCTAATTCTAAACGCCTTCGACTCGGTTCGTCTCAGTCGCGCTTGTAAAGAGGAACATAATAGAACTACAATTCCCAGGTGGATTGAGTTGTAGTTCCTCTGTAAACCGGCGGAAGTGTTTCCCGTGAACCTGGCAGTTGTAGTCTTTATTTCCATTCCTAGCGGAAGTGTTTGCTTGTCTCCTGGAGGTCGTCACGTTTGTTTTGAGACAATAAAGAATAAAGACTATAAACGATACGAGATGGACCCGGCCAGAACAGGTAATGTACACCAATAGGATATATCATATGCTGAAAATGTGTCATAACCTTTCAGATGTTATATATGTTTAATAAAGCGATGTTTAACACGAGAGAAAGAGAGACAGTGACAGAGACCGTGAGAGAGACAGTGACAGAGAGACAGAGACAGTGCCAGAGAGACAGTGACAGAGCCAGAGAGACAGAGACAGTGACAGAGAGACAGTGACAGAGAGAGAGAGAGAGACAGAGATACAGTGAGAGAGAGAGAGACAGATACAGTGCCAGAGAGACAGTGACAGAGCCAGAGAGACAGGACAGAGATACAGTGAGAGAGAGAGAGACAGAGACAGTGACAGAGATACAGTGACAGAGAGACAGTGAGAGAGAGAGACAGTGACAGAGAGACAGAGACAGTGGCAGAGAGACAGTGACAGAGAGACAGAGACACAGAGGGAGACTCGTCCCCATGAGATATCCAACTTGCCTTTGCCGCCTGTTGCCAAACAGCTTTTAGTTCAGGACTATCTGAGTTGGATGGACTCCCATTGACTCTGACTCCACTTGGTCTAATCGAACTCAACTGGAGACCGAGGTAGAGTCCAATGGACCAGAGGGGACAACACACATTCTGTAGGTCATGATTTAATGAATGGTGAACGCTGCGTAGAACCAGCCTTCTGTCACCATGATGATAATGGTGATGAAGATGAAGAGGAGGATGGTGGTGCTGATGCTGAGCTTCTCGTCTGATGTGTTTTTTTCAGGGGAGCCCAAGCTGAGGCATGTGGAGACGGATGTGTTGATCCCGAAGCTCATGAGAGAGAAGGCCAAGGAGCTGTGCTCGGACCAGGTTCAGGGTGGGTTCTAACACCTGGGGGTTCTCTGGTCATGTAGCACCAATTCTCTAGGGCTGTTCTCTGGTCATGTAGAACCAGTTCTCTGGGGCTGTTGTTCTCTGGTCATGTAGCACCAGTTCTCTAGGGCTGTTCTCTGGTCATGTAGCACCAGTTCTCTGGGGCTGTTCTCTGGTCATGTAGCACCAGTTCTCTAGGGCTGTTGTTCTCTGGTCATGTAGCACCAGTTCTCTAGGGCTGTTCTCTGGTCATGTAGCACCAGTTCTCTGGGGCTGTTCTCTGGTCATGTAGCACCAGTTCTCTAGGGCTGTTGTTCTCTGGTCATGTAGCACCAGTTCTCTAGGGCTGTTCTCTGGTCATGTAGCACCAGTTCTCTAGGGCTGTTCTCTGGTCATGTAGCACCAGTTCTCTAGGGCTGTTCTCTGGTCATGTAGCACCAGTTCTCTAGGGCTGTTCTCTGGTCATGTAGCACCAGTTCTCTAGGGCGTAGGGTGTGTGTGCACGAAGCTCATTATTATGCTGTTGGTCTGAAAGGGCTCCAATGAGGTTTTTAGGGAGGGGTAGTATGTTAATTTGGGGTAGTATCATGTTAAGTTGGGGTAGTATCATGTTAAGTTGGGGTAGTAGTATAGTAGTAGTTTATTTGGGGTAGTATCATGTTAAGTTGGGGTAGTAGTATAGTAGTAGTTTATTTGGGGTAGTATCATGTTAAGTTGGGGTAGTAGTATAGTAGTAGTTTATTTGGGGTAGTATCATGTTAAGTTGGGGTAGTATCATGTTCATTTGGAGTAGTATCATGTTAAGTTCACCTCCAACCATATACTGGTGCGGACGGCCCAGTATATCATTGGAGGTGAGCTCCCCTCCCTCCTGGATATATACAACCAGCGGTGCGTGGCCAAGGCCAAACGCGTCATAAAAGACAATGCCCACCCCAGCCATGAACTGTACTCACTGTTACCATCAGGCAGGCGATACCGCAGTATCAAGTGGTATCAAATAGACTCAGAGATAGCTTCCACAGTCAGGCCATCAGGCTGCTGAACAAGGGCGTATAGCATATAACAATGTATATTTTATTACATTGATTTATATATATATATATTGCATATATATCTGTGCTAATATATTGCATTTTATATATGCATCTTTATATATTTTTTATTTTTATATATTTAACTTTATACAGTTTGTACTTTTTTGTGTAGTAGTTTATTTGGGGTAGTATCATGTTAAGTTGGGGTAGTAGTATAGTAGTAGTTTATTTGGGGTAGTATCATGTTAAGTTGGGGTAGTAGTGTAGTAGTTTATTTGGGGTAGTAGTATAGTAGTAGTTTATTTGGGGTAGTATCATGTTAAGTTGGGGTAGTAGTATAGTAGTAGTTTATTTGGGGTAGTATCATGTTAAGTTGGGGTAGTAGTATAGTAGCAGTTTATTTGGGGTAGTATCATGTTAAGTTGGGGTAGTAGTATAGTAGCAGTTTATTTGGGGTAGTGGGGTCATGGTGATTTTGGGGGCTGCTTGTGGAGCCGATACCAAACTTAAAGCCTTCTCTCTCTCCCCATTTGAACCCTGCTTTCCGCCTCCAGCCTTTAACCACTGCTGTAAGGACTCTGGCTTCAGCATGGCGTGGAGGTGCAGAGAGCAGAACACAGCCCTGAAGGACTGTCTCACAGTCTAGTAAGTGTTTAACCGTTTTGACCCGTCTTTCTAAACCACTTAGATTATAGGTTTATAGAACATTTCAGAGATTCACATGGACATGCCAAGCCAATGCCTTGCTGCTTTTTCACTGTTATTCAAGAATATTATATTAATATTATAGAATATTCTAGAATGGTCTAGAAGTAGCAGCCTGGCTTGAACCTCTTTGATATAACTTCCCGTTCCATGACAGAAACCCTTCTATTGAATGCAAGGTTTCTGTTCTTCCTTCCCCAGCTACAAAGACCCCGTGTTCTTTGAGGAGTGTAAGCAGGAGTACATCCAGGAGAAGATGGAGTTTCAGAGGACAGGGATCCCAGCCAAGATCAGGAAACAGAAGCTCCCCACCAGCATGTAGAGGGACTGAGAAGGGACTGGACCACCTGCTGGTTGAAGGTCTTAATGTCAAGGGTTATCCATCTATACATGGATCTAAGAAGTGCAAAGATCTTGATAGAGAAAATTAATGATTTTTTTTATTTTTACCTGTGCTTTCATTGTTGCTCCCCTGCCCACCAGCTGCACAATGTTCATCAAATAAAATGATTGCGCCATGATACCTGCTAGTCAGTTACTGTATAGAAATAAATAAATATATCGTTAGCAACGATCACCTGTCCTCTTTTTTTGGACACATTAATAGCAGTTAAGCTTTACCTAGAGGGCCCCCAGTAGACCTAGAGGGCCCTCAGTAGACCTAGAGGGCCCTCAGTAGACCTTACCTTCGTCACACCAAAAAGTCTCCGGGGTCCAGATTCAGATCCAGGAACAACCACAGCTGAACCTCTTCAGTGCTTAATTGGCTCTGGCTTTTATATATAGTTTAGATCTGGATCCAAAATCCAATCAATAGTTCCTTGGTCCATAAGTAATCTAACCAGCCAGTTTTGTCATGTTCTGTTCAGAACTTTGAGACGAGAACGTCCTCCCATCTTCAATGGCAGTAATTTAAGCATTACTAATCGTGTGAAGCATTTGTTTAGTTACCATAAAAGGTTCACTCATCACCAAACTGACCATTTGAATATTAACTTTAACCAAGGAAGTTTGGATGTCCTATGCCTATTGTCCTGTTCACAATAACATCTGAATAGCCTTATTCGTCCTTATTTGTCATGCACAAAATATATATTATTTTCCATAAAACACTGGCGTTATTTGGATGCCGATAGTTATTACATGTTTTGATTTATATTCATATTATTCATACAAAATCTGAGAATAACTAATTCATGTCATACATAGCAATACCTCCCTCTAGGCAGTGTGCTGCTCACGCTTCACCAGATGTTTAGATGGGATGTTTCCTGAGGGCTCAGAAACCAAATCAGAAAAGAGTTGCTCAGGAATCCCCTCAGTGGGACTGGTTTAAACTCCACTCACCAACGTTCACAACTGGAAAAAGGACACAGTCACACTGGTTCATTCCTTGTTTTAGTTTAGTTTTGCCATATTTACAAACAGTCTGAGCGCGATAATTCTAAAATATAATCCATATCTACTGTACATTGCATTTTGGTTTGCAAGTCGTTCACAGAAGTATGAAACTGCCGTGGCTGTAAAAGAAAGTTCATTCAAAATCCAGGAATGGTTGAGCAGGAACCAGGGAGAAGACCGTCTGCTGGTCCAAGCCACACATCACCTCACAGGTTCAATCTTCACTTGGGGTCTTCAGCCCAGAGGCAGACAGCCTTTAAACAACGTCTTGAGGACCGTCAGGAGAAACTGGTCTGGAGTGCATACATCTGGTCTGGCGGATGAAAAAAACCCTAAAAACCACTTTAAAAAGCCTGTCCTATCCATGGTAGAGAGATGAGATGTGTGCTCCCACATATACTGACTGAACCAGGAAGGTTCCTCACGCTCTGCTCTTCCAGTGTACGTACAGCCTGATTATTGACTTATTACAAGTGCTTTCTTCTGATCTTTTCTTTAAACACGGTTTTACTTCATGACACAAAAAGACAGCTGCTAAAGGTTTGTGGGAGCACCGGGAAAGCAAATCCAAATCTAAAACAGCCGGTGTAGCACGACCACCTTCTAACCCAGTTCAAACACTTTCCTGTTCTACCACTAGACCTTCTCCACCCGAGGCCTCACACCTCAACCTCCCGTTCACAAGGGAACTGGAGAGAATAATTGACACCAGGTTGTGGAGTCAGTGAAACAGTGGAGCCATTCGTAGTTTTTCCATTTGTTGTTTTTTTGGTGCCAGTGAGGTTGAAGGGAGATTATCATCTCATTGTTACCCAATAATAATTAGAAATAAATTACAAAAAAGCCTCGGTTAAAACATGTCAATCATAGTATAGTCCCCAAAGAAAGCAAAGTGGGGTAATCACGTTGATTCCAGTTAAGAAAAGTTTGGAATCATCGAAAAACAGAAAGTTCAATGTTTGACTTTGGAATGAAGCTCTTCCACAAAAGGTCTTCAGTACAGACAGAACCATGTTGTCTGTACTGCTGGAGACAAGACTGAACTATGTATTCCAATGAGCTCTGTCTATAGATCAGGTGCAGTACAGACAGAACCATGTCTCTACACCAGCAGTACAGACAGAACCATGTCTCCACGCCAGCAGTACAGACAGAACCATGTCTCTACACCAGCAGTACAGACAGAACCATGTCTCTACACCAGCAGTACAGACAGAACCATGTCTCCACACCAGCAGTACAGACAGAACCATGTCTCTACACCAGCAGTACAGACAGAACCATGTCTCTACACCAGCAGTACAGACAGAACCATGTCTCCACACCAGCAGTACAGACAGAACCATGTCTCTACACCAGCAGTACAGACAGAACCATGTCTCCACACCAGCAGTACAGACAGAACCATGTCTCTACACCAGCAGTACAGACAGAACCATGTCTCCACACCAGCAGTACAGACAGAACCATGTCTCTACACCAGCAGTACAGACAGAACCATGTCTCCACACCAGCAGTACAGACAGAACCATGTCTTCACATGAGGGAGGGGTCACTGTTCTTCACTCGGAGCGCGCGCGCGCGCGCGCACACACACACACACACACACACACACACACACACACACACACACACACACACACACACACACACACACACACACACACACACACACACACACACACACACACACACACACACACACACACACACACACACACACACACACACACACACACACACACACACACACATTTTTTGGACCGCAGGGCAGACGTGTTCTTGTGGTCTGGTCCAGGGGGCTAGGACTAAAGATGCCCCCCTGTGGTCCAGTCTGGTAGGAAGAGAAGAGTGTACTCCTCTTAAGGCAGGTAAGGTGGTAGCTGTGTGGCAGGGCTGCAGGACCCTCCTCTCACCCCCCCCCCCCCATCCCTCCTGGGGGTCCGTCAGTAGGGCTTGGCCCACTCTGCGTTGGGGGGGCTCCGGGGAGTGCCGATCCCCACAGAAGAGGAGGAGGAGGAGGCAGCGGAGGCGTGTCCCTCCCAGAAGAGGGCGTCGCTGGGCTTGGGGGGGCTGGGGAAGGACCTGGAGCTGTCGTCCAGGGAGGCCTGGTTGAGAGGAGGGGGGGGCAGCAGGACCGAGCAGGGGTCTCCCGGGGGGGCCTCGCGGCCCGGCCAGGGCCCGTCATACCAGCAGTCCTCCCGCAGACCGTCCGGCAGTGGGGGCCCCGACGGGGCCGGGCGGGGGCCCCCGGAAGAGGGGGAGGGGCCAGGGGCGTTGTTGTTCTTTTCCACATCGTCCAGACACTGCACCGGCACCGTGGAGGAACCTGCAGACCAACGGTACACTCAGGATCCAACATGTTAACACTCAGGATCCAACATGTTAACACTTAGGATCCAACATGTAAACACTCAGGATCCAACATGTTAACACTCAGGATACAACATGTTAACACTCAGGATCCAACATGTTAACACTTAGGATCCAACATGTTAACACTCAGGATCCAACATGTTAACACTTAGGATCCAACATGTTAACACTTAGGATCCAACATGTTAACACTTAGGATCCAACATGTTAACACTCAGGATCCAACATGTTAACACTCAGGATCCAACATGTTAACACTTAGGATCCAACATGTTAACACTTAGGATCCAACATGTTAACACTTAGGATCCAACATGTTAACACTCAGGATCCAACATGTTAACACTTAGGATCCAACATGTTAACACTTAGGATCCAACATGTTAACACTCAGGATCCAACATGTTAACACTTAGGATCCAACATGTTAACACTCAGGATCCAACATGTTAACACTCAGGATCCAACATGTTAACACTTAGGATCCAACATGTTAACACTTAGGATCCAACATGTTAACACTCGGCACACAGAGACAGGTGAGGGCATGCAGGCACCAGGTGGGTCCAGTTGTAGGAAGAATCTCCTCTCCCAACACCAAGAGAAGAACCAAAGCAAAGCTGTGTTATCAAGAGCAGAGCTACCAAAGTGATGTTGTACCTTTATGGATAAGTTGCTGGGAACGACCCTGGAGAGAAACAACATGAGGAACCATATGTTTGAATTTTGGTTGAAGTTGACGATTGTGAGGCTGAGTTTACATTGACAACAACAATACCTATCATGGGTCTTTAGGATACAGAAAGGAAAGGGTGTCTCTGTTTTAGAGAGAACAGTGTAATCATTAGAGGAGTGAGAAGTGTTGAGTGTGTTTAGTGGATCCCTAAACCCTCCAATTGGAAGAGTTGACCTCTAGACTAATGATTGGACTAGGGTGTTAATACACTAGTGAATTAATACTATAGTGTTACTATAGTACTAATTTACTAGTGTATTGAAACTAAAGTGTTTACCATATCAATTCACTTGTGTATTAATACTATAGTATTAGAAAATAACTAATAATTATTTATTAGTTAGTTAATTATTATAATACTGAATATTATTTATAGTGTAGTATTACTAAAGGATTAATACACTACTGAATTACTATTAATACTATACTATCAATAGTATAGTATTAATGTATTATTAATACACCACTGAATTACTATAGTAATACTATAGTATATAATTAATACTACAAACACACACACACACCCGACCAGGACACTCAACCCTGATCAGAAGGACACTAATCCCTGATCAGAAGGACACTAATCCCTGACCAGGACACTCAACCCTGATCAGAAGGACACTCAACCCTGACCAGGACACTCAACCCTGATCAGAAGGACACTCAACCCTGATCAGAAGGACACTCAACCCTGACCAGGACACTCAACCCTGATCAGAAGGACACTCAACCCTGATCAGAAGGACACTCAACCCTGATCAGAAGGACACTCAACCCTGACCAGGACACTCAACCCTGATCAGAAGGACACTAATCCCTGACCAGAAGGACATTCAACCCTGCCAGAAGGACACTAATCCCTGACCAGAAGGACACTCAACCCTGATCAGAAGGACACTCAACCCTGATCAGGAAGACACTCAACCCTGATCAGAGGGACACTCAACCCTGATCAGGAAGACACTCAACCCTGATCAGGAGGACACTCAACACTGATAAGGAGGACACTCAACCCTGATCATATCCGTGGACATGCATCATATACAAATCAAACCAATAGACTAATCACACACACACCACTGCCCCGCAACCACATCATCTGGAGGGGATAATGAAGTTTAAATGACACACACACACCCTTCCAGGAGAAGGTCCCTGGAGGCCCGGATTTGAATACAAAGTGATTCCAAAAAGAGGAAGATAGGAAGAATAAAGATGCACACTATCATGGTCATAATATATTAATATATGTTTGTTTTCTTCTGCTCCCCCCATCCACTGTGCACACACACACACACACACACACACACACACACACACACACACACACACACACACACACACACACACACACACACACACACACACACACACACACACACACACACACACACACACACACACACACACACACACACACACACACACGCACACACACACACACACACACCCTGTGTCTGTCTCATCTACATTACAGGATTACCCAATTATTGATTAGAATAAAGAATGTTTTTATGTCGTCCTACAAAGAGGCTAATCTGTACCCATGGATTCATGTTCTCACAATACAAGAACCTAATGCTGGACTAATGTTCTCACAACACAATAACCTAATGACGATTCATGTTCTCACAATACAAGAACCTAATGATGATTCATGTTCTCACAACACAAGAACCTAATAATGGATTCATGTTCTCACAATACAAGAATCTAATGATGATTCATGTTCTCATAATACAAGAATAACCTAATGATGGATTCATGTTCTCACAACACAAGAACCTAATGATGATTCATGTTCTCACAACACAAGAACCTAATGATGGATTAATGTTCTCACAACACAATAACCTAATGATGATTCATGTTCTCACAACACAAGAACCTAATGATGGATTCATGTTCTCACAATACAAGAACCTAATGATGGATTCATGTTCTCACAACACAAGAACCTAATGATGGATTCATGTTCTCACAACCTCCAAACATAAAGATCTGTCTGTACATAGCTGTCATAGCTACTGCAGTAACAGTGGCTTTTAATACACACACAAATATAAACAACTATAGATATAAACATAAATATTGACACAATAAGGAACACACATAATAACAAACATATTGAAACAAATATGAACATAAATATTTCACGTAATTAATAACACAATTATTAACGAAATGCTGCAGTTTTTTAATGCATTGTAAGTAACCACACACACACACACACACACACACACACACACACACACACACACACACACACACACACACACACACACACACACACACACACACACACACACACACACACACACACACACACACACACACACACACACACACACACACACACACACACACACACACACACACACCTGGCCTGTTGTGGTTGAGCAGTGGCCTCAGGTGTCTGACCAGCAGCGATTGGTGCTTCAGTTCAGTGTGGAGTCGAGAGCTTTCAGCACTCAGCAACTGGTACATCTGCTGCAGACCTCTCTCCCTGGACACACAGCAGGGGATTGAGTGTTTCTGGGTTGGTGAGTACATGGTGGTGGACAGTGACGCCATAGACGGGGACCGTAGTGGACGAGAACCGGGATTGACACTAAAACTCTTTGTAAGAAATTCATACTGCAAAAGTGAATGGGGAGTAAGCATTCCATTGTGATTGGCCAATAAAAACATCTTGAATCTTGATTTGATTACAAAAATAGAATAAACTAAAACACAGAACTGTAATAAACAGATTACACTAAAATCAACACACTATTGTGACAGCTAATAACACCTAAAACCTGCCTTTGGTAATGATGCAAAATCTGATTAACACATTGTCTTAACGTCTCATTAACACGTCATCTTAAGGTCATCTCATCATCTTAAAGACCTAACCCATGTCATTGTCTTAACCCAACAATGACGTGCTGCAAATTAAGTCAGCTGATCCAAACCATCTAGTTGTTAATATCCCTGCTGAACATCACCTGGATCACAATATCAATAGACTATTTTATATGGACATGTATATATAGTTTACATTTGTTGTTTGTAAAAGTGTCTGTGGGGCTTGGTAGACCATTTTGTTTTGCTTGTGCAATTGCGTGACAATAAAGGTCTGTGATTGTGATTGGTTACAAGTGTGGCTGGTTCA
This sequence comes from Muraenolepis orangiensis, assembly GCA_027704905.1. NCBI lineage: Eukaryota > Metazoa > Chordata > Actinopteri > Gadiformes > Muraenolepididae > Muraenolepis > Muraenolepis orangiensis. The sequence continues at coordinate 31,512,553 of CM051008.1, forward strand.
GGGGAAACATCAGCACTGCCCTCTGGTGGTCAAAGAGAAAGACAACCTCCTGTCCCACAATGAGAACAGAGATTTAGGGCTCAGAGTTCTAGGAAGGACTCATGGGGTGTTATCCCCATGGTTACAACCTTCACAAACGTTGTGCTCCCTTCTTTAAGCTAGTATCGTCGTTATATTGGCCAATGTTGATATGAGTGGGAAGTGTAAAACGTTCAGACCGGCAAAAACATCAGACTTTACACCTTATTTAAGTACAAGTGACAACATGGCATACATTACTATCTAAAAGATCATATAAGATATGTAACCATGTTTTATATTAAAGACACACCTGCTGGACAGTCGAGGGATGGCACCGTCTTTTTCCTTTCAATTGTCATTCATGACAGGTTTCCCTACAGCTGAACATAAGGGCGAACAGTGGAGCAAAGTACCTGACATTGTACTGGACATCTGGGTCCTGGTCCGAGTCCGGTCCGCTGAGGTCGGGGGGTTCCTGAGTCAAGGGAACAGTGACATCACTCAACCCAGAGACATGCCAAACATTCCATCCAGTGGCAGTACTTAATGGTTATGGGATAAGGAGGAGGGCCGTGGACCATCGTAAAGATCAGAAAGGTGGGCCCAGAGTCTGGGCAGAACCTTGTTGTTCTCCCTTTAAATAATGTTGACAAAGACTGACCCAATCAGCCTAGTCCTAAGTGACTAGTGTCCCTTCCATTACATGAAGGTGTGCAGACTAAGGCTCTCCCCCTAGTAACCCTGAGCCGGTCCTGACCCTGCTCTGCTCCAGCAGCTGGCTGTTCTCCAGGGTGAGCCGCTCCAGCTGGGCCTGCAGCTGGTGGATGTGGTGCTGGCTGGCGGCCCCTTCCCCCTGCCAGTAGTCCTGGGGGCTGCTCAGGCTCTTCATCACTGGACACATCACAGAAACACATAACACAACCACTCTGGGAGGCATTTGGTAGAGGACAGCAGCAATAAAAATAAAGAACATATTTGGGGATTTGGAATAAAAAGTGTTTTTTTCTGAGCAAAAAGTATAAAGTGAGCCTACAAGGAGAACGTTATATATATTCTAATGAACAATGTTTAAAGACTTGGACCTAACTTCCTGCCCTATTGAGGTATAGACTCAATGTGCCCACTAGTGTACAAACCAATGAATGACATGCAGAGACCACAGAAACTAGCCTGACAGGATAGATGAGGTTAATAAACCATGTAGTACGGTATATACTGTGAGCTTTCTGGCCCTTTATTATTTGAAGCCTAACTCACTTCATAAGATATCCATTTCTGTCCATCAATTCAATGTCCCCCATTTGTTATGTCTTTCTAATTAATTTGATGTTCAAATGAGTGTGTGGCTGAACCATATGGTATGAGAATCATAGTATGAAGATTTTGACAGGATTCACTATTAGTGGGAATGATCATTTTTGTATTACAATTTTCAATTTCACTGAAAAACCTATGATGGTATGTGACATGTGTTGGTCTAAACCAACGTGTGTTCTTACTTCTGGAGAAAACAGAGCAGAGCCTCTCTAGCACTACAGCATTTCATTTATAATGTGGTTCTAGATTTACATTTACATATTCTCATTTCATTTAAAAAAATTGCAGCCCCTGCGATTTGTATATAGTTCTTATTGGGATTTGGATAGATAGATATACATATAGATGGAAGTATTTAGATTAATTATTCAGCCCTAGTTGTGCACTAGCTCCTAGTGGGTCAATCAATCAAAACCCTGTTTATTATTGAATTTTATTTGGTGAATGCTTTGGGATGCTGGGGGTAGAGATAAAGATATACCTTCACCTTGGCTGGTCTCCATCTCCGTCCTCAGCTGAAGCAGCTCCAGCTCTCTGGCCTGGAGCTGCTCATTCAGCAACCGCTCACTCTCACTGCTCTCCTTCTTCTAATGGACCAGAGAGAGACAGAGACAGAGAAAGAGAGAGACACAGAGAGGAGAGAGAGACACAGAGAGGAGAGAGAGACACAGAGAGGAGAGAGAGACACAGAGAGACACAGAGAGACACAGAGAGAGAGAGAGAGAGAGAGAGAGAGAGAGAGAGAGAGAGAGAGAGAGAGAGAAAAATAACAAGAGAGCGGAAGAGAGAGAAAGAGAGAAAGAGAGAGAGAAAGTGTGTGATGTTGTGTTATGTGTTCAGTCAGAACCATGTCATGTTCTCTCTGTGTGGTGTGATCATATTTGGGTGTTCTCTCCTCATTGTGGTTCTGTTAGTTAGAACTACATGGAGGTGAAGTTCTTCTGACATGAAGAAGGTCTTCCTGGCAGAGGTCCGTACCAGTTTGTTGAGCTCCATCTGGAGGTCTTCCTTCTCGATGTAGATCCCTCGGTAGGCACTGAAGGCCTTGTTGACGTACTGGGGGCCCTCGGACGGGGCGGCGTCCGGCCTGAACAGCTGAGAGGAAGAAGCGTGAGATATTAGACCGGATGAGACACAGCATGAAGCCTCAGTGCTGCGAGTCCAGATTATAATCCGTTTTGTCGAGCAATCCTCAAGACACTCACAAACAACACATCAATGATCCCAAAATACTAAATAAACAGGTAAAAAAATTGCCACTTAACATTGTCTATATCCATATTTCGCTGGCCCAACCGATCGCTTTCCTCCGACATATTTTCCTCCCCACTGCGAGACTATAACGCCCACCACCTCCACCCCCACCCCCTCTTCTCCGTGGTACCTTGTCCTCCACCCCCACCCCTCTTCTCCGTGGTACCTTGTCCTCCACCCCCACCCCCTCTTCTCCGTGGTACCTTGTCCTCCACCCCCACCCCCTCTTCTCCGTGGTACCTTGTCCTCCACCCCCACCCCCTCTTCTCCGTGGTACCTTGTCCTCCACCCCCACCCCCTCTTCTCCGTGGTACCTTGTCCTCCAGCTGCTTCACCCTCTTCCTCAGCAGTGTGTTCTCCCTCTCCGTGTCCCTCAGTCTCTTCTTGATGTCCTCATAGGCGGTCACCAGGGCGAAGTGGGACGCCACCGACTCGTCCCCGGCGCACACGGACACGGGGCTCTCGCCGGCGGCGCCGTAGGCCGTCTCGTGCTTCAGGATGCAGATGTCATCGTCCACCGCCAGGGGCTCCATGCCTGCGTCCACACGGGACACCGCGAGGGGCGGAGGAGGAGGGCGGGTCTGAAGGTGACGGAGGAAGGGAGGGTTTAGCCGGAGCCGAGCTAGAGCTGAGTGGTAGATAACCTGATAGGGTTGGAAGGGAGTTTAACATGAGGTCATCACATTCCAAAGGTCCATAGGGCAGAGTATAACAACGTATTACCGCCATCATGAAGAGTACCTAGACACAATTGAATCATAGAATAATTTAATAACATTGAATAATCCCATACTTTATGGAACATAATACACCCATGATATACAAATATATATAATACGATATGTACATGATATATAGATGATAAGTACATGATATATAGATGATAAGTACGTGATATATAGATGATAAGTACATGATATATAGATGATAAGTACATGATGTATAGATGATAAGTACATGATGTATAGATGATAAGTACATGAAACGTACATGATACAATCTTGGAACACATTACGTGAAAACGAAAGCAACACACGAGTTACATAACTATAACATATTACTATAACTATAACATGTTATATAACCATAACATGTTATATAACTATAACATATTACTATAACTATAACATGTTATATAACCATAACATGTTATATAACTATAACATATTACTATAACTATAACATGTTATATAACCATAACATGTTATATAACTATAACATATTACTATAACCATAACATGTTATATAACTATAACATATTACTATAACATGTTATATAACCATAACATATTACATAACTATAACATGTTATATAACCATAACATGTTATATAACCATAACATGTTATATAACTATAACATATTACTATAACTATAACATGTTCAAATGTATAACATGTTGTATAACCATAACATGTTATATAACTATAACATTTCAAGGCGGGTAAACATTGTAAAAAAGGTGTTTATGTGTATTGACTGACCCTCCACTGCAACGCAAATCAACACCAATAATCACAATACTATTGATCATATTGTTGATAATAATCACAATACTATTGATCATATTGTTGATAATAATAACAATACTATTGATCATATTGTTGATAATAATAACAATACTATTAATCATATTGTTGATGATAATAATAACAATACTATTAATCATATTGTTGATAATAATAGTAATAGTATTGATCATATTGTTGATAATAATAGTAATAGTATTGATCATATTGTATTATAGTATTATAATAGGATCGATGTGTTGTTGTGCTGACGGTTAGCTCGGCTAGGGGCTAGCTCGGCTAGGGGCTAGCCGTCCTCACCTTCTGGGGGAGGAGGGGGAGGACGAGGGGAGAGCAGCCGTCGCCGTGTGGTCCTACACGTACACGTGGAGAAGATAAGGTTCTCCTACACGGGGAGGAACCTCATCATCATCATCATCATCATCTTCATCGGGTTCTCAGTTCTCTCCGGGAGGAACACAAAGCGAGCAGCTAGCAGGACACTCAACACCGTCTAGCGGATGACAGCTGAGGAGAAAACATAAACTTCCGGGAGCCAGAGACCATGCCCGGAAGTCCTTTCAAAATAGAAATAATGTATACTGTATACTGTATACTGTATACTTAATATGTACTTTACATTTCATGCTTTGTTCCTTTGTAAATTGTAATTCATTTCAATGTAAATGTAATAAAGTACAAACGAATTAAATGTATAGCGTATATACAATTCATGACATATATATGAAAGTATATCAAATGTGTACTATAAACTTAGTAAATATATATTATATATGTACTAAGTTTATAGTATACATATTTTTTCAGTATATAACGCATTAACTTTGACAGCCCTAACATATATTAGGGCTGTCAAAGTTAACGCGTTATATACTAAGTATATAGTATAAATGTATATTATATGTATACATTTATACTATATAAATGTGTATAGTATACATTATATCCCTTTTACTTATATATACTAACTATCAGGCCCGGCGCCTCCTATAGGCGGAGTAGGCAAATGCCTAGGGCCTCCGGCATGCCTAGGGCCTCCGGCATGCCTAGGGCCTCTGGCCCTAGGCATTTGTTTAGCTTTGCTAAACAAATATTTTTATAACTCTCCAAAACGTGTTAACGTTTTAGAGAGTTCTCATTGGACACATTACGTGCCAGTGATCATATAACCAATCAAAATCACAGATTTCGGGCCCCCCCCCTCTCCTTACAACACTGGTTTATACATGTATAGAAATGGGCAGAAAATCATGGCTAACTATGACTATAATAATCATGGTGGTTGGGCATACATCAGTCGAGCTGGAGGAGGAGGGGTGCAGATACCTAATGTCTGTCTGCTAGCCTCAGTCTTTAGTTCATGATGGTGAGTAAGATTTATCTCAAAGGGGGGCCTCCACAGACCATTTTGCCTAGGGCCTCCAAAAGTCTAGAACCGGCCCTGCTAACTATAAATGTATACTGTATACTAAGCATAGTATACTATATGTACTTTTATTTAAAAAGGATTACATGTATATATGTATGTATGTAGAAATGTAAATTGATGTATTAATGTATACTAAATATAAGTATCATAATGCATACTAAGTATAGTATACATTTAATCATGTGTACATTTATTCATGTGACCTGCATGGTCTCTTGACTCCCACTGTATATAAACTATACCATACTCATATATAACATAATATATCATATGTCATATAATATACAATATATATAATAGAGGGTCGGGTGCATTGCCAGTCAGGTGGCAGTGAAGGCAGGGGTCTCGACAGACCAAACCCAGCCAACAGAGACTGGCTTTGGGGATGTGGAATGTTACCTCTCTGGGGGGAAGGAGCCTGAGCTTGTGCAGGAGGTGGAGCGCTACCAGTTAGATCTGGTGAGGCTTACTTCTACACACAGCACTGGCTCTGAAACTAAACTCCTGGATAGGGGTTGGACTCTTTCCTTCTCTGGAGTTGGTCAGGGTGTGAGGCGCCGGGCAGGTGTGGGGATACACACAAGTCCCCAGCTCAGTGCCGCTATGTTGGAGTTTACCCCGGTGGACGAGAGGGTTGCCTCGCTACGTCTTAGTCAAGTCAAGTCAAGTCAAGTTTATTGTCACATCACAGTTTATACAAGTATAAGCAATGAGTGACAATCTTATGTGCAAAACCCGACGACAGACTGCAGTTATTAAAAAAAAAAACAGAATAGAATAAAAAATAAGTAAAAAGTACAAACTATATAAAGTTAAAAATGCATATATAAAATACAATATGTTAGCACAGAAAAAAGCAATATATGTATATAAATCAATGTAATAAAATCTACATTGTTATATGCTATACGCCCTTGTTCAGCAGCCTGATGGCCTGACTGTGGAAGCTATCTCTAAGTCTGTTTGTGCGGCACTTGATACTGCGGTATCGCCTGCCTGACACTAAAAGTGAGTACAGTTGGTGGCTGGGGTGGGCATTGTCTTTTATGATGCATTTGGCCTTGGCCACGCACCGCTTGATGTATATATCCAGGAGGGAGGGAAGTTCACCTCCAACGATATACTGGGCCGTCCGCACCACCCTTTGAAGCACTCTGCGCTCGAGTGCGGTGCAGTTCCCGTACCAGGTGGTGATACACCCTGTAAGAACACTCTCCATGGTGCCGGTATAGAATGTTCTCAGGATGCGGGGGCCCATGCTGAATTTCCTCAGACGCCTGAGGAAATACAGGCGTTGTTGGGCCCTTTTCACCACGTGTGTGGTGTGCGTGGACCATGTGAGGTCCTCAGAGATGTGCACGCCGAGGAACTTGAAGCTGCTGACCCTCTCTACTGCAACACCGTCGATGGCCGTGCTCTCCTCTCTGCTTCCTGTAGTCCACGATCAGCTCCTTGGTCTTCTTGACGTTGAGGGCGAGGCTGTTCTCCTGGCACCACTGCTCCATTGATCCAACCTCCTCCCTGTAGGCTGTCTCGTCGTCGCCGGCGATCAGGCCCATCACTGTCGTGTCGTCAGCAAACTTGATGATGACGTTGGAGCTGTGCATAGCCATGCAGTCGTGGGTGTAGAGGGAGTAGAGGAGAGGGCTCAGCACGCATCCCTGGGGGGCTCCCGTGTTGAGGGTCAGTGGCTCTGAGGTGGTGCTGCCCATCCTCACCACCTGGCGGCGGTCCGACAGGAGGTCCAGTATCCAGCTGCACGTGGATGAGGGCACGCCTAGACCTCTAAGCTTGGTGTCGTGCTTGGCAGGAACTATCGTGTTGAATGCTGAGCTGTAGTCCACAAAAAGCATGTGTACATAACAGTTCTTTCCCTCCATGTGGGAAAGGGCAGTGTGGAGAGCCATCATCCGCGGATCTGTTTTGACGATATGCAAATTGCCATGGGTCCAGCGTGGCAGGTAACACGGAGTAAATTAAGTCCTTGACCAACCTCTCGAAGCATTTGCTGACAATCGAGGTGAGGGCTACAGGTCTATAGTCGTTCAGGCAGGTCAGTTTGCAGCGGAGTGTTAAGCGGCTGGGATGAGGATCAGCACATCAAAATCTGAGGACATGGTTCTTAGCAGGAAACTGGTGGATTGTCTACTCCAAGTAAGGAGGGAGTCCTTATCCCAAGTAAAGGAGTTAAAGTATCTCTGGGTCTTGTTCTCGAGTGAGGGGAGGATGGAGCGTAAGATTGACCGGAGCAGCAGGAGCGGTATTGGGTGCCCTTTACCGCACCGTTTTAACCAAAAGACAGCTGAGCCAAAAGGCAAAGCTCTAGATCTACCGATCAGTCTTCGTTCCTACCCTCACATATGGTCATGAACAGTGGGTAATGATCGAAAGGACGAGATCGCGAATATAAGCGGCCAAAATGAGTGAGAGACGTGAGAGACTCGGAGTAGAGTCGCGTTTAAAGGAACCAGTTGAGGTGGTTCGGGCATCTAGTAAGGATGCTTTCTGGTCACCTCCCAATGAAGGTTTTCCAGGCACATTCAACTGGGAATAGACCACGGGGCAGACCAAGGTACAGATGGGAGGAGGAGACCACGGGGTAGACCAAGGTGGGGTGATTACATCTCCACGCTGGCCTGGGAACGCCTTGGGATCCCCGAGTCAGAGCTAGTCAATGTTGCAATGGAGAGGGAAGTTTGGAGTCTGCTACCTCCACGACCCGACCACGGATAAGTGGTAGATGATGGATGGATATATAATAGATTATAGAAGATATGTATGTTCTTTAAAAAAAAATCTAAACATCGGGGTAATTTGCTAATATGCTAGATATTGTAGAGGACTATTAACATGACATTCAAGATTCAAGATTCAAGAGACTTTATTTATCCCGAGGGAAATTAAGGTGCAACAGTTGAAGGGGGAATAAATGCACACAAATATACAATACCTAAAACTAATAACAACAAACTAAACTAGTATAAACAAAATATAACTAAATTAATCTGAATGAAATCTAAATGTATAGACAGATGAATTGCACAATTTACAGTATTATTACAGTAATACGTGGGTATATACAATACACAACAATACGTATAGTGCAAATTGGCAGTAATAAAATAATAAAATACTAATAAATAAATAATTCAGATGAGTACTGAAAAAGTGACATGTGAAAAGTGAAAATGAATTTACAGTGCAAAATTACAGTGAAAGGATTTACAGTGCATTGACCTCAGGTCACTGAGTCGCCACTGTCCCTCTCACGACCCGAGGTAGATGAATTAAAGAGTCTGATGGCCACAGGAAGAAAGGACTTCCTGTGGCGTTCTGTGGTACACCTGGGTGGAATGAGTCTGTTGCTGAAGGTGCTTCTGTAGGAGGTCAGCACCTGATGGAGAGGGTGAGAGTTGTTGTCAAGGATACTACGCAGCTTGCGCAGCATCCTCCTCTCAGACACCACCAACAAGGAGTCCAGCTGGACCCCCAGGACAGCGCCAGCCTTCCTGACGATCCTGCTGATCTTGTTGGCGTCTGCTGACCTCAACCTGCTTCCCCAGCACACGACACCGGAGAAGATGGCACTGGCTACCACCGACTGGTAGAACATCTTCAGCATCGTGTTACAAACGTTGAAGGACCGGAGTCTCCGCAGGAAGTAGAGACGGCTCTGGCCTTCTTGTACACAGCCTCAGAGTTCTTGGCCCAGACCAGTTTGTTGTCCAGGTGAACTCCCAGGTATTTATAATCCTGAACAACTTCTGCGGACACACCCTTGATGGAAATGGGTGTGGGGGTAGATTTCCTCCTGCGGAAATCCACCACCATCTCCTTTGTCTTGTCAGTGTTGAGCTGCATGTGGTTCAGCTCACACCACTCAACGAAGGAGTCCACGATGCCCCTGTACTCATCGTTTCCCTCGCTGACACAACCAACAACTGCAGAGTCGTCTGAGAACTTCTGCAGATGGCAGGACTCCGAGTTGAACTGAAAGTCTGAGGTGTACAGGGTGAACAGGAATGGGGAAAGAACCGTTCCCTGTGGAGCACCAGTGCTGCTGACCACAGTGTCAGACACACAGTCCTGCAGTCTGACAAACTGTGGACGACCGTCAAAACCGTCAAATAGTCAGTAATCCAGGAAACCAGGGAAGAGTCCACCTTCATCGCCGTCAGCTTACTCCCCAGCAGGGCAGGCCGGATGGTGTTGAACGCACTGGAGAAGTCAAAAAACATGATTCTCACAGTGCTCCCGGGTCTATCCAAGTGGGCTTAGGCACGATGAAGCAGGAAGATGATGGCGTCCTCCACTCCCAGTTTCGGCTGGAAGGCAAACTGAAGACATAATTCACCTTGTGTGTTAACCCTACGGATCATTGCTTGCCTCTGATGTACAGACACTGGGCCTTTGAGAGGAGTGCCGTTACCTCCTGCCTTGGTTGGTCTATTCCAGTTAAGTTTCGTTTAGCTTTGGTTCAATAAAAACACACCCGACACGCGTTTTGTTGTGTAAATTACAATATAATATATTGTAAGAATTGCGAAGAATGTGTGGAGAAAATAAGATAAGATAATAAACAAAACGTTATTATAAACGTAATTTATATATTGAATATATCAATTACGTTAATAATAACGTTTTGTTTATTATCTTTCGTGTAAAGATGCAGTTGCCAGTTAGTTGGACAAATATTGCTGAGTTGGACGGTTAGCTTCACTCCGGTAGTATAGAATATAATAGAAGAGAATATAATAGAAGAAAATAGGATCAAGACCAGGTTGAACATTGTTTCACCTTGTTACTCTAACACGAAATATGAATCAACTCGAGGCTCGGTGTGAGTCAGTCCGCTCCCCATGACCCATGGGGGGTTATGAGGGTCGTGTGACCAACCTGGCAACCAGTGGAGCGTCCTGGAAGGGGAGGGCCGCGAGACACCTATCGGCTGAACGCTATACGTGTTACTAATAACACCTTTAACGGCTGTTTGACCAGCAATATCGGAACAATTTGTAAAAAAACAACATAGAACAGCGACGTTAACTGGTCTGTTGTAATTATATTTGTAAAATGATGATGTGATTAAAATCGAGTATGATTAATTCGTGATCTCATTTAGTAATTTAGTAAAATAGCTAGCATGCTTACTGAATCCTGAATTCATTGGCCTCCTGATTTGGATATATTTATATTCATATATGAGTTGTGTTGTTATATAGAGAATTTGTATTATTTTTGTAATATCAGAATCCCTTTATTGTAATTGTTCAAGTACAACGAAATTGTCTAGCAATCCCCACGTTTATTCTTCACAAACAGCAATTGAAAAAAAACTAAACTAAGGAAATAAGCAGGTTATAAATTGGCGATATAAAATTGTATATTTACATATTGCAGTGAGTATTATATTGTGTTTTGTATGTTCACATACAGTCAGTCAGGAAACCCCATGTCTTCCCAGTGTGAGGAGCACCAGACGTGGGTTCAGTGTGAGTCGCCAGGCTGCCTGAAATGGAGGCTTCTGCCTCAGGTAGACTTGGAAGCATTGTATAAATCGATATACTTTTAGTCTCTCTCTCTCTCTCAAAATTAAGCAGCAGTTCTTGATTGTAGCTTCATCATTTCATAGAGGAAATCAGAAACAGGCCATTGTACAATGTGGACACTGCGGTCGTTTCATCTTGAACTTGTGTCTGTAGTCACGCTCCACACTCATCTCCATTTCCTTTCAACTCATCTCCATTTTCTTTCCCATAAAAGGTGACCAGTGGTGGTGTGAGTCTGAGCACAGAGCAGCCCTGGTTCTGCAGGATGAACCCAGACCCGCCGTTCTCCTCGTGTTCCGTGGCCCAGCAGCGCCTCCCCTCCGCCTCCTCGCTTAAGAAGCACAGCTTAGGTTTTGTCTTCTCCCAGCTCCCTGTTGGGAGTCTGGTGTCTGCCAAGATGAGGGGGTGGCCATGGTAGGGCTGGAGAGACTCACAGTGGCCTTTGGTTTTCATCAATCAGGAATCAACTATTTCCAAAAGGGCATGTAGCACATAGGAAAAACAAGGACCTGTCAAATTCTAATGGAGATGGGGCGTATTACATGTTGTAATTACATTACAAACAATATTTGTAATGTACCAAGACTGGTGTGTCAACAGGTGGCCAGCTATCCTAATCCCGGACCCTGACACAGGGATGCACCTGATTCAAGATGGGGATGGACATGTGAGACACTACCTTGTTGAGTACCTGGGGAAGCCCCACAGCCAGTTGTGGACCAAGGTCCAGTGTGTGGGCACTTACCGACCCACTGCTGCAAAGGTGCTTTTATGGTTGTTATCCACTTCCGTAGCTTCATATGATATATAATGCTTTTTCAAGTGCTGCTAACTGATTACTGTTTTCTATATTCGTGTAGGATTTGAGAGCATTTAAGGTTAGCCCTACTGACAGGAAGTCATGGGATTTAGCCGTTCAGGAAGCTGACCAAATCACAAACATGTCATGTAAGGAAAGACTTCTCACCAGTCACTTCCAACCAGATGCCTGTAAGTTGTGACGTATGTATGAATGATGTAAAGTTATGTATGTTGTGTATTCTAACCATATTAAGAAGTACTCCTTGAGAGTGTCATCCTTCCAGGATGGCGAGGAGTGCATTGGGTGCACAATTTAAAGAAATTGAAACATGTGTTTGTCACAAGTTGGACCCATAAGTCGGTCTGGATGGATTTTTCTGTACAGTGAAAGTTTTGGAACATTTTTATAAATTTGTTACAAATGCTCTATGGAAACGCTTGATTAAAAATACTATTAGGAATTTTGATTGGATAAAAAATTATACAGAAATCGAAATATTTCAATGAGCAACAAGACTTGGGTCTCTGGGGTTTCTGGGGTCTCAGTCTCAGGGGTCTCTGGGCTCTCAGTCTCTGGGGTCTCTGGGCTCTCAGTCTCTGGGGTCTCTGGGCTCTCAGTTTCTGGGGTCTCTGGGCTCTCAGTCTCTGGGGTCTCTGGACTCTCAGTCTCTGGGGTCTCTGGGGTCTGGGTCTCTGCTGTGTTCACTTGTGTTCCTATGTGTATGTTTTGCTGCAGTGTTGATCAAAGCCCAAAGGCTGATGTGGGACATAGAGGACCTGATAGGACGCCTGAACTCAGAAGGGTGCTCCAGTCTGAGACCACAGGACAAGGTATGGACCACTGACCGGACAGGTCTGGGTTAACCAGAGTGAGTTTGAGTTTACCTTGGTCAGAACATTAGATGGCTCAAAGCCACATGAAAACTGTAAAAAAGTATGAGGAACACTCAACTGCCAGGTCTGTGTGTGTGTGTGTGTGTGTGTGTGTGTGTGTGTGTGTGTGTGTGTGTGTGTGTATGTGTGTGTGTGTGTGTGTGTGTGTGTGTGTGTGTGTGTGTGTGTGTGTGTGTGTGCATGTGTGTGTGTGCATGTGTGTGTGTGTGTGTGTATGTGTGTGTGTGTGTATGTGTCTGTTTGTGTGTATGTGTGTAAATCAGTTTCTGAACTAGCTGGGGATCAAAGTCAGGTTGAGGTGATTTTTATGGAGACCTTTCCGTAGGCAGTTATATTTCCATGAATAATGTATTAATAATATAGCAGTATAATGGTGTCATGCATATCTTAGTCCTCAATGTGTTAATACATACAGCCATTGACATTGGGTACGGAAATGGCTATGCCACTTCAAACGTCCACTAGATGGAGCTCTGCCAATAAGATTTGAAACCTCTTGATATATCAGAACAAAGTAGACACAGAGACAGACATTGTGTCCTGTCTGTATAACATCTAATAATTATCAAGGACAATACATGTGCTGGAGGAGCTTGCCGCTCCCAACCCGGTTAGGTTCAGCTCCCAGCCCGGTTAGGTTCAGCTCCCAGCCCGGTTAGTTCAGCTCCCAGCCCGGTTAGGTTCAGCTCCCAGCCCGGTTAGGTTCAGCTCCCAGCCCGGTTAGTTCAGCTCCCAGCCCGGTTAGTTCAGCTCCCAGCCCGGTTAGTTCAGCTCCCAGCCCGGTTAGTTCAGCTCCCAGCCCGGTTAGGTTCAGCTCCCAGCCCGGTTAGTTCAGCTCCCAGCCCGGTTAGTTCAGCTCCCAGCCCGGTTAGGTTCAGCTCCCAGCCCGGTTAGTTCAGCTCCCAGCCCGGTTAGGTTCAGCTCCCAGCCCGGTTAGTTCAGCTCCCAGCCCGGTTAGTTCAGCTCCCAGCCCGGTTAGTTCAGCTCCCAGCCCGGTTAGTTCAGCTCCCAGCCCGGTTAGTTCAGCTCCCAGCCCGGTTAGGTTCAGCTCCCAGCCCGGTTAGTTCAGCTCCCAGCCCGGTTAGTTCAGCTCCCAGCCCGGTTAGTTCAGCTCCCAGCCCGGTTAGTTCAGCTCCCAGCCCGGTTAGTTCAGCTCCCAGCCCGGTTAGTTCAGCTCCCAGCCCGGTTAGTTCAGCTCCCAGCCCGGTTAGTTCAGCTCCCAGCCCGGTTAGTTCAGCTCCCAGCCCGGTTAGTTCAGCTCCCAGCCCGGTTAGTTCAGCTCCCAGCCCGGTTAGTTCAGCTCCCAGCCCGGTTAGTTCAGCTCCCAGCCCGGTTAGGTTCAGCTCCCAGCCCGGTTAGTTCAGCTCCCAGCCCGGTTAGGTTCAGCTCCCAGCCCGGTTAGTTCAGCTCCCAGCCCGGTTAGTTCAGCTCCCAGCCCGGTTAGTTCAGCTCCCAGCCCGGTTAGTTCAGCTCCCAGCCCGGTTAGTTCAGCTCCCAGCCCGGTTAGGTTCAGCTCCCAGCCCGGTTAGTTCAGCTCCCAGCCCGGTTAGTTCAGCTCCCAGCCCGGTTAGTTCAGCTCCCAGCCCGGTTAGTTCAGCTCCCAGCCCGGTTAGGTTCAGCTCCCAGCCCGGTTAGTTCAGCTCCCAGCCCGGTTAGTTCAGCTCCCAGCCCGGTTAGTTCAGCTCCCAGCCCGGTTAGTTCAGCTCCCAGCCCGGTTAGGTTCAGCTCCCAGCCCGGTTAGTTCAGCTCCCAGCCCGGTTAGTTCAGCTCCCAGCCCGGTTAGTTCAGCTCCCAGCCCGGTTAGGTTCAGCTCCCAGCCCGGTTAGTTCAGCTCCCAGCCCGGTTAGTTCAGCTCCCAGCCCGGTTAGTTCAGCTCCCAGCCCGGTTAGGTTCAGCTCCCAGCCCGGTTAGTTCAGCTCCCAGCCCGGTTAGGTTCAGCTCCCAGCCCGGTTAGTTCAGCTCCCAGCCCGGTTAGGTTCAGCTCCCAGCCCGGTTAGTTCAGCTCCCAGCCCGGTTAGGTTCAGCTCCCAGCCCGGTTAGTTCAGCTCCCAGCCCGGTTAGTTCAGCTCCCAGCCCGGTTAGTTCAGCTCCCAGCCCGGTTAGGTTCAGCTCCCAGCCCGGTTAGTTCAGCTCCCAGCCCGGTTAGGTTCAGCTCCCAGCCCGGTTAGTTCAGCTCCCAGCCCGGTTAGGTTCAGCTCCCAGCCCGGTTAGTTCAGCTCCCAGCCCGGTTAGTTCAGCTCCCAGCCCGGTTAGTTCAGCTCCCAGCCCGGTTAGGTTCAGCTCCCAGCCCGGTTAGTTCAGCTCCCAGCCCGGTTAGTCAGCTCCAGCCGTTAGTTCAGCTCCCAGCCCGGTTAGTTCAGCTCCCAGCCCGGTTAGTTCAGCTCCCAGCCCGGTTAGTTCAGCTCCCAGCCCGGTTAGTTCAGCTCCCAGCCCGGTTAGTTCAGCTCCCAGCCCGGTTAGTTCAGCTCCCAGCCCGGTTAGTTCAGCTCCCAGCCCGGTTAGTTCAGCTCCCAGCCCGGTTAGTTCAGCTCCCAGCCCGGTTAGTTCAGCTCCCAGCCCGGTTAGTTCAGCTCCCAGCCCGGTTAGTTCAGCTCCCAGCCGGTTAGTTCAGCTCCCAGCCCGGTTAGTTCAGCTCCCAGCCCGGTTAGTTCAGCTCCCAGCCCGGTTAGGTTCAGCTCCCAGCCCGGTTAGTTCAGCTCCCAGCCCGGTTAGGTTCAGCTCCCAGCCCGGTTAGTTCAGCTCCCAGCCCGGTTAGTTCAGCTCCAGCCCGGTTAGTTCAGCTCCCAGCCCGGTTAGTTCAGCTCCCAGCCCGGTTAGTTCAGCTCCCAGCCCGGTTAGTTCAGCTCCCAGCCCGGTTAGTTCAGCTCCCAGCCCGGTTAGTTCAGCTCCCAGCCCGGTTAGTTCAGCTCCCAGCCCGGTTAGTTCAGCTCCCAGCCCGGTTAGTTCAGCTCCCAGCCCGGTTAGTTCAGCTCCCAGCCCGGTTAGTTCAGCTCCCAGCCCGGTTAGTTCAGCTCCCAGCCCGGTTAGTTCAGCTCCCAGCCCGGTTAGTTCAGCTCCCAGCCCGGTTAGTTCAGCTCCCAGCCCGGTTAGGTTCAGCTCCCAGCCCGGTTAGTTCAGCTCCCAGCCCGGTTAGTTCAGCTCCCAGCCCGGTTAGTTCAGCTCCCAGCCCGGTTAGGTTCAGCTCCCAGCCCGGTTAGT
>CM051008.1:31529043-31578872 GCA_027704905.1 Muraenolepis orangiensis
ACAAACAGCCTCTCTTTTCAAACAGCCTCTCTTTACAAACAGCCTCTCTTTTCAAACAGCCTCTCTTTACAAACAGCCTCTTCTTACAAACAGCCTCTTCTTACAAACAGCCTCTCTTTTCAAACAGCCTGTTTTCTCCAGAAGTAAGAACACTTTGTTTGGTACAGACCAACACAAAGTTGTGATGCACAAATTATCGTTCTCACTAATAGTAAATCCTGTGGCAATCGCAATATCGTTCAAAATCATCACAATATGATATTTTAACGTAGATCTATAAATCTCCATCTGTACAAAGAGTGACATCAAATGGATAAGCAAGCTTGTCAGCTGCTGAACACATCTTTAATATGGACAGGTCACTGGTCTGTAAACAGAGCTATGCCAAAGCACTTTACTATAACAATACTAACTTGTGATTGCTTTGACTTTAACCCTGTTAATGTTTCTTAAGTGTTCAGATCCAACACGTTAACCAAGGAGTGTAATAACAGTTGAAGTGGAAAGAAAGGACAGTTGGAAGACATTAGGACCAGGACCCTCACACAAGATAAATGGTGGACATAACATTTTATGAAGCACTCAAAGCAACTCTGGTCTCAGGAACCGGGACCACAAGAGCCGTTTGACTACAACTCTGACAACCTACCTCTCCCCTCACTTTACTCCCGCTAAAATAAAATCAATTATTTTAGTCATTTAGACGTCTGTATAATGTCAGCCGACCCAAGCGGCAAACTCCATATAAGAAATATATATCCGTTTATTACAACGTTTGAATGGCTCCCTAGTGGTGGGCTGGTGGTGGTCTGTCTTCACCAGGCCAGACGCAGGGAAGCTAACCTGATCGGAAGAAGATGTATTAACAGCTTGATCAAATACAGCATATACCAGTTTACAGTTAATGATGCAGTAGGATAAGTTAGGACACATTGAGAACCTCAAATTCCCTTTATTATTTTTGTAAGGAGAACATTATGAATCATAAACTAGGAATCCTTTATCAGAAACATGTTATTGGTCCACGTAGTGTAAAAGATGCTGCAGGGTGTTTATTAAATATAGAAACTGTTGGTTGGACTTTAATGTTGGATATGACACAAGTCATGCAGAGGACTATTCAATAATAAATTAAGTTGAATTAAAAAAGTAATTAAGTCTTCAGGTGGGACTCACATAGCATAATGGAGTGTGGAGTGGACGCCTGTAAGACGCTTCATGGTATCATTAAACAGACACATTGATATCTAATCATCTTCATGAAGGCTGACTCTCATCTAAACACTAAGAATGAAGAGGAACCATCCAAGGAACCTAATGAGCATCACTCTGTAGCCACGGTAACAAACAAGGACCGTGGGGTCAGTGAAACCCACAATTAGTAGAACAACAGTCATCCCATTGTGTCCGTCCCACCGAGCTCTGAGGGCCTCAGGGAATGGTAGGAAATAAACAACATGCTGGAACTGATTACCCGACTGCATCCAGGCATCCAGTCCCTCTAAATAGCTGTTTACATTCTCAAGAGCACAGCCATCTTTCTATAAATGTAAAAAGTAACTTACATTATATATTGAAGTATGTATTTACCAATACAGTTACCTTCATCATGAGGAGAGCTCTAAAGGTGCTTTTCATAACATTTGTATGCAGATGAATCATTTGGTAAAAAATATTAGATCCCCAGAACTTTTAGAAATGTGAAGAATTAAAGCTATTATGGCTTTTTAAAATAAAAATAATAAGATTTTGAATTAATCATTTAATAATAATAATAATAATAATAATAATAATTCATTGCATTTTATATAGCGCTTTTCAGGACATCCAAAGCGCCTGAAACGATTTAAAATGATGATGGGTCTAAAATTAATGTTTTGTTGGTCTCTGAGAGACGTTAGAGAGAGGGATGTTAATATCATCAATGTTATCAATAGCGCCCTTAACAACACATGCTACAGTCCGTCCATGTGTGTCTTACAATGAGCAATGGAGGGCTGTTTGAATGGGTTCCTTTTGGTCCTTCAGAATTGTGTCCTTGGGGCATGGAGGCATTCATCTCAGCTCATTACTTCTGTTCGTTATTCAAGTCCACTGTCCAGCCCACAGCCTGTTCCTCGGTCATACGTGTGTTCCTCGGTCATACGTGTGTTCCTCGGTCATACGTGTGTTCCTCGGTCATACGTGTGTTCCTCGGTCATATGTGTGTTTCTCGAGGGCTCATACTCACCAGCTCTGCTCGCTGTCGTGCGAGTCTTTCCAACTCTCCATTAAGTGACTTGAACTGACTCACCCACATGTCTGACGCCTTCAGGTCAGCAACTTACAGCTCAAAGTCTCTGATGGAGACCCCGGGGATGCATTTCAGGTCGACTTTGTCCACTGCACACTCGTGTGGATGAGTGATGAATTTCAAAAGGTCAGTGTGCTCACGAAATTCTCTAAAACACGCTTTGAATGACTGCAGGAGATTGGACGTGAAGCCAGCTAGCTGCTGTTGAGTGGGGTCACTTAATAAGCACACATCTCTAAATTGTCGCAGTGTTTCAAAGTGCAGAAGACGACCTGTTTCAATGTCCCTGGTGAAGAGTTCCAGCTTGCTTTCAAATGCAAAACTGCTTGTTGAAGAGATAAGATTGTATTTCCAATACCTTGCATTTTCACATTGAGCTGGTTCAGATGGCCAGTTATGTCCAGGAGATAGTGAAACTGGAGGAGCCACTCTGTGTTAGCTAGCTCAGGATGCTCGACGCAGGCAAGCTGCTAACTTCTGTCGACTCATCTAAAGCGAGAGAAAAGTGTGTCCCTGCGTTTATGTCCTTAATTTGTGTTTCCTCGACTTGATTTGCCATCATGATGGTACGATCGTGAACAGTTCTGGCTGACAGAGGCATGTCTTTTATTCGTTTGATTATCCCGTCTTTATCTGGGAAGTCATCAAACAGTTCATTGGCCACATCAAGCATGAATGTTTTGGCATCTGTGAATGGCGTTCCATTCCTTACTTTTGCCAAAGCACCAGCAAAGCTAGCGGGACCCCCGTCACCTGGCTCGGTCCATCACGGAGCTGCTGCTGACTGGTTTCTCTCCGCTGGAGCTCTTCTTCCTCCTGCTGTCACCAGCTGGATACTTCCATGCAAATGAAGCACGGTGTGTATCCAAGTGCTTTATTTGTCAGTTTCATCAATGCAATTTTATCGTTGCTTATCAAACATACAGCAGATCCTGCTCTCTCCTCAAAGGCAAATTCCTCTGTCCACGCGGCCTGGAACGTACCATAATCCTCATCTTTTTGCTTTCTTTTCGACATATTTTCCGTCTCAGGGTTCTAAGCCGATAAAGTAGTTTGTTCTTGACCTTACAACATTACAGCATTATCCAAATCAAATTTAGCTTTGGTGTCGACAGGTTAAAATAGATCTGACTATTTTATATTTATATTTGGAATTTAAATTTAAATTTTCTAAACTAATTTCTGTTAAATGTTTTACTTTAAAATGGCACGGTATAATTATTTGTTTCTTGTTTATCTTTTAATTCTGCTCAAAATTGTCTGTGAGCCATATGCCGTCATCAAAAGAGCCATTACAGTATAACAGTCCATAAACTACAGTATAACAGTCCATAAACTACAGTATAACAGTCCATAAGCTACAGTATAACAGTATAACAGTCCATACACTACAGTATAACAGTATAACAGTATAACAGTCCATAAACTACAGTATAACAGTCCATACACTACAGTATAACAGTATAACAGTATAACAGTCCATAAACTACAGTATAACAGTCCATACACTACAGTATAACAGTATAACAGTCCATACACTACAGTATAACAGTCCATACACTACAGTATAACAGTCCATACACTACAGTATAACAGTCCATACACTACAGTATAACAGTATAACAGTCCATACACTACAGTATAACAGTATAACAGTCCATAAACTACAGTATAACAGTCCATAAACTACAGTATAACAGTATAACAGTCCATAAACTACAGTATAACAGTATAACAGTCCATACACTACAGTATAACAGTCCATAAACTACAGTATAACAGTATAACAGTCCATAAACTACAGTATAACAGTCCATACACTACAGTATAACAGTATAACAGTCCATAAACTACAGTATAACAGTATAACAGTCCATTCACTACAGTATAACAGTATAACAGTCCATACACTACAGTATAATAGTATAACAGTCCATAAACTACAGTATAACAGTATAACAGTCCATAAACTACAGTATAACAGTCCATACTCTACAGTATAACAGTATAACAGTCCATACACTACAGTATAACTACAATATATACAATAAAAATGAACAAAAGAGGGACAGCAAAGTGACTGACAGGTGCTATGAACATGTGTTGAATGTGCAAAAAGATTTTAAAGCATTTAAAGTGCAGCAGCATTACAGCAGTACAGTGCGGTAGCTTTAATGAGTCCCGAAAGTCCAGCAAAGTATGTAAGTGTAATGGTAATGACATGTTATGAAAGTGAAAGTGGCAGAACTCCTAGCAGTTCAGTAGGTCACTGCCTGTGGATACAAACTATCCTTAAACCTGGTAGTACTTGTATGGATTGTAACTGGACTTGTAACTGGAGTGTTTCTCCAGGCACTTCATGACTATGGGTGTTAAAGCCACTGGACGATAATCATTAAGTCCTGTTACCTTGGTCTTTTTGGGTAATGGCACAATGGTTGTCTCTTTGAAGCACGCTGGGACAACTGTTGCAGTGATGCGTTGTAGATGTCGGTGAACACAGGAGCCAGCTGGTCAGCGCAGGTCTTGAAGACGCGGGATGGAACTCTGTCTGGGCCGGCTGCCTTCCCTGCCTTCACCCTCCTGAAGGTTATGTAGACCTCGGACTCGGACAGTTGTAGAACGTAGTCCTCTGGGTGGATGTTCAAGTTGTTGGTCGGCCCATGGTCCCTTTCAAAGCAAGCGGAAAACTTGTTTAGCTGGTCTGGTAGGGTAGGGTCGTTGTTGGTGACTGCCCCTGAGCTCCCCTTGTAGTTGGAGAGGACCCTCAGACCTTGCCACATACGTCTGGTGTCAGAGCCCCCGAACTGTAGTTCCAATTTGTTTTTGTAATCCAATTTACTCTTCTTGATGGCTTTTCTAAATTCATACTTGGCCTTCTTGTAGAGATTGGAGTCGCCTGTTGTGAAAGTGGTTCTCCGTTCCTTTCGTTTGTGCTGTATGTCAGCCTTCATCCATGGTTTGCGGTTTGGGAATGAGCGAACAGACCTGGTCGGGATGCTTTCCTCCACTAGCCTGTTAATGTATGCTGTGACATGATCTGCATACACATCAAGGTCAGAGGTCTTGAATACACCCCAGTCTGTGATTTCTAGCCCCCCTGCAGGTGTAGTACGGCATCGTACGACACACGTTTTTTTGCGTGCGTGCGTGTGTTTGTGTGTGTGTGTGTTTGTGTGTGTGTGTGTGTGTGCATGCATACTGCTCCTCCAAAGTTAGTCAGCCCACAAGCCGTGAAGTTGTTAATCCAGGTGCATACAGCAGGATCTGTTTGTGTAGTTCTGCATGACAATGCGATGCGTGTGTGTGTGTGTGTGTGTGTGTGTGTGTGTGTGTGTGTGTGTGTGTGTGTGTGTGTGTGTGTGTGTGTGTGTGTGTGTGCATGTGTGTGTGTGTGTGTGTGTGTGTGTGTGTGTGTGTGTGTGCATGTGCATGTGTGTGTGTGTGTGTGTGTGTTGTGTTGTGTTACTGATTGCTAAGCTAGGCATTTAACACATAGGAGGTTCCCCTTCTTCTAGAGTCCTATAGGAGATCAGCAGGTTCAGTTCAGGTTCAACTCTCAAGTTTTCCCTCTGGGTTCATCCAGATTTCATTCAAACCACACAATAAACAACTATTTAGTGATAATAATAATAATAATAATAATAATAATAATAATACAGTAATAATAATAATAATAATAATACATATAATAAGGTAAATACATAAGAAACAAAACAATCCTATGATGTATGATTAATGGCATGTGTGTCAGTGTGTCATTGGTTGTGATGATGTCACAATGAACCAATCCCTCTCTCTCTCTCTCTCTCCCTCTCCCTCTCTCTCTCTCTCTCTCTCTCTCCCTCTCCCTCTCCCTCTCTCTCTCTCTCTCTCTCTCTCTCTCCTTCAGGTCATACTCTCTTTCTGCTTCACATACTCTCCTCTCTCTCCTTTCTCCGCACCCTCCTCCCCTTTCTCCCCCTCCCCCTCCTCCTCCTCCCCCTCTCTCCTCTCCTCTTCCTCCTCCTCCTTCTTCTCCTCCCTGTCAGGACCCAACGAGGCCGGCGAGCCAAATGTGCCAGAGAACCCAGAAGAAGAGACACGACACCCAAAACAACGGATAATGTCTTTACTGAAGAACCCAATAAACACAAAAACAACAGGGTAGGGTTGGTAGGTTAGGAGGCACACGGGGAGACGTCCAGTCAAGTCAAGTTTATTGTCACTTCACAGTTTATACAAGTATAAGCAAAGAGTGAAAACCTTAAGTACAATACCCGACGACAGACAGCAGTAAAAAAACAGAAAAGGAAGTAAAAAAGTACAAAACTATAAGTTAAATATATAAAAATGCTATATATAAAATGTCAGAAAAAAAAGAAGAAAAAGAAAAAGAGCAATATGTATATATACCGTATTGACCCGAATATAAGACGACCCCGATTATAAGACGACACCTCTTTTTCAAGACTCATTTTTGGAAAAAAAATTTAAACATTTTTTTTGAAGACAAAATCTTTTTTTTATAAAGAAAATAATTGTATTTGAAAATAATGATAACACACATCACACATTGTGTTCAAATTTGCCTAACTTGGCAAACAAAAACAAAAACTGCCTCTTTAGGTACAGTCTTGTGTTTTAAAACCACGTACGTGTTGTCCCATCTGCGAGGTGTGTTAACATGACCGTTTACTGGCTCTTCTCGTTTCCAGTCACTGATTTCACAATCGACTTCACAATCACTGATTTGCCGCCTTTCCTATGCCCAGTGACAGATGTTGGCATGTCAAAATACACAGGCGTTTGATCAGCATTGCCCATCTGATCAAGGGGGTATGAGTGCTTCTTCCTTAACTTGATCACATCGCTGATAAGACAGTAGCTTCTCTCTGAAGTCTGAGGGCAGGCGCTGGGCTTGTCCTGCGTCGCAATGACAGGTGTTTGATGTCTCTGCTTCGTTTATCACCATTATCTTAAAATTGGCATTGTAACTTTGTCTCTCCTGTTTATTAACTTGCCCTACTTTTGAGCCACTTTTTTCAAGTTGGTCGCTGTGTCTCTCCATTTCTATCTCTCCAGGTAACTGTTTTTATGTACTGTTACTTTAAGACTTTGAGTTACTTTAAGTGTCGCGCGGTGTCTCGGAACACTCGTTTGGCACAATCTGTTGTTGTGCAATTACATGTGCAATAACGGTACATCGAAAAGTCTAAACCCCGATTATAAGACGACCCCTCTTTTTCAGATTTTTTTCTAGGAAAAAAACCCCGTCTTATATTCGGGTCAATACGGTAAATCAATGTAATAAAATGTGCATTGTTATATGCTATACGCCCTTGTTCAGCAGCCTGATGGCCTGACTGTGGAAGCTATCTCTGAGTCTATTTGATACCACTTGATACTGCGGTATCGCCTGCCTGACGGTAACAGTGAGTACAGTTCGTGGCTGGTGGGCATTGTCTTTTATGATGCGTTTGGCCTTGGCCACGCACTGCTGGTTGTAAATATCCAGGAGGGAGGGGAGCTCACCTCCAACGATATACTGGGCTGTCCGCACCACCCTTTGAAGCGCTCTGCGCTCGAGTGCGGTGCAGTTCCCGTACCAGGCGGTGATACACCCTGTAAGAACACCCTCCATGGTGCCGGTATAGAATGTTCTCAGGATGCGGGGGCCCATGCTGAATTTCCTCAGATGCCTGAGGAAATACAGGCGTTGTTGGGCCCTTTTCACCACGTGTGTGGTGTGCGTGGACCATGTGAGGTCCTCGGAGATGTGCACGCCAAGGAACTTCAAGCTGCTGACCCTCTCTACTGCAACACCGTCGATGGAGATAGGGGTGTGCTCTCCTCTCTGCTTCCTGTAGTCCACGATAAGCTCCTTGGTCTTCTTGACGTTGAGGGCGAGGCTGTTCTCCTGGCACCACTGCTCCAGTGATCCAACCTCCTCCCTGTAGGCTGTCTCGTCGTCGCTGGCGATCAGGCCCATCACTGTCGTGTCGTCAGTAAACTTGATGATGACGTTTGAGCTGTGCATAGCCATGCAGTCGTGGGTGTAGAGGAGAGGGCTCAGCACGCATCCCTGGGGGGCTCCCGTGTGGAGGGTCAGCGGCAGTCCGACAGGAGGTCCAGTATCCAGCTGCACAAGGATGGGGGCACGCCTAGACCTCTAAGCTTGGTGTCGAACTTGGCAGGAACTATCGTGTTGAACGCTGAGCTGTCGTCCACAAACAGCATTCGCACATAACAGTTCTTTCCCTCCAGGTGGGAAAGGGCAGTGTGGAGGGCCATGGCAATTGCGTCGTCTGTGGATCTGTTTTGACGATATGCAAATTGCCATGGGTCCAGCGTGGCAGGTAACACGGAGCAAATTAAGTCCTTGACCAACCTCTTGAAGCATTTGCTGACATTCGAGGTGAGGGCTACAGGTCTATAGTCGTTCAGGCAGGTTACCTTGGGTTGTTTCGGGACAGGCACGATGGTGGACATCTTGAAGACCACGGGAACAACAGCCTGGGACAGGGAGAGGTTGAAGATGTCTGCAAAGACTCCTGCCAACTGGTCTGCGCATGCTCTGAGGACGCGGCCCGGGATGTCGTCGGGGCCTGCCCCCTTACGGATGTTCAACCGCTTGAAGGTGCGGCGCATATCCGCCTCCGAGATGTTCAGCAGGCTGGTCTCCTCAGGCGGCGCTGGCTTCGATGGGCTGCCGTTCACGTCGAACTGAGCAAAAAAAGTATTTAACTCTCCTGGGAGGGAGGTAGAGGAGTTCTCTACACAACTGGTTCTCCCTCTGAAGTTCGTTATCATCTGTAACCCCTGCCACGTACCCCTCGCGTCGTGGCTCTTGAATTTCTCCTCCATTCTGACCTTGTACTCCCGCTTGGCAGTGACGATGGTCTTACGGAGGTCGTAGCGGGCTCTCGTATATTCCTCCATATTCCTGGAGCTGACGACACGTACTCGTTGATGTTATTGTTCGAGGCAACCCGGAACATGTCCCAGTCAGTGCGATCAAAACAATACTGTAGCATAGAGTCTGATTGGTCTGAAAAGCATTGAACCTCCCTCTCAGCGATTGGTTGCTGCTTCAGTCTCTGCCTATAGGCGGGGAGTAGCTGGATAGAGCGGTGGTCTGATTTGCCAAACGGTGGGCGGAGGGCCTTGTAGCCATCACGGTAGGGTGTGTAGCAGTGGTCGAGGATCCGCTCATTCTGTGTTGGTAGAACTTCGGGAGAACCTTCTTCAGGTTCTCCTTGTTGAAGTCCCCCGCCACGATGAAAGCAGCCTCAGGGTGTGCCGACTCCTGCTGATTGCCCCGTACAGTTCCTTCAGCACTGTGTCCGTATTGGCTTGTGGGGGAATGTAAACAGCGGTCACGGTTACCGCTGAAAAACTCCCGAGGTAGCCAGAATGGACGACACATAAGCATCAGGTACTCCAGGTCCGGGGAACAGAGAGACTTGAGGGGATGTACATGACTTTCGCTGCACCAAGATCTGTTTATCATGAGACATACCCCCCCTCCGCGATCTTTAGCGGAGAGAGCCTTTGTTCTGTCCGCCTGGTGGACGGAAAATACCGTCGGCTCGATAGCTGCGTCGGCAACCCCCTCCGACATCCATGTCTCCGTAAGGCAGATGATACAATTGTCAAGCCTGTAGCTCACAATACGAGCCTGTAGCTCGCTTAACTTATTTTCCAGAGACTGTACGGCGCCATATTACCATCTTACCATCTTCAACATATAGTATTATGATATGATGATAGTATTATGATATGATGATAGTATTATGATAGGATGATATGATGATAGTATTATGATATGATGATAGTATTATGATAGGATGATATGATGATAGTATTATGATATGATAATAGTATTATGATAGGATGATATGATGATAGTATTATGATATGATGATAGTATTATGATAGGATGATAGTATTATGATATGATGATAGTATTATGATAGGATGATAGTATTATGATAGGATGATATGATGATAGTATTATGATAGGATGATAGTATTATGATAGGATGATATGATGATAGTATTATGATATGATGATAGTATTATGATAGGATGATAGTATTATGATATGATGATAGTATTATGATAGGATGATATGATGATAGTATTATGATATGATAGTATTATGATATGAAGTATTATGATATGATAGTATTATGATAGGATGATATGATGATAGTATTATGATATGATAGTATTATGATATGAAGTATTATGATATGATAGTATTATGATATGATGATAGTATTATATGATAGTATTATGATATTATTATGATATTATAGTATAATTATATGATAGTATTATGATATTATTATGATATGATAGTATTTTGATATTATTATGATATGATAGTATTGTGATGTGAAGATAGTATATTGATATGATAGTATTATATGATAGTATTATGATATGATGATATGATGATAGTATTATGATATGATTATAGTATTATGATATGAAGTATTATGATATGATATTATTATATGATATTACTATGATATTATAGTATTATGATATGATAGCACTATGATATGATA
Organism: Muraenolepis orangiensis; assembly: GCA_027704905.1. Taxonomy (NCBI): domain Eukaryota; kingdom Metazoa; phylum Chordata; class Actinopteri; order Gadiformes; family Muraenolepididae; genus Muraenolepis; species Muraenolepis orangiensis. Next base: position 31,539,895 of record CM051008.1, read on the forward strand.
GTATTATGATGATAGTATTTTGATATTATAATGATATGATATTATAATGATATTATAGTATTATGATATGATAGTATTATGATATGATAGGACTTAGCTGATGTCAGCAGAGTCTCTGGCCATCTTCCACGCCAGGCTGACCCTTTGGACAAAAGTGTCTGCTAAATTAATGCAATGTGATGTAATGTAGTGTAACATAGTGAAATATAATGTAGTGCAATGTAATGTGATGTAATGAAACGTAAAGTAAAGTAATGCAGTGTAATGTAATGTACCGTAAAGTAGTGTTGTAGGGGACAACGGGTATGGACAATATAATTCACATCCGGTGTTGGGTGATGCACAAGGGTATGTGCCTTTAAGGGAGGATGACGTTGTTGACGGGGGGGGGAGCAACCGGGGTGACGTGTTGACGTATTGGGGATAAATAAGGAAGTGGAAAATAAAGAAAGGACGCAGTGTCTCGCAACTAAACTATCGCCTGGCAGTCCTTTTGTTCCGCACTCCTACATTGGTGACCCTGACGTTCGTTTTTGGACGCTTCCAAGGACTTACTTATTTATTAATTTTTTTTTAAGTAATTATTATTATATTATTATTTATTATTTATTTTATTTATTTTTTTTCAACATGAGCACAAACGCTGTAGCTATTAAGCTACCGGAGTTTTGGGAGCAGCAGGCTGCCGTTTGGTTCGCGCAGGCAGAGGCGCAGTTCGCCATACGGAGGATCACAGATGAGGAGACCAAATACTATTACGTGGTGTCCGCCCTCGGCAGCGCTACCGCGTCCAGAGTAGCGCATCTGCTCGTGAACCCTCCAGAGGACTCGTATGAAACACTGAAAGGTGTCCTACTAGAGACTTTCGGGCTGACGGAGTCTGAGCGGGCACGTCAACTACTGTCTCTGCCGGGGCTGGGCGATGCTAAACCATCGGAGCTGATGGATCGGATGTTGGCTCTACTACCAGGCGACCACAAGCCGTGTTTCATCTTCAGAGAGATATTCCTACAGCAGCTACCAGGGCAAGTACGGTCCGCTTTGGCCAATACTCACATTACAGACTATCGTGCATTGGCTAAAGAGGCTGATGCAGTTCTCGCTGCTACACAACATGGTAAAGTGGCTAATGTGGGGTACCAGGTTGATGACTCTGCATCACCTGCTGTGGCTGCTGCCCTGGCCAGAGCCCCCTACCCTCCAAGGAAACAAAACACCACGGGCATGTGTTTCTACCATGCACAATATGGCGCTAAAGCTAGAAGATGCCTACCCCCATGCAACTACCCCCATGCAAATGTGTCGGGAAACTGGAAGGCCAGCACCCGCTAGCTGCCATGAGTGTTGGCCATGAAGGCAGTTTATTGTTCATCAGAGACACACTGTCAGGACGGCGTTTTCTATGCGACACGGGGGCTACTGTGAGCGTTTTGCCGGCATCAAGTCTGGATATACAAGCGGGGGTACGGGGGGCACCACTAGAAGCGGCCAACGGTAGTCCAATACAAACCTATGGTGAACGGGTTGTGACATTGTGTTTTGAGGGGCAGCGGTTCTCATGGACATTTGTTACTGCCAAGGTGTCTAACCCATTGTTGGGCGCTGATTTTCTGTGTGCTAATGGTCTTCTGGTGGATGTTAAAAACCGGCGCTTGGTCAGCGCAGAGACTTTTAGTTCTTTTCCATGTCAACTCAGTAGCTCTGGCTCTTCAAGGCTGTCCAGTACACTCACTACCTCTGAGTTTTCTAGCATGCTGGCTGAGTTCCCAGCCCTTACGATGCCCACCTTTTCAGCAGCTACAGTTAAGCACGGGGTGGAACATTACATACCGACTGCGGGCCCGCCAGTATATGCCCGTGCACGACGCCTGGACCCAGGCAAGCTGGCTATTGCTAAGGCTGAGTTTGGGGCGATGGAGAGCCTCGGTATTGTGCGACGGTCCAATAGCCCTTGGGCTTCGCCGCTCCATATGGTGCCAAAGGCCACCGGGGGTTGGCGTCCGTGTGGTGATTATCGGCGCCTAAATGAGGCTACGACCCCTGACCGCTACCCCATACCGCACATTCAGGACTTTTCAGCTCGCCTAGCGGGGAAAGCTATTTTTTCTAAAGTGGACCTGGTTCGTGGTTATCACCAGGTTCCAGTACAAACACAGGACATTCCGAAGACCGCGGTAATCACTCCGTTTGGGCTCTTCGAGTTCCTCCGAATGCCTTTTGGACTTAAGAACGCGGCCCAGGCATTTCAGCGCCTTATGGACAGCGTGTTAAGGGACCTGCCGTTCCTGTTCACGTACTTAGACGACATCCTCATCGCCAGCTCCTCAAAGGGTGAGCACATGGCTCATCTCCACACACTGTTCGAGCGCCTAAGTCAGCATGGGTTAATTGTTAACCCAGCGAAGTGCCAGTTTGGACTGCCGGTAATTGATTTCCTGGGGCACCGCATCACCAAGGATGGGGCAGTGCCACTGCCATCGAAAGTGGAGGCTGTGAGCAAGTTTCCACGGCCCCTCACCGTCCGGTCGCTACAGGAATTTTTGGGAATGGTTAATTTCTATCATCGCTTTGTGCCCAGGGCAGCCCAGCTCATGCAACCCCTTTACGAGGCGCTCAAGGGGAAGCCTGCGAAACTCACTCTTGCTTGGTCGGAGGATATGGACACAGCTTTCAAAGGCACCAAGCAGGCCCTAGCTAAGGCGGCCATGTTGGCGCACCCAGTACCCGAGGCGCCGATCGCTCTCACAACCGACGCGTCAGATTATGCTGTTGGGGCAGTGTACGAGCAGCTAGTCGAAGGGCGATGGCAACCCCTCGCCTTTTTTAGTCGGCAGCTCAGAGCCAGTGAGCGGAAATACAGCACTTTCGACCGGGAGCTTCTCAGCCTCCACCTGGCAGTACGGCATTTCCGGTTCCTGTTGGAGGGCCGGCCATTTACAGCGTTTGTTGACCACAAACCTCTGGCATTTGCCATGGCCAAGGTTTCAGAGCCATGGTCCGCTCGCCAGCAACGCCAGTTGTCCGCCATCTCAGAGTTTACTACAGATATCCAACATATTCCCGGGAAGAACAACCCTGTCGCCGACTGCCTCTCTCGGGCTATCATCAGTACGGTCCACCTCGGCATTGATTATGCATGTATGGCAGCCGATCAGCTTTCCGACAAGGACGTCCAGGATTGTAAGGCCACGGATACAGGCCTACAGTTGGTGGACATTCCTTTTGATGACACCGGTTCCACGCTCCTCTGTGACATTTCACTTGGGCAGCCGCGCCCTGTGGTCCCTGCCGCTTGGAGGAGGCGGGTTTTCGATGCTCTCCACTGCCTTTCCCACCCGGGCAGGAAAGCATCACAGCAGTTGGTGACAGCCAAATTCGTCTGGCACGGACTTAAAAGAGATGTGCGAGATTGGGCTAATGCTTGTGTGGAGTGTCAACGGGCCAAGGTGCACCGACACACCAAGGCCTCATTAACCCCTTTCAAGGTGCCCGAAAGGCGGTTTGATCATGTGCATGTGGACTTGGTTGGGCCTCTGCCGCCGTCTCGCGGTTGCACCTACCTCCTTACCATGGTTGACAGGACGACACGTTGGCCAGAGGCAGTTCCACTGGTTTCCACTACATCTGCGGACGTGGCACGAGCATTCATCGGCACCTGGGTTGCCCGTTTTGGTGCCCCATCGGACATAACCTCGGACCGAGGGCCTCAGTTCACATCGGAACTCTGGAGTGCAGTGGCCCAGGGTCTCGGGGTGAAGCTGCACCGCACAACGGCTTATCACCCTCAAGCCAATGGACTGTGTGAGAGGTCAATGAAGGCCGCATTTAGGGCCAGTCTCCGAGACAGTGGGTGGGTTGACCAACTTCCGTGGGTCATGCTAGGCCTCCGATCAGCCCCTAAGGAAGACCTTCAGGCTTCCTCAGCTGAACTGGTTTATGGGCAGCCATTGCGAGTCCCCGGGGATTTCATCCCCAACACCACAACGCCTTGGTCTGCCGGCCGGCAACGATCCTCCTTCCTGGACAATGCCAAGGTGTTTCTGCCTGTGCCCACATCGCAGCACCGGTTGCCGCAGGCGTATTTGCCACCTAATCTGCACACAGCAGAGTACGTTTTTGTCCGGCATGATGCCCATCGGTCGCCGCTACAGCCACCTTATGATGGGCCTTTTCGGGTTTTGGAGACGGGGGAGAAATCGTTCGTGGTCGACATAGGAGGGAAACCGGACCACATCTCAGTGGATCGTCTAAAACCAGCACATGTGGACCTGGATCATCCGGTTCCTGTGGCTCAGCCGCCGAGGCGCGGCCGCCCCCCGACCGTCAAAACCTCAGACCACCCTCCGGTGGCTACGGGTTCCCCCACGACGCAGGGGTTGCCTCTGGCCGTCAAGTCCTCCGATCACCCTCTGGTGGTCACTGGTCCCGTCGCAACACGGACACTGGACACCCGCAGCCGTTTCGGCAGGATTATCCGGGGTCCGCAACGGCTTATACAGCCTGTTCTTGTGAATTCTGGGGGGGCGCATGTAGGGGACAACGGGTATGGACAATATAATTCACATCCGGTGTTGGGTGATGCACAAGGGTATGTGCCTTTAAGGGAGGATGACGTTGTTGACGGGGGGGGGAGCAACCGGGGTGACGTGTTGACGTATTGGGGATAAATAAGGAAGTGGAAAATAAAGAAAGGACCGCAGTGTCTCGCAACTAAACTATCGCCTGGCAGTCCTTTTGTTCCGCACTCCTACAGTGTCATGGAATGTAATGTAATATAATGTAATGTAATGTAGTGTAATGTAATGTAGTGTAATGTAATGTAATGTACCGTAATGTAGTGTAATGTAATGTAGTGTAATGTAATGTAATGTAATGTAATGTAATATAGTGTAATGTAAGTGTAATATAATGTAATGTAATGTAATGTAGTGTAATGTAATGTAATGTAATGTAATATAATGTACCGTAATGTAGTGTAATGTAATGTAGTGTAATGTAGTATAGTGTAATGTAGTGTAATGTAATGTAATGTAGTGTAGTGTAATGTAGTGTAATGTAATGTAGTGTAATGTAATGTACCGTAATGTAGTGTAATGTAGTGTAATGTAATGTAGTGTAATGTAATGTAATGTAATGTAGTGTAATGTAATGTAGTGTAATGTAGTGTAATGTAATTTTATGTAATGTAATGTAGTGTAATGTAGTGTAATGTAATGTAATGTACCGTAATGTAGAGTAATGTAATGTAAGGTAATGTAATTTAGTATAATGTAATGTAATGTAACGTAATGTAATGTAATGTAACTAAGGAATAACCAGACCAACCACATCTTCATGAGTCATCAGTTTATAATAATTCATTCAAACTGATCAGTTGTTCCATACAGTGCAGCTACAGTTGAGTGTTTGTATTCATGTCTGGTAAAGGAAAGAGTGCATTACTTTCATCACAATACTTCATATTCATCATTTTTCATTTCATTTTCCTCATTTAATTTGACAATCATTTACCTTTTAGTGATGTGAATACAATAACCTTTAAGAATGAACATCTTGTACATTGTATTAAAATACATTTGTACATTGTATTAAAATACATTCTCTCAAGTTACACAACTGACCTGAAACCTAAAGATGATGTATTGTATATTACATCACAAGATAATAACTCATGTGCATCCCTGGAAAAGCAACCCAGATGCAGTAGTGTCCATATCTCCTTCCAAAAACCAAAAAGACACACAAGGCTTTTCCTTTGGAACAGATTGAGCTGATTATGACCAAGAGAAGATCTCTGGTTGACATGCAGAGCATCACCAGTTCACACGCTGAAACGGCCAATTATGGAACCACATTATCCTATGGAAATATATGTTGATAATATATACAAACGAGATTTAGTGCACTTACAAATGTGTGTTGGTGTGTGTGTGTGTGTGTGCGTGTGTGTGTACGTGCGTATGCGTGTGTGTGTGTACGTGTGTGTGTACGTGCGTATGTGTGTGTATACGTCATTGGCGGCTGGTGGTTGTAAACAAAGGGGAGGAAGGAAGGGCCTCACTATGAATGGTGACAGTGTATTAGTGGGTCATTTACTGATCTGAGGGGAAGAAGCATTGATTTGATGAAAAATAGCTATTTAGTAATTACTCTATTAAGGGGGAGGGAGAAGCGGTTTTGTGTAAAGTATATTTACCTGTATTTAATTAAAATAAGACATAATATCATAAAGTAAAACCAGTTATGCACGTAAATCACGTCAATCGTCTAATCGCGACCCAAAGAAACACCACCTTGTTCCGGTCAGCCTGCTTTCTGTCCCGTGTGACGTCATGAACCTGAACTCTGAGGAGGAACTCAACGTTTACATTCTGACATGTTATTAAACTAAATGACTCACGACCTTTCTGGAACGCGGAATTAATGAATGATACAGGATAGATCCTTTCATGATGATAACCCGCCCACCAAAACTCTAATTGGGTATTGACCAGCGCAGGGAGCTCTGCTGATTGGTTCACAGCCTCTAGACCCGCCCTAAGGGAGGAAAGGGGAGGATGGTCCTCCCTTAGCGCCGTACACACTCATGTTAAACCAGGAGGTCCGGGAGTTTAGAATGGACTTCAATGGGAGCTTGGGGAGGACGATTTTCTGTACAGTCATTTTAAATTAGTTGTCGGGGGTGCTTTTGGTTTTTTGACACGGGGACATGATTGTTTTGCTTTCGAAGAGTTAAAATAGTAATATTATTATTATTATTATTATTATCTTTTTTTTTTCTCTGAAATTTGAGGGGGATGGTCCTCCCTTTCCTCCATGGACGAGCCTCCACTGGTGTACGTGTACGTGCGTATGTATATATGTATGTATGTATGTATGTATGTATGTATGTATGTATGTATGTACGTATGTGTGTATGTATGTATGTATGTATGTATGTATGTATGTATGTATGTATGTACGTACGTGCGTGCGTATGTATGTATGTATGTATGTAATACATACATACATACATACATACATACATTTCGATTTCATTTATAGTTCATTTAGTTAGTTAGTTATATTTTGTTTATACTAGTTTAGTTTAGTTAGTTTGTTGTTATTTAGTTTTTAGGTATTAGTATATTTTGTGTGCATTTATTCCCCCTGTGTCAACTGTTGCACCTTAATTTCCCTCGGGATAAATAAAGTTATCTTGAATCTTGAATCTTGAATACATACTATGTATGTATGTATGTATGTATGTATGTGTGTGTGTGTGTGTGTGTGTGTGTGTGTGTGTGTGTGTGTACGTGTGTATGTGTGTGTATATGTGTGTGTGTGTGTGTGTGCGTGTGTTTGTGTGTGTATACGTGTGTACGTGCGTGTGTGTGTGTGTGTGTACATGCTTGTGTGTGTGTGTGTGTGTGTGTGTGTGTGTGTGTGTGTGTGTATGTGTGTACATGCGTGTAAATGCGTGTGTGTGTGTGTGTGTGTGGCCAGGAGTTCAGTGCCTCTGTGTGTTGGTGTACAGTGTGCTGCTCTCTGTTTGGATGAACTGGTTCCATCCCGTATTCTGATCAATCTGACTGTAAACTCAGGTTTGTGTAAATGTTTGTCAAACTTTTTCTTTTCTTTGATTATTGTTTCACGACCTTCACTGAAATCTAAGATCAGTATTCAAACCAAATGAATAACAGTCAGTAACCATGCCACAGTCATCATGAATATACTAGTACCACATGCTTCCACAAGGGGGAGCCCAGGGGGGGGCAGCGCTCAGTAGCAGGTCCTGATCAGCATGATGAAGAGGAAGACCACAGTGACGATGATAAGTGCCGAGAAGAGGAAGATGAGGCCCGCAAAGAGAGGGCTGGACATGGGCAGGACCTCCATGGCCTCAGATGGAATGCTGTTGGACATCCCCAGCATGTAGCCCAGACTCCAGCCCACACTGGTGTTTTTGATCTGGACCAGAACCACAGCCCAGAGTCAAACTAGTACTAGACTGACTAGATTACAGTAGAAGAAGTAAAACAAGTACTAGTCTGACTAGGTAACAGAAGAATAAGTAAAACATGTAATAGTTTGACTAGGTTACGGTACTTCTTCTACTGTAACCAAGTCAGACTAGTACTCGTTTTACTAGGTCTACTAGTAGTACTGTAAGGAGACTGTCTAACGTCTGGAGGGTGAGACTCACTACTAGAGGAGACTGTCTAACGTCTGGAGGGTGAGACTCACTACAAGAGGAGACTGTCTAACGTCTGGAGGGTGAGACTCACTACTAGAGGAGACTGTCTAACGTCTGGAGGGTGAGACTCACTACAAGAGGAGACTGTCTAACGTCTGGAGGGTGAGACTCACTACAAGAGGAGACTGTTTAACGTCTGGAGGGTGAGACACACTACTAGAGGAGACTGTTTAACATCTGGAGGGTGAGACTCACTACCAGAGGTGACTGTTTAACGTCTGGAGGGTGAGACACACTACTAGAGGAGACTGTCTAACGTCTGGAGGGTGAGACTCACTACAAGAGGAGACTGTCTAACGTCTGGAGGGTGAGACTCACTACTAGAGGAGACTGTCTAACGTCTGGAGGGTGAGACTCACTACTAGAGGAGACTGTCTAACGTCTGGAGGGTGAGACTCACTACTCGTGATTTCAAGCAGAGGAGAACAGGACTTGAGTCTGTCTTTTTAAATCATGTTTCCCATTGCAGGACATGAAGGAGTGTTTGGGGATGTGGTCAGCAGCCTGTGTTGGACAGCCATTAAAGAACCAGAAACAAGTTGTGAGGAAACATTGACTAGGAGACGCAGCTCCGTCAGCCAGCCTCTTGTTTCTCAGACCTCCTCTTGTCTCTCCTCTTGTCTCTCCTCTTGTCTCACGCTGTGACTCATAACCCCTGAGGGTGTCCTTTGTAAGAGAGGTTCCATAGCCCCGGGTCGTGGAGGAGAAGAACCGCTCCACTGTCTGACTGAGGAACGCTCTGCTCAACTCCATGTCTGTGTTCACAGATGATGGCCTGGGAGACATTGTGATACTACTACTATAATACTACTACTACTACTATAATACTACTATAATACTACTACTACTACTACTACTACTACTATAATACTACTACTACTGCTTCAATACTACTATAACTATACTACTACTACTACTATAATACTACTATAATACTACTACTACTACTTCAATACTACTATAACTATACTACTACTACTACTGCTTCAATACTACTATAACTATACTACTACTACTACTACTACTATAATACTACTACTACTACTTCAATACTACTATAACTATACTACTACTACTACTACTACTATAATACTACTAATACTACTATAACTATACTACTACTACTACTACTATAATACTACTACTACTGCTTCAATACTACTATAACTATACTACTACTACTACTACTATAATACTACTACTACTGCTTCAATACTACTATAACTATACTACTACTACTACTACTACTATAATACTACTAATACTACTATAACTATACTACTACTACTACTACTATAATACTACTACTACTGCTTCAATACTACTATAACTATACTACTACTACTACTACTTCAATACTACTATAACTATACTACTACTACTACTACTATAATACTACTACTACTACTATAATACTACTAATACTACTATAACTATACTACTATAATACTACTACTACTGCTTCAATACTACTATAACTATACTACTACTACTACTATAATACTACTATAATACTACTACTACTACTTCAATACTACTATAACTATACTACTACTACTACTGCTTCAATACTACTATAACTATACTACTACTACTACTACTACTACTACTATAATACTACTACTACTACTTCAATACTACTATAACTATACTACTACTACTACTACTACTATAATACTACTAATACTACTATAACTATACTACTACTACTACTACTATAATACTACTACTACTGCTTCAATACTACTATAACTATACTACTACTACTACTACTACTATAATACTACTAATACTACTATAACTATACTACTACTACTACTACTACTATAATACTACTACTACTGCTTCAATACTACTATAACTATACTACTACTACTACTACTACTATAATACTACTAATACTACTATAACTATACTACTACTACTACTACTATAATACTACTACTACTGCTTCAATACTACTATAACTATACTACTACTACTACTACTTCAATACTACTATAACTATACTACTACTACTACTACTATAATACTACTACTACTACTATAATACTACTAATACTACTATAACTATACTACTATAATACTACTACTACTGCTTCAATACTACTATAACTATACTACTACTACTACTATAATACTACTATAATACTACTTTAACTATACTACTACTATAATACTACTATGAAGAAAACCCAATGACTACTATTATACTACTACTATTACTACTACTACTACTACTAATACAACTACTATACTACTACACACTACTACTACACACTATACCTATACTACTACTACTACTACTACTATAATACTTTACTACTCATTTTATACTTCTGCTTCTACTACTAGTACTATTACTATACTAATTGTACTATACTATATAATACTACTACTACTACTACTACTACTATAATACTACTACTACTATTACTACTATTACTACAACTACTACTACTACTACTATTAATATACTACTACTACTACTACTACTACTACTACTACTACTACTATAATACTACTACTACTATTACTACTATTAATATACTACTACTACTACTACTACTATACTACTACTATACTAGTATATAACTACTACTACTATTATATTACTACTACTATACTACTACTATTACACTACAACTACCACTACTTATATACCTTTATAGTCCCCTACCTTTTCTTGGAAGGTAATGTGTTTCCAGGAGTCCGAGTTGAACTTGTAGCCGTGGGCCAGCAGGGTGAAGACGTAGTGGGCTGAGTAGCAGTAGGTCCTCAGGTACCGGGCTGAGATCCAGGGTCTGCTCACCTGCAGCTGGACCACACACACACACACACACACACAGTACAGCCAACCCATAACTCCTTTTCAGCATACAAATACAGCATTGTATTATAGCACCAGGTCAAAAACCACAACTAGGTCAAAAACTGAACTCGGCCTGATGTAAATCATTTAAACTCATAGCTGCCTGGATGAATGACTCTGTGTAGTCTATAGTCTAAATACAATTAAAATAATATTAATACTAATAATCATTCAGATCTGCTGCTTCTCCCTAAATTCCTTCTCTATGCCCTGAACTCTGAACTCCTACACCATCACCCCCTGACCCCCACAGACACTCACATTGCTCCAATGAGTGTGACAGAACTCCCTCAATGAGCTGTTGAACTGGTCCAGTTCAGAGGACCCGTTGAGCAGCAGTGCCCTGGCTGTGAAGAAGAATCCGGCATAGGCCTGGGGGACACAGATTGACAGTTCACAGGGGTCAGAGTTCATTGGGCTGTGTCCCTCCCAAGCCCACCCACCCTGTTTTTCCTTTACTCACCATGAAGGCTCCTTTAACAGGAGGCTGCTGGACTCCATTGAAAGAGCAGTCCTCCTGTGTGCACTTCTGGAAGTCAAACAGGGTTCGGACCCGCTGCCCGCACTTGTCTGTGTCAGGGGCCCCCACGAAGAAGAACTCCTGGTCAGAGGTCAGGTTGGCTGGCCTCTTGGTGCACGGAGAGTTGTAGATGTCGGATGCCCTGAGGGTCACGTTGAAGCCCTCAGGGTAACAGGGGTTCAGGATGTAGCTGAGGTCCGTCGACGCCTGACATGTGGTGGATCAGGATGGTCGTTAGTTAAAGACCATCACTACGCCTCTCTGCTTCACTGGAACATCTGCTACCAGTACCATTTGTCATGGTTGCTGAAGGTACCGGTTAGCTGAAGAGCATTTAGTGTAAAAGAGCCTGTCACCAGACAGGTACAGTCTGATCACCGGTCCGCAGTGACCAGTGTCTCCTGCCCTGCCCACTGAAAATCTATACTCAAGAAAAAGTACAATTACTCCCATAGTATTGAGTAAATGTAAAAATGTATGTGTAAAGTTTCTTTCCAATTCAATATTTTTCTGGGTGGGGGCCAGTGCCAGATAATGAAAAAACAGCACTTGTTGATTTGTTTTAATGAAGTAGAGCAGTGAGGCTAATCAAACTGATTAGGAGCCTATCCTATTTATATATTACTAATCTCCCACTGTCTCTCTATCCCTTCCTCTCCACTACAGATGTTCCTAATGACTGATATCCCTGACGTTTAGTCAACCACTAATCAACTCTCCTAGAGATGTTCCTGATGACTGATATCCCTGACGTTTAGTCAACCACTAATCAACTCTCCTAGAGATGTTCCTGATGACTGATATCCCTGACGTTTAGTCAACCACTAATCAACTCTCCTAGAGATGTTCCTGATGACTGATATCCCTGACGTTTAGTCAACCACGAGTTGACTAGAGTAAAAAAATAAATGTTGAGATTCCTCTAATTCATCTGCGAGTTGTTCCTCACACTCCCTCCTCACTCAATGGAATGCGGAGCAGACTCGATGTATCCAAGGTCTAAGTGGCAACAACTAGATTAATGGGTCACAAATAAACTAGAGTAAAGATAAACTAGAGTAAAGATAAACTAGAGTAAAGATAAACTAGAGTAAAGATAAACTAGAGTAAAGAGTAGAAGAAGAGTTTTAAAAAAGGAAGGTGAAAGAATTGCACGTTACTTTTTACAAATCTCCTCCCAACACAATCTGTGTGTATTGGCAGAACAGGGTATGAGGATACTGACAGTAACTCTTAAAGATACTGACAGTAACTCTTAAAGATACTGACAGTAACTCTTAAAGATACTGACAGTAACTCTTAAAGATACTGACAGTAACTCTTAAAGATACTGACAGTAACTGGGCTCTTCAAGTCATTGTCAGCCACTTATGCGGCGCTGAGCAAGCAGAGTTTGACTTGCTTCCATAGTATTGCTCCCTCCTCAAGATCAAGTTCTTTCAACATAATGCATGTTTCCCACCCAGACTCTCCGTCTCCACAGCAGTGACCTCAGAATCAATACAATGCTTTCTCCTTTACCCTCTGAAGGGCTCTGTTGTGCTGATAAGCTCTTAACTGGACAGTAATGGACATGGACCAATGTCCCACTACACACACACCACAGCTACACACACACAACACACACACACACACACACACACACACAACACACACACACACACACACACACACACACACACACACACACACACACCACAAAATGACATCGACCAAGTGCCATCTAGACAAAAGTCCAACGCCATAGAGTTCATTTATGTTATAGTCTTACAGTATTGAGTATTGAGAGATGATCTGTAGCTCCACACACACACACACACACACACACACCTGCACACACACACACACACACACACACACACACACACACCTACACACACACACACACACACACACACAGTTAATCCATACCTGGATAATACTGTCCAGAATCTGCTTCTCTGCCTCGTTCTTTCCGTAGCAGAGGTAGCTGTGTGAGTAGATGTTGTAGTCATATCCGTACAGGCGGATAGGAAGGTAGTCCTCTCCTTTCAGCTCCCTGTCCACTGCGAAGGCCAGCTGGGTGGAGGCTCCACCCAGGTCCATGGACCCAACTGTCTGGGCTCCGGACGGACGCACTAAGGTGTTCCACAGGTTCCTCTGTAGGAGGGGAGATGGGGATTAAACATTCACTACAAACATATTGAAAGTGGAACGTTTCTCAGGAAGAAACCACAGTCAATGTAACCATTGTATTCTCTGAATATATGTATGGTTTTATTCTTCTGTCCACGTTGGATCAAAGTACAAATGAGGACAGGTATTAAACTGAAGTAAGCTTTGGTTTGAACCATGAAAGCGGTCCTAAATCAATCACACAATTAATATTCATTAACATGAATATTGATCTTTATGACCTATATGACCATATGGCTGTTTGTCTTTCACTTGATTTATGACAAATGCTTTGTGAGCATCAAGTGAAAACAGACCTCCAGGAAGTTGCCCTTGAGGTAGTTGGCGGTGACCCAGCCGTAGAGGCCTTCCTCCTGCCCTGTCAGGATGGAGGCGTCCTCGAACTTGAAGGGCTGGGCCCCCAGGAACTCTCTGAGGCTCTGCAGGATCTCGTCCGATCGCTTCTGGTCCGTCTCACTTAGGGTTGGATTAGAAAGGTCATGGGGTCAGAGCGGGGGTTCCCAACCTTGGGGTCGTGACCCCGCTTGGGGTCCCCTGATATGCATACAAGTCGTAAAAAAGTTTCTTGAATCTTGAATCTTGAATAAAGAAAACTACCACTAATCACTCAGTGTGTAGTAGAGCAAACTACTACGTTTAATGAAAGCAGCTGTGAAATATTTAGCTTCTACTGAATACTCATACAAAGTACCAGCAAAGTATCAGCTTCAAATATGTTTAACATCACAATTCATCACACATTCATAATTCCTCTGGAAAGTTTTTCACATGGTTAACACATGATTACGACACCATTAAGACAGTGACTATCTATATAAGAATAATCCCTGTATATCCAGACTAAATGTTAACCCGTAGGATGTGACATCCGGTCATAATAAGGTGGTTACTGTAGCAGCCTCATGCCGGCCGTGGCCCCCAGGTAAAGGGGCGTGGTCTGATGTTTGTGGGCGGGGATCTCCCGGCTGATGTTCTTCATGCACACCCTGAAGCTCTCCCACGAGGCCAGGTCCGCCTTCTCCTCCACCTTCATGTCCGAGATGCCTTTACCTGCTCGCAGTAAACACGTTGGTCTAGACAGCTATAGACCTATAGCTATAGAGAAATCTAGATACATCTATAGACCTATAGCTATAGAGAAATCTAGATACATCTATAGATCTATAGCTATAGAGAAATCTAGATACATCTATAGACCTATAGCTATAGAGAAATCTAGATACATCTATAGATCTATAGCTATAGAGAAATCTAGATACATCTATAGACCTATAGCTATAGAGAAATCTAGATACATAGATAGATCTATAGCTATAGAGAAATCTAGATACAT
Source organism: Muraenolepis orangiensis (assembly GCA_027704905.1). Taxonomy (NCBI): domain Eukaryota; kingdom Metazoa; phylum Chordata; class Actinopteri; order Gadiformes; family Muraenolepididae; genus Muraenolepis; species Muraenolepis orangiensis. Next base: position 31,555,031 of record CM051008.1, read on the forward strand.
CTATAGATCTATAGCTATAGAGAAATCTAGATACATCTATAGACCTATAGCTATAGAGAAATCTAGATACATCTATATACCTATAGCTATAGAGAAATCTAGATACATCTATAGACCTATAGCTATAGAGAAATCGAGATACATCTATAGACCTATAGCTATAGAGAAATCTAGATACATCTATAGATATATAGCTATAGAGAAATCTAGATACATCTATAGATCTATAGCTATAGAGACATCTAGATACATAGATAGATCTATAGCTATAGAGACATCTAGATACATCTATAGACCTATAGAACTCACCGGCCACTCGACAGTTGATCACCTGGGTCACGACGCCCGTCTGGTTCTGCTTGTCCCCGGGCCAGCTGTACAGGTAGACACTGGAGCGGGACGAGCCGGAGTCCACCACGATGCCGTACTGACAACAACAACCACAACAACATGAAGAACAACAACAACATGAAGAACAACAACTAGAACAATAACAATAACAATAACAATTAGAATAACAATAACAATAACAATAACAATAACAATAACAATTAGAATAACAATAACAATAACAATTAGAATAACAATAACAATAACAATAACAATAACAATTAGAATAAGAATAAGAATCACATTAACAGTAAGAATCACAATAACAATACATTTGTACAGCGCTTTTCTAGACACTCAAATGCCTTTAACAGCAAGACAAAACATAGGGGGACACAGAGTCACAAGTGTGTGTGTTTATGTATGTATGTGTGTGTGTGTGTGTGTGTGTGTGTGTGTGTGTAGGTGTGTAGGTGTGTATGTGTGTGTGTGTGTGTGTGTGTGTGTGGTGTGTGTGTGTGTGTGTGTGTGTGTGTGTGTGTGTGTGTGTGTGTGTGTGTGTGTGTGTGTGTGTGTGTGTGTGTGTGTGTGTGTGTGTGTGTGTGTGTGTGTGTGTGTGAGTGTGTGTGTGTCCAGGTGTTCACCTTGTACTCCTTCTCCCTCCACCGGTCCTGGATGACAGCGATGGCCACGATGGCAGAGATGCTGGCCAACAGCAGAACGCTCACCCAGAACGCCCGGCACTGAGACCCCACCTTCCTCTTGGACGCCATTCCTGTTGTAGAGGAGAACGGTACCTGCTAGGGTTAGGGGCAGCTAATCCCAACCATCTATGGATCTAACCCCAACCATCTATGGATCTAACCCCAACCATCTATGGATCTAACCCCAACCCATCTAACCCCAACCATCTATGGATCTAACCCCAACCATCTATGGATCTAACCACAATCAGGCGTGCACCCATCAACTGGATACTGGACCTCCTGTCGGACCGCCGCCAGGTGGTGAGAATGGGCAGCACCACCTCAGAGCCACTGACCCTCAACACGGGAGCCCCCCAGGGATGTGTGCTGAGCCCTCTCCTCTACTCCCTCTACACCCACGACTGCATGGCTATGCACAGCTCCAACGTCATCATCAAGTTTGCTGACGACACGACAGTGATGGGCCTGATCGCGACGAGACAGCCTACAGGGGGGAGGTCGGATCGCTGGAGCAGTGGTGCCAGGAGAACAGCCTCGCCCTCAACGTCAAGAAGACCAAGGAGCTGATCGTGGACTTCAGGAAGCAGAGAGGAGAGCACGGCCCTATCTCCATCGACGGTGTTGCAGTAGAGAGGGTCAGCAGCTTCAAGTTCCTCGGTGTGTGCCTCGGGGGTCTGAGGACCTCACATGGTCCACGCACACCACACACGTGGTGAAAAGGGCCCAACAACGCCTGTTCAGCCACTCAGGCGTCTGAGGAAATTCAGCATGGGCCCCCGCATCCTGAGGACATTCTATAACGGCACCATGGAGAGTGTTCTTACAGGGTGTATCACCGCCTGGTACGGGAACTGCACCGCACTCGAGCGCAGAGAGCTTCACAGGGTGGTGCGGACGGCCCAGTATATCGTTGGAGGTGAGCTCCCCTCCCTCCTGGATGTATACAACCAGCGGTGCGTGGCCAAGGCCAAACGCATCATAAAGACATTACCCACCAGCCACGACCTGTACTCACTGTTACCGTCAGGCAGGCGATACCTCAGTATCAAGTGGTATCAAATAGACTCAGATAGCTTCCACAGTCAGGCCATCAGGCTGCTGAACAAGGGCGTATAGCATATAACAATGTATATTTTATTACATTGATTTATATATACATATTGCTCTTTTTCAGTGCCGATATATTGCATTTTATAAATTGCATTTTTATTTTATATATTTAACTTTATACATTTTAGTTATACAGTCTTTTTTTACTTATTTTATTCTATTCTGTTTTTATCTTATCTTATTTTTATAACTGCTGTCTGTCGGCACATAAGATTTCCACTCACTGCTTTATACTTTAAACTGTGAAGTGACAATAAACTGGACTTGACTTGAGAAGAAGAAGAATAAGATACAACTGCTTTAATAGAAGAATAAGATACTACTGCTTTAATAGAAGAATAAGATACTACTGCTTTAATAGAAGAATAAGATACTACTGCTTTAATAGAATAATAAGATACTACTGCTTTAATAGAAGAAGAAGAAGAAGAAGAAGAAGAAGAAGAAGAAGAAGAAGAAGAAGAAGAAGAAGAAGAAGAAGAATGTCTCGGGTTCGGTTTGGACCCAAGGACAGATAGTGATATTTATTACAATAATCACTCAGACAGGGGCAGGCAGAGATCGGGAACCAGGCAGGGCAGATGAACCAGGCAGGGAACAGGCAGAGGCGTAGTCAGGGACAGGCGGTAGATCGGGAACCAGGCAGGGAACAGGCAGAGGCGTAGTCAGGGACAGGCGGTGGATCGGGAACCAGGCAGGGCAGACAAACCGGTAGGAACAGGCAGAGGCGTAGACGGGGACAGTTCAGCAGATCGGGAACCAGGCAGGAACAGGAATCAGTCCGGGTACGCTGGAGAGTCTGTGTCATCAGGAACAATCTGGCTGCAGTATGAGTGTGCGGGGTAGACTTAAATAGGCAGTAATAGTAATAGTTCCTCCATATACTTTCAGCTTTTGATTCATATCCATGAACATGTACAGCATAATATATTATGATATATAATATGATATTTAGATATTAGATGATATTAGATGATATTATATAATATTATATAATATCATATCATATAATATATAATATAACATATAATATCATATATTATAGAACATAAGGAACGTAAGGAACGGAGTACCGCTTTCACAACAGGCGACTCCGATCACTACAAGAAGGCCAAGTATGAACTCAGAAAAGCCATCAAGAAGGTCAATGGGATTACAAAAACAAATTGGAACTACAGTTTGGGGGCTCTGACACCAGATGCATGTGGCAAGGTCTGAGGGTCCTCTCCAACTACAAGGGGAGCTCAGGGGCAGTCACCAACAACGACCCTACCCTACCAGACCAGCTAAACAAGTTTTTCCGCTTGCATTGAAAGGGGGAACTCCAAGGTTCTACAACAGGAGGGTGTGGGCAGGGAAGGCAGCCGGCCCTGACGGAGTTCCATCCCGTGTCTTCAAGACCTGCGCTGACCAGCTGGCTCCTGTGTTCACAGACATATACAATGCATTACTGCGACAGTCTGTCGTCCCAGCGTGCTTCAAAGAGACAACCATTGTGCCGTTACCCAAAAAGACCAAGGTAACAAGCCTCAATGACTATCGTCCAGTGGCTTTAACACCCATAGCCATGAAGTGTCATGTCGCATATTAACTTTTCCATCCCTGAGTCCCTAGACCCACTGAACTCCACCATCAGCCTGGACGGGACACCAGTGAAAATCGTCAGCTGCTTCTGTTTCCTAGGAATACAGTTTTCCGATGACCTGGCATGGACATGCAACATGGAGGCCATGCTGAAGAACACCAGCCTCTATGCTCTGCGGTGCTTCAGGAGAAGCAACATAGGCAAACAGTGAGTAGTAAACTTTTACCGTGTTACCGTAGAGAGCGTCCTGAGGAGTGGCGTCACCGTGTGGTACGGAGACACCACTGAACAGGACAAGAAAGACATCCAGAGGGTCGTGAGGACAGCAGAAAAGATCTTTGTGTGCACTTCCATGCATCGAAAAAATCTTTAGAACCAGATGTAGTAAGAAGATGTCGTAAGAAGATTGTTGTCTCCATCACAAAGAACCGCATCGCCCTGGGTGCCATCTCTACAGGAGGAGAAGGATCTTTTTTTTTTCCACAGGCAGTGACCTACTGAGCTGCTAGGAGTGCTGCCACTATCATAACATGTCATTAACATTACACTATCATAACATTGTCATTAACATTACACTATCATACTTTGCTGGACTTTCTGGACTCATCACAGTTACTGCACTGTACTGCACTGTATTCACGATGCTGCTGCATTACTGGCACTTTATGCTTTTGAATGCTTTTAAATGCTAAATGCTTTTAAATGTTAAATGCTTTTAAATGTTAAATGCTTTTTGTACAATTCAAAACATTTATAAATCATCCATCAGTTGCTTTATTGTTCATTTTACTGTTATTTTATTGTAAACATATTTTATTTTATAGTATAGTGTTTTAGAAATGTCATACTGTGGGAGGGAATGGGGAGCAAGCATTCCATTGTACTTGCATATGGCAAATAAAAATCTTGAATCTTGAATCACACAAGCACACACACACACACACACACACACACACACACACACACACACACACACACACACACACGCACACAAGCACACCCACACACACACACACACACACACACACACACAAGCACACACACACACACACACATGCTTGTGTGTGTGCTTGTGTGTAGGGACATGGAATGGCTAGCGTGTAGGGACTAGTCGAGGACTATGAGAGGAATAGGAGAGGACTAGGAGAGGACTTGGAGAGGAATAGGAGAGGACTATGAGAGGAATAGGAGAGGACTAGGAGAGGAATAGGAGAGGACTATGAGAGGACTAGGAGAGGAATAGGAGAGGACTATGAGAGGAATAGGAGAGGACTATGAGAGGAATAGGAGAGGACTATGAGAGGAATAGGAGAGGACTAGGAGAGGAATAGGAGAGGAATAGGAGAGGAATAGGAGAGGACTAGGAGTAGACTAGGAGAGGAATAGGAGAGGACTATGAGAGGAATATGAGAGGAATAGGAGAGGACTATGAGAGGAATATGAGAGGACTAGGAGAGGAATAGGAGAGGACTAGGAGAGGAATAGGAGAGGACTATGAGAGGAATAGGAGAGGAATAGGAGAGGACTAGGAGAGGACTATGAGAGGAATGGGAGAGGACTAGGAGAGGAATAGGAGAGGACTAGGAGAGGAATAAGAGAGGACTAGCAAAGGTTTCACGCTGCGGGACACCCTGAGCAAACACTATTCATGACTATAACACACTCAGCTGCATGTTTCTCTTTGTTGGTATATATTAAACCTGCTGTCACGTTCTGTTGGTGTTCAAACAACAAGTTAGCATCTCTTACCGTGAGCTGCAGGCTGGTTGTCGGTCAGGAGAAGGTTGTCTCTCAGGACAGGTGGCAGAGAGAGAAGAGCAGAGGGAGAGCAGTGGAGAGAGGTTCACACAGAGAGGGAGAGAGAGGGAAAGAGAGAGAGAGAGAGCAGACCAGTGAGTGGTGTGAAGGTTCTAAGCTTCTCATTGATCGTCCTGCTATGACTGTAGGGCTCCCTCCTCCCCTCTCCTCCCCCCCTCCTCCTCCACACTGAGGGAGGGAGGAGGTTCAGCCAAATGACACCCACTTTGTGCACATATGTACATGCCCTCACATGCATAACGTATTCTATCCTCCTGAAGACATCTGTACAGTCTGGTTGGTTCTGTTTGTGCCAGAAGGGGGCGTGTCACTTCCTCTCCACATGAGGTTTGCACCATAAGCTCAGACACTTCTGTCTGTATGTATGTCATGTATATATGACATACATACAGACATACAAAACATACAGTATCTTATTGTATTGTATGTGTGTATGTCCATCCATCCACCGACTCCCTCTTATCCGGGTCGGGTCGCGGAGGTAGCAGCTTCAGCAGGGGACTCCAAACTTCCCTCTCCCTGGCAACATGGACTAGCTCTGACTGGGGGATCCCAAGGCGTTCCCAGGCCAGCGTGGAGATGTTATCACCCCACCTGTACCTTGGTCGACCCACTGGTCTCTTCCCAGCTGGACCTTGGTCTGCCCCGAGAGGCGCTAATCCTCATCCCAATCGCAAACCGATCCAGTGAGTGCTGAAGGTCACATACTGATGACGCAAACAGGACCACATCATCTGCAAACAGCAGAGATTCAATCCTGAGCCCACCATACTGAAACCCCTCCCCTCCATGACTACGCCTTGAAATCCTGTCCATGAAAATCACAAACAGGATGGGTGACAAAGTGCAGCCCTGGCGGAGACCAACACCCACTGGGAACAGGCCTGACTTACTACCGAGAATCCGGACACAGCACTGGCTTTGGACATAGCTCTGGCTTTTGGAGTACAGAGATTGGATGGCCCTCATGTTTGGATGTTTGTCGTGTATGTATGACATACATACAAAACATACACTACAGTATCGTAGTGACCCACAGACCCACCTGTAGGCCCATCTGTACACCCACCTGTAGACCCACCTGTACACCCACCTGAAGGCCCACATGTAGGTCAACCTGTAGGTCCACCTGTGCACCCACCTGTAGGCCCACATGTAGGTCCACCTGTAGGCCCATCTGTACACCCACCTGTAGGTCCACCTGTAGACCCACCTGTACACCCACCTGTAGGCCCACATGTAGGTCCACCTGTAGGCCCATCTGTACACCCACCTGTAGGTCCACCTGTAGACCCACCTGTAGGCCCACATGTAGGTCCACCTGTAGACCCACCTGTACACCCACCTGTAGGTCCACCTGTAGGTCCACCTGTAGGCCCATCTGTACACCCACCTGTAGACCCACCTGTAGGCCCACCTGTAGGTCCACCTGTAGGCCCACCTGTACACCCACCTGTAGACCCACCTGTAGGCCCACCTGTAGGCCCACCTGTAGGTCCACCTGTAGGCCCACCTGTAGGCCCACATGTAGGTCCACCTGTAGGCCCATCTGTACACCCACCTGTAGACCCACCTGTAGGTCCACCTGTACACCCACCTGTAGGCCCACATGTAGGTCCACCTGTACACCCACCTGTAGACCCACCTGTAGGCCCACATGTAGGTCCACCTGTAGACCCACCTGTAGGCCCACCTGTAGGCCCACCTGTAGGCCCACCTGTAGACCCACCTGTAGGCCCACCTGTAGGCCCACCTGTAGACCCACCTGTAGGCCCACCTGTACACCCACCTGTAGACCCACCTGTACACCCACCTATAGGCCCACCTGTAGACCCACCTGTACACCCACTAGTAGGCCCACCTGTAGACCCACCTATAGGCCCACCTGTCGACCCACCTGTAGGCCCACCTGTAGGCCCACCTGTAGGCCCACATGTAGGTCCACCTGTAGGCCCACCTGTAGGCCCACATGTAGGTCCACCTGTAGGCCCACCTGTAGGTCCACCTGTAGGCCCACCTGTAGGTCCACCTGTAGGCCCACCTGTAGGCCCACCTGTAGGTCCACCTGTAGGTCCACCTGTAGGCCCACCTGTACACCCACCTGTAGACCCACCTATAGGCCCACTGTAGACCCACCTGTACACCCACCTGTAGGCCCAGCTGTACACCCACCTGTAGGGTCTGTAGGGTTCTAGGGTGTAGAGTTTACCACCTTGTTTGTTTCGTCTTTCACTAAGTGAGTATCGACCGGAGGCTTGACCGCCGTAGCACAGCGTAGCGTAGCAAGCGCTGAAGGGGCTGGACCCTCCACCTACTGTCAGTCCCTGATGGACCAGGACCCTCCACCTACTGTCAGTCCCTGATGGACCAGGACCCTCCACCTACTGTCAGTCCCTGATGGACCAGGACACTCCAGGTGAATCCCATCCTGAACTCAGTGATCATGTGGTCCTTCACGGTCTGAAGACGAGGGTGGCAGTATAGCTCAGGAGGTAGAGCGTCGCCTCACAACCGAAAGGTCACTGGTTCGATCCCCCGGCTCCTCCTTGCAAAAACTGTCGGTGTCCTTGAGCAAGACACCCTATCCCTAACTGCTCCTGCTGGCTGTCTCCTTGCATGGCTGACTCTGCCGTCGGTGTATGAATGGGTAATGTGAGGACTTTGGATAAAAGCGCTATATAAGAAAAGGTAAATGTCAAACATTTACCATGTATGTTTACCTAAAGCAAACACACTGAGACTTCAGAGTTAAGTCTAGCCCCACGGCTGCTAGGAGCCCAGGCTAGGCACTTTAAACAGGTCTCTTTTAAGAAGTGGAAATACTTGTTTAAAAAAAGGATTAAAAAGTCAATCAAATGTTCAGTCATGTCATTCATCTCATAGCTTCATTCCCCTGGTGGAGGACCATGGTAACAGAGAGCCACGCCCTGTTCTTCAGCACCATCACATGACCTATCATGTTGGTCTCTCTCTGTGGATCCCATCCCAGCCAGCGGTGGGGGGTCCTCTGGACTACAAAGAGCCTGGAGGTCAAAGGGAATCATGTGGGATTCAGTGGCCGCTGGCCCCTAAAGGGCATTGTGACGCATTACTATAGAATGTAATAATTAATGATAATTACACTGAGGGGAGGAAGAGAAAGAACCACACTTCCTGTGGTTCAGACGGGGAAGAGCTCTCTGAAGAACGTTCTCCAGGGGTCAGTCAGGAGAAGAGCGGAACAGTCAGGGACCATGATCAAAGTTCACCTTCTGATCTAAAGACTTCTCAAAAAACCTCTAACTAAAGGGGAAGGAACAGTGTTGAAGAAATCTTTAGATTCATGTCTGAATGAAAATATATTTAATAGATATCCAATACATTTAAAAGAGGTTTAATAGAGATTCAATAGAGGTTCAATCGAGATTAACTCGATTTTTTATAGAAGCTTGTGATGAACCTGATCTACAGTGTGTCCTCTCCACCTTAATACACTGGTCTACAGTGTGTCCTCTCCACCTTAATACACTGGTCTACAGTGTGTCCTCTCCACCTTAATACACGGGTCTACAGTGTGTCCTCTCCACCTTAATACACTGGTCTACAGTGTGTCCTCTCCACCTTAATACACTGGTCTACAGTGTGTCCTCTCCACCTTAATACACTGGTCTACAGTGTGTCCTTTTTACCTTAATACACTGGTCTATAGTGTGTCCTCTCCACCTTAATACACTGGTCTACAGTGTGTCCTCTCCACCTTAATACACGGGTCTACAGTGTGTCCTCTCCACCTTAATACACTGGTCTACAGTGTGTCCTCTCCACCTTAATACACGGGTCTACAGTGTGTCCTCTCCACCTTAATACACTGGTCTACAGTGTGTCCTTTCCACCTTAATACACTGGTCTACAGTGTGTCCTCTCCACCTTAATACACGGGTCTACAGTGTGTCCTCTCCACCTTAATACACTGGTCTACAGTGTGTCCTTTCCACCTTAATACACTGGTCTATAGTGTGTCCTCTCCACCTTAATACACTGGTCTACAGTGTGTCCTCTCCACCTTAATACACGGGTCTACAGTGTGTCCTCTCCACCTTAATACACTGGTCTACAGTGTGTCCTCTCCACCTTAATACACTGGTCTACAGTGTGTCCTCTCCACCTTAATACACGGGTCTACAGTGTGTCCTCTCCACCTTAATACACTGGTCTACAGTGTGTCCTCTCCACCTTAATACACTGGTCTACAGTGTGTCCTTTCCACCTTAATACACTGGTCTACAGTGTGTCCTCTCCACCTTAATACACGGGTCTACAGTGTGTCCTCTCCACCTTAATACACTGGTCTACAGTGTGTCCTCTCCACCTTAAAACACTGGTGTACATGAACACAGCATTACACAGGCCTGTGGACTAAGTGTTCCATCATTCTCCACAAGACCAGACCAAGCCCATCAACAATGAAACCTCATGCTTTCAAAATGCAATCTTGTGTTCCGTCGGCCGGGAGAGAGAGCGTTGTGGGCAGAACAATCTGCAAAAGGCACTCCTGGTCTGCAGCAGCATATCACGCAATTAGCCCCGTGGAGGAGGTGGTGGTGGAGGAGGAGGTGGTGGAGGAGGTGGTGGTGGTGGAGGAGGAGGTGGTGGAGGAGGTGGAGGAGGTGGTGGAGGTGGTGGAGGAGGAGGTGGTGATGGTGGTGGAGGAGGTGGTGGAGGAGGTGGTGGAGGAGGAGGTGGTGATGGTGGTGGAGGAGGTGGTGGAGGTGGGGTAGTGATGGGGTAGTCAGCTCTAGGTTGTAATGCAGGCCTGGCGTCTCTCCCACAACATGAACTCAGCCATTGGAGTCCCTGGATTGTAGTGATGGTTGTAATGTGGTTACTGCAGTGTGTTCAAGACTATATACCAACTAGAATAAAAGAGACTATATCTCCTCCTCCCCCCACCCTCTCCCCTCCTCCCCCCACCCTCTCACCTCCTTCCCTCCACTCTCTCTCCTCCTCCCCCCACCCTCTCTTCTCCTCCCCCCATCCACTCTCCTCCTCCCCCACCCTCTCCCCTCCTCCCCCCACCCTCTCTCCTCCTCCCCCGATCCACTCTCCTCCTCCCCCCACCCTCTCCCCTCCTCCCCCCACCCTCTCTCCTCCTCCCCCCATCCACTCTCCTCCTCCCCCCACACTCTCTCCTCCTCCCCCCACACTCTCTCCTCCTCCCGCCACCCTCTCTCCTCCTCCCCCCACCCTCTCTCCTCCTCCCCCCACACTCTCTTCTCCTCCCCCATCCACTCTCCTCCTCCCCCCACCCTCTCTCCTCCTCCCCCCACACTCTCTCCTCCTCCCGCCACCCTCTCTCCTCCTCCCCCCACCCTCTCTCCTCCTCCCCCCACACTCTCTTCTCCTCCCCCATCCACTCTCCTCCTCCCCCCACCCTCTCCCCTCCTCCCCCACCCTCTCTCCTCCTCCCCCCATCCACTCTCCTCCTCCCCCCACCCTTTCTCCTCCTCCCCCCACCCTCTCTCCTCCTCCCCCCACACTCTCCCCTCCTCCCCCCACCCTCTCTCCTCTTCCCTACACACTCTCTTCTCCTCCCCCACCCTCTCTCCTCCTCCCCCCACCCTTTCTCCTCCTCCCCCCACCCTCTCTCCTCCTCCCTCTCTCCTCCCCCCTCCACCCTCTCTCCTCCTCCCTGATACTGAAACTGATATTTAATATATATATAAGTATCTTTATGGAAGTGAAAGGTGTTCGTGGCTGAGCTGCTACTTGCAGCAACACATCCCAACTCTCTTGATGGGACATGGATCAGTAAACCAGTGAGTCAGTGGGAGAGCCTATCGTCGGATTGCTTTGGTTGTAATTCCCAAGATGGACGTTTCTCATCAGCCAGGCTGCTCTCAGCTGTTCATTGGGCTGCTGCTAGCGATAGAGACACATTGGACCCCAGCAGAGCTATAATGTGTGGCTGGGGGCCTCTGACCCCAGGGGCCTCCCTTCCTGTGGTCGTCCTCACAACCTCGTTGGCCCATCAATATATCCGTCCCTTCATACAACTAAGTGCTGGTCCCCTCCACCGCCGGGCCAAACAGGACACACAAGAACATGTTGGTTTCCTATTAAATAACCAGAGGGAAACACTTATCTTTAAAGGGTTTAAAAGGCCTGTGTTAGAGGGAGAAGCAGGTGGATGTGAGGTGTAAAGCGCTGGTGGTGTAACAGGATCCATCAGAGACTCGGGTGTAGTTGTGACTTCAGATTCAATAACGTGATGTAACGACTGCTGTAAAGTGCTCCTCCACCTCAGAGCTCACCATGGAGGACGCTGAGGTGGACCACAGATGACATCATCTTCAACCCCACCTGTTCACATCTGATTAGAGATTCATCTAATTTAGAGGGAGAAGCGTGTGTGTGTGTGTGTGTGTGTGTGTGTGTGTGTGTGTTGAGCTTATTGGACCGGATGTCCATAAGGGAACAGAACCCATTTTTAAACCAGTCCATAAGGGAACAGAACCCATTTTTAAACCAGTCCATAAGGGAACAGAACCCATCCTTAAACCAGTCCATAAGGGAACAGAACCCATCTTTAAACCAGTCCATAAGGGAACAGAACCCATCTTTAAACCAGTCCATAAGAGATCAGAACCCATCTTTAAACCAGTCCATAAGGGAACAGAATCCATCTTTAAACCAGTCCATAAAGGAACAGAACCCATCTTTAAACCAGTCCATAAGGGAACAGAACCCATCTTTAAACCAGTCCATAAGAGAACAGAACCCATCTGTAAACCAGCCCATAAGGGAACAGAACCCATTTTAAACCAGTCCATAAGGGAACAGAACCCATTTTTAAACCAGTCCATAAGAGAACAGAACCCATCTTTAAACCAGTCCATAAGGGAACAGAACCCATTTTTAAACCAGTCCATAAGGGAACAGAACCCATTTTTAAACCAGTCCATAAGGGAACAGAACCCATCCTTAAACCAGTCCATAAGAGATCAGAACCCATCTTTAAACCAGTCCATATGGGAACAGAACCTAATCTTTAAACCAGTCCATAAGGGAACAGAACCCATCTTTAAACCAGTCCATAAGAGATCAGAACCCATCTTTAAACCAGTCCATAAGGGAACAGAATCCATCTTTAAACCAGTCCATAAGGGAACAGAACCCATCTTTAAACCAGTCCATAAGAGAACAGAACCCATCTTTAAACCAGTCCATAAGAGAACAGAACCCATCTGTAAACCAGTCCATAAGGGAACAGAACCCATTTTAAACCAGTCCATAAGGGAACAGAACCCATTTTTAAACCAGTCCATAAGAGAACAGAACCCATCTTTAAACCAGTCCATAAGGGAACAGAACCCATGTTTAAACTAGTCCATAAGGGAACAGAACCCATTTTTAAACCAGTCCATAAGGGAACAGAACCCATTTTTAAACCAGTCCATAAGGGAACAGAACCCATTTTTAAACCAGTCCATAAGGGAACAGAACCCATCCTTAAACCAGTCCATAAGAGATCAGAACCCATCTTTAAACCAGTCCATATGGGAACAGAACTCATCTTTAAACCAGTCCATAAGGGAACAGAACCCATCTTTAAACCAGTCCATAAGAGATCAGAACCCATCTTTAAACCAGTCCATAAGGGAACAGAATCCATCTTTAAACCAGTCCATAAGGGAACAGAACCCATCCTTAAACCAGTCCATAAGAGATCAGAACCCATCTTTAAACCAGTCCATAAGGGAACAGAATCCATCTTTAAACCAGTCCATAAGGGAACAGAACCCATCTTTAAACCAGTCCATAAGAGAACAGAACCCATCTTTAAACCAGTCCATAAGAGAACAGAACCCATCTTTAAACCAGTCCATAAGAGAACAGAACCCATATTTAAACCAGTCCATATGTCACGGTTACGGTGGTTGGCAGGGGGCGTGGCCAAGCCACGTGCGCTGGCGGCGCACACACACACACCTGTCAGCCATCACCCTGTCTAATTGCTAATCACCTCACCTGGGGTATATATACTATGTCTATCCTTTACCCCAGCGTGAGGTCGTTACTTTATACTGCACCTGTTCTTCCGTCGGTTTGGTACCCGTCGCCTGCCTACTACCCGTCCGGTACTTCGCGCCTCGACATCCCGGTACGCCGACTCCTCCCCCGTCCCGGACTACTCGTCGGTCTACTACCTGCCGGTACTCCGCGGATCGACCTCCCCGTTTACCCTTGTATTTTGTGTGTGCTTTTGGAATAAAGCCGGTTGTATCCAGTAGCGTGGCGTGGGGAAAATTTTAGGGGAAGCCAGTTTTTTTGGGTCAATAACGTAACCAGATGAGTGATTACAGCGCCCGGTATCATTTTACACAGTTGTATCATACAGATGCAGGACTTGCACACGCCTGTTATCTAACCGACAGGTCCGCACGCACTCTCCAGCCAAAACTCTCTCGTCTTATTAATTTAAGCATTCCCCCCCCCCCCCCAAATGCATAACCAGCCGCTCAATGCGCAGTGCAGATTCGGTAATGAATAAAAAAGCTTCAATTTCACAGCACAATCTATGTGATTTTTTGATTTACCGTGCCTCTCAATTGCCCGTGACAGGTTGGCAAGGTCGATGAATCCTGAAGTTGCCCAAGGATTGTTCAGGGAGCACGAATCCTTGTCAAAAAGAAGACATGGCCAGCAAAATAGACGCTGAAGTTCAGCGCTTCCAGTTAGCCACTCCGTGCGGACATAATTGTCCTCATTGAACGTCCGATTCGCTCCCTTTTTCCTCTGTGCACACAGCTCGAGTGTGGGCATGGGCCTGTCATCAGATTTAATTTTTAGTTGCTGCTGTAGCGGAAGTTTAGTAAAGTAGTTTTTTATTAAGTACGCCAAATCTCCACCCTCCATAATGCTTAATACTATCAAACGGCGAGGATGACAGTTACAGTACTACGTACTGATGTTGATGTGATTTGATTGGATTTGTGAGTCAAGGGATTCCCTTCAAATCGATCCAATGGGATCAAGGGATCCCATTCCCTTGAGGGGGGATGCCAGCCGTCTCTGGCCTCCCTTGGCATGGCCCTGACCAATCACAGGTTGGCAGGGGGACATGACGTGGGCCTCATCTGATTGGTCAATCCGGGACAATCCCTCCATTTTTTTTTTCACCAAGGGAAGCTCATTCGGCTGGCCTCCTCAATTTCACCATAATATCTAGGAGGCGCTGTTGTTTCACTCTTTGTAAAATACTCAATGAGAATGGGGGAGAGACGGTCCGGCAGCAACACACAGGCTGTGTGTTGCTGCCGGACCGTCTCTCCTACATTTTTTAAATTAAAATAAAAAAAATTCGGTAATTCTCCTTTGCTGTGTGACACAGCAAAGGAGAATTACCGAATTTTTTTTATTTTAATTTAAAAAATGTATTAAAATTATAACTACAATCCGAAAAAACAGGGGAAGCCTGGCTTCCCTTGGCCTCCGGGAGAAAACGCCACTGGTTGTATCGCTCCACTGTGTCGTTATCTGCGTTCGGGGTCCAACCCACACCCCTCATCGTGACACCATAAGGGAACAGAACCCATCTTTAAACCAGTCCATAAGAGATCAGAACCCATCTTTAAACCAGTCCATAAGAGATCAGAACCCATCTTTAAACCAGTCCATAAGAGATCAGAACCCATCTTTAAACCAGTCCATAAGAGAACAGAACCCATCTTTAAACCAGTCCATAAGAGAACAGAACCCATCTTTAAACCAGTCCATAAGAGATCAGAACCCATCTTTAAACCAGTCCATAAGAGATCAGAACCCATCTTTAAACCAGTCCATAAGAGAACAGAACCCATCTTTAAACCAGTCCATAAGAGAACAGAACCCATCTTTAAACCAGTCCATAAGAGATCAGAACCCATCTTTAAACCAGTCCATAAGAGATCAGAACCTATCTTTAAACCAGTCCATAAGAGATCAGAACCCATCTTTAAACCAGTCCATAAGAGATCAGAACCCATCTTTAAACCAGTCCATAAGGGAACAGAACCCATTTTAAACCAGTCCATAAGAGATCAGAACCTATCTTTAAACCAGTCCATAAGAGATCAGAACCCATCTTTAAACCAGTCCATAAGAGATCAGAACCCATCTTTAAACCAGTCCATAAGAGATCAGAACCCATCTTTAAACCAGTCCATAAGGGAACAGAACCCATCTTTAAACCAGTCCATATGGACCCCTCTGCGTTATTTTAAATGTGATTTCTCTGATTTAACACGGCCTCCTTTATCTCCGTCGGCAGTAGCATCAAGTGGCTTAAAAGCTTGTGTGTGTGTGTGTGTGTGTGTGTGTGGATATTGTACTTATACAATGGAACAACGACCAGAATCTGTTGTTTTACCTGCACATTCATACTTCTAGGTTGTAAAAATAAAACAATTTTGATCTTTTACCGTTCATAATCAGTCCTTATAGCTCTGCATGGTTCTGAAAATACAAACACTTGATCACATTTATGAGGCTTCCTGCCTAACTCAAGAGACTTGAGACATGATTCAGACAGTAGGTCTAACTGTGTTCTTACTACTTCAACATGATTCAGACAGAAGTTCTGTGTTCCTACTACCGCCTATGAGCCATGGCGGTCCTGAGTATGGTTACTCTCCTTAACGCCAGTAGTATGATGATAAACGTCATGTTTCTGGACAGAGTAGAGTAGGCCTGTGACTCATTCTCATGTCTGTGTTTCTGTCAGTAGGTCATCCTGTCATCATCCAGAAGATATTTCCCACACGCCTGAACCAATTTCAAGGTAAAGTTATCCTTTATCCTTCCAATAAAGTTATCCGTTATCCTTCCAGTAAAGTAATCTTTTATCCTTCCAGTAAAGTTATCCTTCCAGTAAAGTTATCTTTTATCCTTCCAGTAAAGTTATATTTTATCCTTCCAGTAAAGTTATCTTTTATCCTTCCAGTAAAGTTATCTTTTATCCTTCCAGTTTATGTTGCAACCAATCAGATATTTTTCTGGGTTGCTGGGAAGAATATCCTTCAACCAAAGTACTCACAAATGCCTTGGCCCTTAGACTGAATGAGAGCGTACATTTGGATTGACAATTTGATCAACCAATCATATATTGGTTTGTAGCCAATGGGCGTATTCTTTCAGATTTCCCCACGGTTCCAGGGTACGCTAGAAGACCCGTTAGTTCACTGACTCGAGACAGGGGATCTAGCTTAGTGCTATGGAGAAATTCATTTGAAGTTTTATTGGTTTATTACAATTATATTGTGTATCGATGTAAGTATAGTAGAGAGTCAGCGTATGGAAGTCGGTCTACAGAAGATTCAGTTGTGATGGACACGGTTCGCCACTGAAACTACTAGAGTAAAGAACAGACATTGTCAGTTTGAGCTGACAATGTTTGTTTTTTTAAACCACTTATTTTTAACCATCCTTTTTTTTCAAATTTCAAATAGTCTAATCTTAGATAATTGATTAGATACTTTAGAAACGTCACCCATCCGCGACCTCGCGAGATCAAGCTGGCCTCACCGGACTAGACATGAGTATTACGAAGTGACTGTCCGGTGGTGCCCTCTTGTGGTGGAATCTGGTAACTATAACTGCAAATGTATTCTGTTAACATAAATGTTAAATGTTTTGTGATAAAAAAGTGTGCATTTCACACAAAGGACGGACGTTATGTCTGTATTCATGTACATTTTGTAATTGTATTATGACAGTACATACTCATTATAATAACAAATAAACTGGTGTTGAACTTTCCTGACTAGCTCCCAGACCAGACCTGGACATTATACGGCCCGCGTGAGGTCAATCGTAAATTATAACAAATACGAAAAATAAAAAAATAAATAAAAAATAAAAAAAATAAAAAAATTAAACAGCACCCTTTTCAAAATAAATGCAACACAGTTGTATTGCGTGCATGGCGTAAATACTTTTCTAACAGTGTTGCCTTTATTTTGAAAAGGGTGCCGGTTTTAATTGACATTATACTGCATTGAACACAGGTGCTTCAAGTGATGCTGCTGGCTAGCCCTCAAAATGTCAGCTCACGCCAAAAAAAGAAATGATACTGAATGCGCGTTTTCAAGAAGACATGGACTGGAGTATTCATTAAGAAGACATGGACTGCTCAGTATTTATTAAGAAGACATGGACTGCTCAGTATTTATTAAGAAGACATGGACTGCTCAGTATTTATTTACAGAAGTCAAAGGTAAAGCCGTGTGCTTAGTTTGTGGTACGCAGGTCGCTGTGTTCAAGGATTACAATTTGAGTCGTCACTATGTGACAAAACACGCAGAGAAATACAAGAACTTGTCTGATGAAAAGCGGGCAAAGGAGTCGGATGCTTTGCTCGCTATGCTGCAAAACCAACAAGGACTTTTTACAAAACATTGCACATCCAGAAATGCAGCTGTCAAGACAAGTTATGTCTTATCCCACAAAGTCGCTAGAAAAAGTAAACCGTTTTCTGATGGAGAGTTTATTAAGGAGTGTTTGTTGCACTCTGCAGCAATAATATGCCCGGAGAAAAAGGAGGCATTTGACAATGTGGCCCTCTCCCGACGCTCTGCAACCAGGAGGACTGAGGACATCGCGGGGAATCTTGAGCTTCAGCTGCAGAACAGAGCGGTCAATTTGGGCTTTTTTTCCTTGGCTTTGGATGAGAGCTGCGATGTACGTGACACTGCCCAGCTACTCATCTTCTTACGTGGGATAACTACGGATTTCAAAATCACGGAGGAGCTGGCAGCCATGCATTCAATGAAAGGGAGAACAACAGGGAGTGATTTGTTCACGGAGGTAAATGCATGTTTGGATAAGCTGGGACTGAAATGGGACAAACTAACGGATGGTTGTCCGAATCTGACGGGGAAAAATGTTGGACTTTTGAAGAGAATGCAGGATAAAGTGACAGAAATGAACCCTGAACAGAAATTAGTATTTTTGCATTGTATTATACATGAAGAAGTGTTGTGTGAGTCAGTGTTAAATGGACCATGTTGTTGATGTTGTAACTAAAATTGTTAACTTCATCAAGAGCCCTGAATCACAGACAGTTTATTGCACTTTTGGAGGAAAATGAGACTGAACATGGTGACATATGCTACCATGCAGCTGGCAGGTGGCTCAGCCTGGGTAACGTCCTTAAAAGAGTATGGGACCTGAGAGAAGAGATTCAAGACTTCTGTGTGAAGAAAGGTAATGTCATCCCACAGCTTTCAGATGCAGACTGGATGGCAGACCTTGGTTTTGCTGTAGATGTGACTGCACTAATGAATGAACTAAATGTCAAGCTGCAATGCAAGGGCCTTTTTGTGCATGAAATGTACAGCGCAGTGAAGGCTTTCATGAGAAAGTTGCCGCTTATCTCAAGCCAAATGAAGGACAACATTCTCACCCACTTTCAAACACTGAAGGAAGCCACACCATCAGCTCATCACCTCCACATGTACTCATCCATGTTAGAAGCACTGCATAGTGAGTTTTCAAGGCGATTTCAAGACTTTAAAACAGCTGAGAATGAAATGCACATGATTTCTTCCCCATTGACATGCAATGTGGATGATGCACCCAGTGATGTTCAGCTTGAACTCATTGACCTCCAGTCTGACACACGTCTGTCAGAGCACTTTAGGTCAGTCTCACTGCCTGAGTTTTACTCTTCCCTGAAAGAGAAGAACTTTCCACACATGAGGAGACATGCTCAGAAGATTCTGGTCCTCTTTGGATCTACCTACATTTGTGAACAGACATTCTCAGTGATGAAGTTCAACAAATCCAGATACAGGTCCTCAGATACAGGTCCTCTATCACTGATGATCACCTCTCAGCTGTCCTTCCAATATCTACCTCAGACATTCAACCAGATCTCAGTGCACTTGTTCAACCCAAGACAGACTGGATTATTCTCACTCAAGTCAAATACACTGAAAAACATCAAAAGCACGTATTGCTTTTTGTATAATGTTCTTTAGTTGCTTATCTTTAACGTAGTGTAAAACACCTTTTCAGTATTGGTTTGTGTATTGTAACATGTAACATGTAATGTATGTAACATGTTAAAAATAAAATACTGATGTAATGATTGATGTTTTTACTGTTTATTACTTCTTTAGGAGTATTTTATTATTCGACCCACTCCACAATTTCATATATTTATTGTAAGAGAATAACCAGTAGCAGCTAATCAAAATGTACAATGTACTGCGTTTTACAATGGGAGAAAATGAATATTGAGCAGAATTAAGTTAACTTAATGTTGATTTGGCCCTCCAACACTGCTCGGGGTTCTCATGTGGCCCCTTGGGAAAATGAATTGCCCACCCCTGTCCCAGACCGTAGTGGAGGAATACAGGGGCTATTGATCCAGGGCCAAAGCACAGGCTTCAGGTTCAATAACCCACTTAATGAACAGACAGGCAGGGTTTACTAACGAGAGGGTTGATTTATTGATTACTTATTCTAGACAAATTGATATTTGTATATACTTATTGATACTACTCCCGTTCACTTCCAGACACACAGACGCTCGCTCCTCCACCTCGCGCTCCCACACACACACGCCACGCCCCCTCTCTCTTAAAGGGGTTGGCAGCCTTGCCCTACATGAACCTACTGGTATAACACTACCCCCTCTCTCTTAAAGGGGTTGGCAGCCTTGCCCTACATGAACCTACTGGTATAACACTACCCCCTCTCTCTTAAAGGGGTAGGCAGCCTTGCCCTACATGAACCTACTGGTATAACACTACCCCCTCTCTCTTAAAGGGGTAGGCAGCCTTGCCCTACATGAACCTACTGGTATAACACTACCCCCTCTCTCTTAAAGGGGTAGGCAGCCTTGCCCTACATGAACCTACTGGTATAACACTACCCCCTCTCTCTTAAAGGGGTAGGCAGCCTTGCCCTACATGAACCTACTGGTATAACACTACCCCCTCTCTCTTAAAGGGGTTGGCAGCCTTGCCCTACATGAACCTATTGGTATAACACTACCCCCTCTCTCTTAAAGGGGTAGGCAGCCTTGCCCTACATGAACCTACTGGTATAACACTACCCCCTCTCTCTTAAAGGGGTAGGCTGCCTTGCCCTACATGAACCTACTGGTATAACACTACCCCCTCTCTCTTAAAGGGGTAGTCAGCCTGGCCCTACATGAACCTACTGGTATAACACTACCCCCTCTCTCTTAAAGGGGTAGTCAGCCTGGCCCTACATGAACCTACTGGTATAACACTACACCCTCTCTCTTAAAGGGGTAGGCAGCCTTGCCCTACAGGAACCTACTGGTATAACACTACACCCTCTCTGGATGGCAATTTCACACAATTCCAATCCTGCTCAGTAAAATACATGGCTTTTTCCTTAAAATGCATACAGACAACATCCATATTTGCATTCCGTCCATTTAAATGGGCAATAGAAAAGGGTACAACATCTCAGTGTGGATATACAATTATATAGCAGTTCTCTCCTAAGTGTGCACATATCACTGTGGAGCATAAATAAACCCTGAAAAAGGCCAATCAAAACTGAATTCTCCATTACTCACAATGACACCTTTAACTGGAAATATCAAAGACATAAATATGTCTGAGTGTATATGAGTGGAGGGGACTGAAAGGAGCGGCAGTGTCCACTTCTGGATCTAATGAGGGGCAGCTGGAGACCAGTATATCGTTGGAGGTGAGCTCCCCTCCCTCCTGGATATATACAACCAGCGGTGCGTGGCCAAGGCCAAACGCATCATAAAGACATTGCCCACCCCAGCCACCAACTGTATTCACTGTTACCGTCAGGCAGGCGATACCGCAGTATCAAGTGCCGTACAAATAGGCTTAGAGATATCTTCCACAGTCAGGCCATCAGGCTGCTGAACAAGGGCGTATAGCATATAACAATGTATATTTTATTACATTGATTTATACATACATATTGCTCTTTTCTGTGCCGATATTTAGCATTTTATAAATTGCATTTTTATTTTTTATTTTTTATTTTTTTATTCAATTTTTATATTATTTTTATAACTGCTGTCTGTCGTCGGGTATTGCACATAAGATTTTCACATCACTGCTCTATACTTGTGTAAACTGTGAAGTGACAATAAACTTGACTTGACTTGACTTGACTTGGGTCTTCCTCAGCTGCGGAGTCACTGTCGGTGAACAGTTGTGATAGACCCAGGATTGGGTCTGCAGGATCCATGTCCAAGGTGGGGGATGACACCTCCGTAGGTGTCCATCTCCGTGCGTGCTCCACAACCCAGGTGTTGTCCAGTGTATCACGGCAGCGGTAGGGCTTCAGCTGATCATGGTGAACCACTTTCACCTTAGTCTTCGGCCCTTTCTGGATGCGATACACTAGATCATCCAAGTGTCCCAGGACGAAGTATGGTCCTTCATATGCTGGGAGAAACTTCCTGACTGTGTTCCTTTAATCAGGTACCACACAGCATCACCAATCTGGTACTGTGTGCGCTAGCAGTTTTTGTCATATTGTCTCTGCACGTTTTACAGACTCACCAAGGGCGTCTCTGGTGATTTGATGCGCCAGCTCCAGGCGTTCTCGGGTCTGCTGGACATATTCCGGGGCTGACGGGAGTGTGTCAGAGTCTTGGGGTAGACCAGCTACCAGGTGCACAGGCTCACTCACTTCTTGGCCGAACATCATGAAGTTGGGAGTGAAACCAGTTGCACTGTGCTTGGTTGCTCTGTAAGCCATTACAGCCAAGGGGATCATGAGGTCCCAGTCCCAGTGGCATGGCTCGGCTGTCGTGGCCAGTATCTTTTGCAGTGTGGCATTAAATCTTTCCACTTGGCCATCAGATTGAGGTCTGAAGGGTGTTGTGCATGTTTTCTCAATGATAAACAGCTTGCACATTTCTTAAAACACTTCGGATTCAAAGTTTCGTCCTTGGTCACTGTGCAGTGTTTGTGGCGTTTCATAACGGCACACCCACTCTGAGGCCAGCACTTCAGCCACAGTTAACGCCTGCTGGTTGGGCTTCCACCCACTTCGTGAAATAGTCCTGTACCACAAGCACATAACTGTTTTTGCGATCTGTCTCATTCAGTGGCCCCATGATGTCCAGGGCGATGCGCTCCATGGGGGCTCCCACCCTGACCGTGTCCATGGGAGCTTGTGGTGTCTTGCGGGGCCTGGCTTTGGATGCGCAGCTGGTACAGGTGCTGCACCAGAGGGCCACGTCTTCTCTCATTCTGTACCAGAAGTAACGGGTCTGCAGCCGGGCCACTGTGCGCTCCACACCAAAATGTCCACCTATTTTGCCGTCATGCATCTGTTTCATGACATCAGGGCGGAATATTCGAGGCAGCACAACTTGTGGGTAAAACTGTGTGTCATCTAGGCAGTAGAACCACCTAACCAGAATGGTGTCTTTGAGGTAGAGCCGCTTCCACTGGGTCCAATATGTCTTAGTGGCAGGGCTGCACGGGGAGACTGTTACCATGGTCTCCATCCATGCTCTGGTGGGGCCTATGTCCGGATCAGCCTCCTGAGCCTGCCGTAGCTCCTCTGGGCTCCAGCCACAGAACAGCCCATTTGGGTTGTTGGTCGTAGTCCAGTAGACTGCTCCAGAATTGACATTGTCAATTTCAGCAGGTGACGCTTTGCTTACCCCCACTGGACTCACTGATGTGGAAGCTGAGGGTCTCTCTACCCCCACTGGACTCGGCATTGCCTGGTTGGTGTCAGAGTCCAACCGGCACTGCACAGCCTTATCACAAAAGCTCACCGGCTGGGGGGAGGGGCATGGCAGCTTACATGGACAAGACTGGCGGCAGGGTATTCTGGAGAGGCTGTCTGCGTTGCTGTGTAACCTGCCGGGACAATGGACAATCTCAAAGTTGTACTCACCCACCTGGCCAGTTGTCCCTCAGGCTCTTTCATCTGTGTTAGCCAACGAAGGCTGCTGTAGTCAGTGCACACTGTGAAGGGCCGGCCCAGGAGATACTGCCGGAAGTGTGATGCAAACTCCACCACAGCCAGCCGTTCACGTCGTGTAGTGCAGTAGTTTTGTTCAGTTTTGGATAGTTTGCGACTCCCATAGGCCAGCACGCGCTCTCTGCCCTCCTGAACTTGTGAGAGGATGGCGCCAATGCCGACAGCTTGCATCTGTGTCCAGTATCATGTTGCCTTGGTCAAGTAGATAACCTAAAACCTTTGCGGTTCGGGAATGAGCAAACAGACCTGGTCGGGATTCTTCCACTAGCTTGTTAATGTATGCTGGGACATGATCTGCATACAC
>CM051008.1:31591872-31594372 GCA_027704905.1 Muraenolepis orangiensis
CACACACACACACACACACACACACACACACACACACACACACACACACACACACGCGCACACACACACACACACACACACACACACACACACACGGGAAACAGATGAACGTATATTTCACTCATTTTCCAAAACACGCTTTGCGCGGTGACAGGCAGATAAAAGTCACATATGTAGGTTTTAACCAGTTCATAAAACAACAGCCCTCTGTTTTAAAAGCCGCCGCCATGTGAGTGAGTCGCCAGGATGGGGGGGGGGAGGGGGGGGAACTCCTCGCCACTCCTCCATATATCACCGCCGTTTATATTAGCGGGTTAGCTTGTAAAGTAAGCGCCATTGTCTCCCGCGTGCATCAACAACATCTTACCCTCCCCCCTTCTTCCTCCCCCCTTCTTCCTCCCCCCTGCTCCTCTCTCCATTGAGAACAGTTGGCATCATTAATGGCTGGGATTGCCTCTAAATTGACAACAATAAGAAGCCAAATGAGGAGTGGTGGCGTGTTGAGAGGGGGGAGGAGGAGGGGGAGGGGTTAGAGGGGGGAGGAGGAGGGGTTAGAGGGGGGGAGGAGGAGGGGGAGGGGTTAGAGGGGGGGAGGAGGAGGGGGAGGGGTTAGAGGGGGGGAGGAGGAGGGAGGGGTTAGAGGGGGGAGGAGGAGGGGGAGGGGTTAGAGGGGGGGGAGGAGGGGGAGGGGTTAGGAGGGGGGAGGAGGAGGGGGAGGGGTTAGAGGGGGGGAGGGGTTAGGAGGGGTTAGAGGGGGGAGGAGGAGGGGGAGGGGTTAGAGGGGGGGAGGAGGAGGGGGAGGGGTTAGAGGGGGGAGGAGGAGGGGGAGGGGTTAGAGGGGGGGAGGAGGGAGGGGGAGGGGTTAGAGGGGGGAGGAGGAGGGGGAGGGGTTAGAGGGGGGGAGGAGGAGGGGGAGGGGTTAGAGGGGGGAGGAGGAGGGGGAGGGGTTAGAGGGGTTAGGAGGGGTTAGAGGGGTTAGAGGGGTTAGAGGGGGGGAGGAGAGGGGAGGGGTTAGAGGGGGGGGAGGGAGGGGGAGGGGTTAGAGGGGGGAGGAGGGGGACAGGAGAGGGGAGGGGCAAGGGACGGGAGGAATTAGAATATTTGAATAATTTAGCCCCCTGCAGCTGTATATATACGTATATATGTATGAATATGTATATATATATATATGAATGTATATGGCATTTTTATTAACCCGTTTATTTTGTTTAGTTAATACATTTTTGAATGAATTAATTCCTATTTTTCTTTGCCGTTGTGTGTAAAGAGGTGAGCTTGAGGATTGCTGCACAATCTGCATTTTGATTCTGATTCTGATTTTGATTCTGGTTCTGATTCTAATTCTGATTCTAATTCTGGGGGTTAACATGGGAGTAAGTCAGAAAAGAGGCCCCTGCCCACGGGACGCTGTGATGTGTGTGTGTGTGTGAAGTTTGTGTGTGTGTGTGTGTGTGTGTGTATGTTGTGTATATGCCAGTGTGTGCCACACCCCCACCCCTCCCCCTCCACCTGTCTATGTGTGTGTGTGTCAGTTTAGACATGTGTGTGTGTGTGTGTTCTTAAGCATGCACAATCCCCTTTGCAGGTCCCCGTGCTCCTTCAGTGTGTCACAGCTTCAGGTTCTTCTTTTTTTTCTTTTGCTCCCTCCCAGAGTTGACAGCAGACCCTGCACACACACACACACACACACACACACACACACACACACACACCCGGGCCTGACACACACTACTGCTGCTATTGCTGCTGATGCTGCTCCCAGCGTTTTGTAGCCTGTTTACTGTGGCGACTCGACACACTCGCTTCACCCTCAGATGTTTCAGCGATCTTCTGCTGCTGCAAACTAACTACCGCCAGGAGTGCAGTAAGTCTGGTGCTACTTCATATATAATTATATATATATATTTATATATATATACTATATATATATATATATATATGTCTGAGCGATCTGTTACGTCCCCATGTGGTGCCACCCGTGTGGAACGCCGGCCCCCAGACCAGTCAAACAGCGCCTCTTAAGTCCTGCGTGTGTGTGTGTGAGAGGAGGAGGAGGAGGAGGAGGAGGAGGAGGAGGAGGAGGAGAAGGAGGAGGAGGAGAAGGAGCAGGAGGAGGAGGCGGTGTGGGCCGGCTGACAGCGACGTACCTCTCACCTGTCCCCCCAGCGATGTCTGGGGACCACCCCCAAACCCCCAAATCCCCTCTCCTCCCTTCTCCCCTTCTCCCCCCTCCCCCCCCTCTCTGTAGCCCAAAAGGGAAGGGGGGGAGACAACTCCCAGCGCACAACTTCTGGCTCTTTCAACACTTTTTCACCTCCTTCAATGGCAACTTGTCCCAGAAAAGGGGCTTGGTGCTCTCCTGCTCTGCTCGCCTCGCCACTTATGAGCCGGGATCCTCTCTCTCTTCTCTCTTCTCTCACCCCTCTCTCTCTCTCTCTCTCTCTCTCTCTCTCTCTCTCTCTCTCTCTCTCTTCTCTCTCTCTCTTTTTCTTTCTTTCTC
>CM051008.1:31606872-31609372 GCA_027704905.1 Muraenolepis orangiensis
AGAGAGAGAGGAGAGAGAGAGAGAGAGAGAGAGAGAGAGAGAGAGAGAGAGAGAGAGAGAGAGAGAGAGAGAGAGAGAGAGAGAGAGAGAGGTTGTCACTACATACATGTTTTGCGTAAGGGTTCGGAAAAAGCATTGCGTCACGTCAACTAGGACTGGAAAAAAGACAATTTGTTCAATTTGCAACCGCTGACACACGGAGAAAAATGTTAGACTTTGGCCACAGATAATCGCATCTATTTAGACAAAACTCAAAATTGCTCTGATGCTAAAAGGAAAATGCAAAAAACTTGTGTGAGTGTAGCCCAATTGGACCTCGCTGGCAGGACAAAACAGTACATGTGCATTGTAACATACAGAACTTTGCTGTCCTGTACCGAATTACAATGACTACTAAAATAGTTTTGGGACCCTCCGAAAAGAAAAACTTGAAATTGTATACACTCGAATGTGACATGACCTCCTGAGGCTAAAAAACATACACACAGTAGTTTGATATTGTAAGATGTGAGGAGAAGCGTTGCGTCATGTCAATAACCACCCGGAGAAGTCAATGTTCATTGTGAACCGCTGACAGACGGAAAGAGAAAGAAAAATGTCAGACTTTAAGGATACAGAAGATGGTGAAGCTACAGAGTTAGGAATAAAACACACATACAACTAACGGAAAGGAAAAAAACGTTGCAATGTTTTTTCCGGTGCTTCCTGTTTCCTCAGCGTATTGCCACTCTCCCTCTCTGTGTGACGGACAGACAGAGAGGACATTGTTAAGCTGACGGACAGACAGACAGAGAGAGAGAGAGAGAGAGAGAGAGAGAGAGAGAGAGAGAGAGAGAGAGAGAGAGAGAGAGAGAGAGAGAGAGAGAGAGAGAGAGAGAGAGAGAGAGAGAGAGCGAGAGAGAGAGAGAGAGAGAGAGAGAGATCTGAGGTACATTGCTGTACGTTGCGTCAGAGACCAGGGTACGGACGAGGCGCTGTGACAGGCGGCCCGCGGTCGCCGCCTGTTCATTCATTGGTGGTCCCGGTAAACAAGCCCACGGTGATGAACGATGAGCCCTCGGTGATGAACATCGTTAAAAAACACACAGCGGCCGTTTCGACGAGTTGACGTGACGTCCGTCACCACCGCCCGTCATTACGGGTCAGGGTTAGGATTAGCATGTTACCCCGTCCCGTCCCCCGTCAGTGGAGGGGTTGTCCGGCCATCACGATTATGATTGGCGGGTAAATGAGCGAGGCTGATTTTCTGAAGGTGTCATGAACGTTTAAATTAGAATGACATAAGAATCGGACGATTCTGACGCTGACGCACGCTCATGTTCGCATGTCGGTTCATGTTGTATTGATAACACACTGGAAACTGGAACCACGCACACAACGGGGACAACTTGAAGCTCACGTGACAACAACTTAACAAGACTTATTTCTGTTTTACTCAAAGCACGATTCCTTTGTTTTCACTCAAATAGCAAATCTAAACTCACTAATCTCACTTTTTTGGCCTTACACCAGGGGTGCCCAATAGGTAGATTATGATCTACCAGTAGATTGCAAACGCTATGCTGGTAGATCACGTGACATTGCAAAACAATTATAAAATATATATATATACGTATATTTTTGGGAGATTTTTCACATTTTCATCCCTCCTCCCTGTGGCGCCTGCAACTTGATTGACATCACAAGCATCCAATCTGCCATTGCTGAGAACTTTGTTACATGAGGTAACCATAACAACGGGAATGGGGGGGTGGGGGTCAAGGTTAAAAGTGCTCTACACTTCTACACAGAACATCTCGCTGTTTAGCACATGAACGCTGTTCATAATCAAGCCTTGTTTGTTCACATAAAAAACTCCAATTCCCAATTGGTCTCACTCACGGCACTCCTGCTCCAAATCAATCAGCAATACTTTCAAATCATCTGTCAGAGCAGACATCAAAGACACCTCAGATCGTTTCATTCATCGTCCAGCCTGACGGTCTAAGCAAAAATCAAATCAAACAAGGAAAAAAAAACAATAACCGGCGAAAGACAAAGACCTTTTTTATCTTTTTGTCCCACCAATAAAACCTAGATTGTATCTTTCAATTACAAGCGGACGCGCCAAACTGCAAACTGCCGGGACAGGCCGGCGGAGAGAAATCCCCCAGTGCTCTCCTGCTATACCACCACTAGCTAGTGTGGCGGATAATGATGTGTAGAGCGAAGCCAATAGTGCAGCCCTTGGCCCAAGCTTAATTACAGATCCATGGGGTGGCATGCATCACCTTTAGTGTGTGTCCACACCCTCTCCACACTGGCTCTCCACACACTTTATAGCTCAAACTCCTTCTATGTGTGTGTGTGTGTGTGTGTGTGTGTGTGTGTGTGTGTGTGTGTGTGTGTGTGTGTGTGTGTGTGTGTTTACGTTTGTGTGTGTGTGTGTGTGTGTGTGTGTGTGTGTGTGTGTGTGTGTGTGTGTGTGTGTGTGTGTGTGTGTGTGTGTGTGTGTGTGTGT
>CM051008.1:31626872-31629372 GCA_027704905.1 Muraenolepis orangiensis
ACAAACACACATGCCTCTATGGCTGAAAATATTTTATTAAACAATTTTGATAGAAACAATACAATCTTATTTGTATTCAGACGACCGGCACTGACAAGGTATTTCATGGCACTTCAACCTCTAACCCTAGTCATTATCAGGACTTATATATATATATATTTTAAATTTATTATGCAATTAATATGTTACATTAACACCTGAATCAGCATATTTCTAATGTGTGACAACAATTATAAGTATACAACACAATGACATTTAAGTTAAGCAACATCGAGACAATTTCTAAGCAATGACGATACAAATGTGCCCCCACATAGTTAAAAACAAATGAAAACGCAAGACCTGACAATACTTAAACATCTATTCACAAAAGACTATTCACATCAAGATAAGCACATTTTGATTGTGAATAGATGTTTAACTTTTAAAGTGAACTCTGTTTGTTACCGTCCCTTTTGATGTATTTGGTGGAATTGTATTTTGTGTCTTATTACAAATATAGTTGACCCACATTTCCATTCAGTAAACATAACACTCATAACAGCACTGGTAAAGACATTTTTATCAACATTATAACGCACCGCCACTCATCTCACCACCAGGTGGCGATATTTGCCTTCTTCACTACATGTACATGGACTGCACCAGGCCCGTCTGCTTGAAGGCCTCTGCTACTTGTCTGGAGTGTTGAATCTTAGCGGACAGCGCCTCCAGGACGTCGTTCTGGTCCACGGCCGTGGCAGTCTTGTAGATGAACGTATTCAGAGACTCAAGGCCTCGCATGCCCAGGTTCACACCACACCCTGAGAGGAGAGGGAGAGAGAGAGAGGGGGGGAGAGAGAGAGAGGAAGGGAGAGAGGAGAGAGCAGAGGGAGAGGGTAGAGGAAGGGAGAGGAAGGGAAAGGAGAGAGCAGAGGGGAGAGGGAGAAGGAGAGAGAGAGAGAGAGAGAGAGAGAGAGAGAGAGAGAGAGAGAGAGAGAGAGAGAGAGAGAGAGAGAGAGAGAGAGAGAGAGAGAGAGAGAGAGGAGGGGAGAGATGTGGGGAGGGGAAAGGAGAGAGAGGAGAGGAGAGAGAGAGAGAGAGAGAGAGAGAGAGAGAGAGAGGAGAGAGAGAGAGAGAGAGAGAGAGAGAGAGAGAGAGAGAGAGAGAGAGAGAGAGCAGGGGGAGATGTGGGAGATGTGGGGAGAGGGGAAAGGAGAGAGGAGAGAGGAGAGGAGAGTCAAGATAGAAGAAAGCCAAGCAACAATCTATTCTATTCCTGTATTATCTCTGAATCTAAATCTAAATCTGGAGGATTTAATTTTATTGGTCACAAACACACACACACACACACACACACACACACACACACACACACACACACACACACACACACACACACACACACACACACACACACACACACACACACACACACACACACACACACACACACACACACACACACACACACACACACACACAGTGAAATGTGTTTCTCTGCGTTTAACCCATCCTAGTACTAGGAGCACACACACACAGAGTGTGTGTGTGTGTAGGGGTACCTCGGCAGTGCTCAGGTGTTTCGGGGACTTGAACCCGGGGACCTTCCGGTTCCCAAGTCAAGTCTACAACAGACTGAGCTACTCACAGACAGACAGGCCCCTTATGCATACATTAAACAATTGATTATTATTATTTATTATTTATTTTGATCATTTATGGATTTCTGCGTTTATAAAATGCTTTTGGATGATTTTGTCAGTGTTCTTTTACTGCTCATCTACTTTATGTGCATGTGTCATAAATACAAATAGTACTTGACTTGACTTGACCTATGAACTTCAACATATAATAATCAATATTCAATAACAACCATGACATCCCTGACACACACACACACACACACCCACACTCCCTCACACTCCCTCAGACTCCCCCAGACCTAAAACACTCCCTCAGACCTAAAACACTCCCCCAGACCTAAAACACTCCCCCAGACCTAAACACTCTCTCAGACCTAAAACACTCCCCCAGACCTAAAACACTCCCTCAGACCTAAAACACTCCCTCAGACCTAAAACACTCTCTCAGACCTAAAACACTCCCCCAGACCTAAAACACTCCCCCAGACCTAAAACACTCCCTCAGACCTAAAACACTCCCCCAGACCTAAAACACTCTCCCAGACCTAAAACACTCCCCCAGACCTAAAACACTCCCTCAGACCTAAAACACTCCCCCAGACCTAAAACACTCCCCCAGACCTAAAACACTCCCTCAGACCTAAAACACTCCCCCAGACCTAAAACACTCCCCCAGACCTAAAACACTCCCTCAGACCTAAAACACTCCCCCAGACCTAAAACACTCCCTCAGACCTAAAACACTCCCCCAGACCTAAAACACTCTCCTCAGACCTAAAACACTCCCCCAGACCTAAAACACTCCCTCAGACCTAAAACACTCCCCCAGACCTAAAACACTCCCTCAGACCTAAAACACTCCCCCAGACCTAAAA
>CM051008.1:31634372-31636872 GCA_027704905.1 Muraenolepis orangiensis
AATAATCCCAACCGTGGGTCTGTCTACCCGTCTTTCTGTTCCCCCTGCCTTTCTGCCTGTTTGTCTGTCTGTCTGCCTGTCTGATGTCTGTCAGCCTGTGTGTCTGTCTGTCAGCCTGTCTGTCTGTCTGTCTGTCTGTCATGATGTATATCTGTCTGTCTGCCCGTCTTTCTGTTCCCCCTACCTTTCTGCCTGTTTGCCTGTGTGTCTGTCTGTCTGCTTGTCTGTCTCTCTGCCTGTCTTTGGGTCTGTCTGCCTGTGTCAATCTGCCTGTCTGCCTGTGTCTTACTGTCTGTTTTGAATATTTGCAATATATGGCTCTCTCTCCCACTCTGTTTCAATGTTCTGTCTGTTTCTTTGTGTCGTTAAGTTTACATTTTAAAGTGCATGAAACCACACAGGCTGTTAGAACCTTCTCACTTCAGTTCCTTTCCTTCTATTTCCCTTTGGTTGACATTAGTTCCTCATCCTCCGTTTGGTTCCACACTGAGCAGTGAACCACTATGGAATGCCCTTCATAGTGAATGAATATCTAAAACAGACCACAGCAAGAATAAGAGTAACAAGTCTGACCCGGGGGCCCAGGGTTAAACACGGCTCCATCACGACACAACATCAGTAGTAGCGGCTGCTCTGGCACCAGGCTTAGGGGGAGGCTGACGACCACTGGCACCGCAGGGATGTGGGGACCGTGTGGTCAAATCTGGCCAGTGGTATTAAGAGGGGATGGTTCCTATTGGCCGGCGGCCCGTGTGTTTGCTCAGCGCCGGGGTGTTTGCCCAGATGGGCTCAAATGGGGCCAAACAAAGATACGGTTTACCTTGCAATATCCTGTGTCTATTATCCTACCTGTTAACCTGCTGCCCAGCCTGCCGTGTGAGGACCAGCTAGTGCCTCCATTAGTACTTTAGTGTGTGTGCGTGTGTGTGTGTGTGTGTGTGTGTGTGTGTGTACACACGTGTTTCTCCAGACATGTCTCTATGGGGTGCCGTTAGACTGTTTTGGATTTACCTCTCCCTCTTTGGTCTTTGGCCTAGTCTGTGTTTGTGTCTGTGTGCCTGCCTGTGTGTGCGTGTGTGTGTGCCTGCCTGCCTGCCTGTGTGTGTGTGTGTGTGTGTGTGTGTGTGTGTGTATGCCTGCTTGTGTGTGTATGCCTGCTTGTGTGTGTGCATGCATGCATGCATGCATACGTGCATGCGTGCGTAGTTGCGCGCCTCTGTGCCTGCATGCATGCCTGTGTGCATGCATGTGTGTGTGTGCGTGCATGTGTGCATGTGCGTGCATACCTGTGTGCATGCATGTGTGTGTGTGCGTGCATGTGTGCATGTGCGTGCATACCTGTGTGCATGCATGTGTGTGTGCATGCATGTGCGTCATGCTTGCACGTTTTGCGCGTTCGCCTTCAGACCTGTCTCTGGTCCGGCCTCTCGATGGTGGCGTTGGCCCCGTAGGCCTGGCAGGACTCCACGGTGTAGTCGGAGCTGATCCCCAGCACGGAGCAGGAGTCCCCGCAGGAGCCGTCGGCCACCACCAGCACGCGGGGCCACTGGGGCCGGGGCAGGCGATGCAGGTACTCCTCCGTGAACTGACGGGGGGGACGGGGGTTCAAGGGAGGAGGCGGGGAGGAGAGGGAGAAGGAGAGACGCTGTGTTAGTAACAGAGTGGAAAACTGTGCCGCTTGTACTAGACGATGGCGATCGGTTAACACCAACCCCCCCCCCCCCCCACACACACACGCACACACACACACACACACACACACACACACCCCTCCCTCCCCCAACCTCACGTTTTTATTAGCTTTGCAATATAAACAAAGGATCCACGCAGCTGCACACCTGACAGCCGTGTCATCTGCATATCGTAAACTACGGCGAATGGTCGTCATATAGTCGCGCGGGGGGGGATGTGGGGTGGACGTGCGTGACTCGGATAGCGTTTCACTTCTCCCTCCCTCTCGGTCCTGCAGAAGTAACAGCGGGCCCAGGTACACAGAGAAGAAGATGAAGGAGGCGGGACACGCTCTGGACACCCAGACCCAGCGATGATGATGATGGTGATGATGATGATGTGTTTGGTCGCAGGCGTGACTCATCCATCGGCAGCCTGATAACGGTGTGTTATCCTTCTGTGACCGCAGAGGAAAGTCAATCGGTGGGGCTGTTTTTTGCCACCCTCTCTCATCAGTGGGAATGGCAGCGGATTTTAAACCGAATCGGGATGTTTACCGCGTGTCTCCGAGTGCTAAAGAGCAGCCAGAGGAGAGGAAGGTGGATTGGTGGATTCCAGACACAATTTTTGCGTTTGGTGTTCATTTAAGCTGGTCTATTCACCACTATTCAGTGGTGGGTTCCATTGTATGTACAGCTGCTGTGTGCCTCTGTAATAATCAATCATGTTCAATGAAAAAAGAAGATAAAAGAATACGTCATTCCTTGAAATAACGAAACGCATGCCATTGGCCGTCCACGGTGACATCTGGTGTCACCATAGTTACCAT
>CM051008.1:31641872-31671872 GCA_027704905.1 Muraenolepis orangiensis
ACCATAAAAATAATATATACAATAAAAATAAACAAAAAACAGCAGCAAAGTGACTGTTAAATGATATTTACATGTGTTTTTTGTTTATTTTATAAAAATCTTTAAAAGCATTTTAAAGTGCCAGTAGTGCAGCAGCAGCATGAATACAGTGCAGTAACTGTGATGAGTCTAGAAAGTGTAATGTTAATGACAATGTTATGATAGTGGCAGCACTCCTAGCGGTTCAGTAGGCACGCTGCTTGTAGTCCTTTGTACGGATGCTGCGCAGCCGTCGACCAGACGGTAGGGGGGAGAAGAGATGGAGCCCAGGGTGGTTGCAGTCCTTTATGATGGAAACACACTTATGGCTTCTGGTGACTGGTAGTTCTCTTGCCTACCTATGTTGAATGCACTTATTGTAATTGGCTTTGGGTAAAAGTGTCCGCTTGATTACTAATCTTATGTAGGAGTCAGGTGACCTGTCAGGTGGCGACAATTAGGCTAAAGAAATGGCCATATAGTAATAGAACACAATATACAACTGATATAGGTTTTTTGACCCTATACAAGCAAATGTTCTCAGGTGAGGCAAGATTTTCTATGATGACATGAACTATGAAAATTTGATATTGCGATCAAACAAAATAATTTTCTTAAAAGCAGGAGATAATCATTCATTCATTTTTCCTACTAAAAATATGTCGTCATATTCGACTGCATAAACTGAAATTGCCAGAACTGCAATTTTTTAACAGATAGGGTTATACACAATACACAAAAATGTACAGCATAGCCTAGTACATTGCTATAATACCTAATAGATACTCAAGGTTTTATTTTGCCAACCAGATAATTATAAACAATAAATGAAGATTCATTTATTGAATGAAATGACTGTCATGTTTCACACATGAAGTATGGAATGCACACTGGAATATCAAAATTCCCTTATGGGCAACTCTCGCTCACTGGGCATTGAATGCAAACCAAACCAAACCAAAAAGGGCGACATAAATCTCCAATCCTCCTGCAGATGGCCAGCTCAGGCCATCATTTGCTTTGTGTTTAACGATGGATCTGTAATTGTAACGACGTTTATCATGGTCTCCGGAAGACTTGGACAAGTGACGCGGGTTCCACCGCGGACTCCCGTTAGTGATGTAGTGCCGTCAGTCAGCCCGAGGACAAACCAATAACTAGGAGGATGGGATGGAATCACCATGGCAACCATTTGTCACAGCTTCAGCATCTTCTGTGCGTTAATAATGTTTGAACAGTGTGCTCGTGTTACAAAAAACAGTCAAAACCAAAAAAGCACTAAAGGCAACGGGCAATAATAAAAGTAGGACATTTATTTTCTACAATCACACCATTTATGTCACAGCTGATATAACAAAGTCTCATTTATTGTTGAGATAAGCAGGCAGTCGATTTACAATTGATGGAGTAACACAAAATAAAATAAAAGTCAAAGTCATGGGCGAATGTATTGTCATTTTCAAAATGACTGTACAGCAGTGACTGTAGAATATGCCCTTATTCATAAAGAAACTTAAACCAATTCCGTTAACTGAATTGAATTCCAAGTTCCCCGTTTTACTTTTACAAAAGACGCTCCACTAAACAGGCCGGGGGGGGGGGGGACGTGCGTGTGGAACATTTGCCCCAAAACCGTCCCAATATGGCCGTTAATGTGCCTGTTATGTCTTCTACGTTGTTTACAGCGGGGAGCCAAAAGAGATCCGTTGCTATGGAGTTACATCACGGGGAGTCCCCGCACGGTGAGCAGGAACAGGGAGAGCTGACGTTCAGACTATGTACAGACACCCGGGGCTTCAGGCGTGTCCTCGGTGACGGGAGAGACGGTCTGGCTATAGAGCGTTGTACTCCACGCACTTGGACGGATCCGTGGTGAAGTGCTTCTGGCAGATGGTCATCAACCTCTTCAGTCCCTGGAGGGAGCGTTACAACAAAAATAAATAACGATAAATAAACACGATTTGTAGAGCACAGTCGGCGGAAAAACGACGCATCGCATTACATCCAATTAAATGCGTCAAAACTGCAGAAGGAGGAGAATTACACAAGCAATGAAGCACAAAAGAAGGCCAGAGAACGCAACAGAGGTTAGCTAAGAGCCTAATTCCAGGACATTCCAACGGCTAGGAGGGCCCCACATAACAAAGCAATACAATATTTGCAATATCCTGGGAGAGGATATTTAAAAAAATAAATAAAAAGGAACACAAGATATGGGTCGTTATTGAAGTCTGACATTCTGGGCATGCTACACATTCTTTTATATAAAAGGCCATGCCCATACTGTGCCAGATACACTACAACAGGGCACACACTGCATTATCTTGACAAACAATCCTCAGTCAGTTAGTCAGTCAGACAGACGTTTGCTTGTTAGCACCATTGTGTGCATGCTAGCACTATTGTTAGCCAACCTATTGTACTTATACCTGAGCACTGGTTCTGCTCTTGGAGGCTTGTTGGGAAGGAAATTTCACTTATGACTACTGGTGACTAGTAGTTATCTTGCCTACCTACTGTATGTTGAAAGTACTTTTGTAAGTCTAGTGTACTGTAAGTCTCCGACTAGTGTAATGTAATCCACTTGAGAGACCAGTGTGTGATGCATCCGGCACGGTTTAGACACCATCTTGGCACTCGGCGTGTTAGCGGAGGAGTCGGTACCTGGATGTATTTCCGTTGCGTCTCGTCATTGAGAACGTGGGCCACGTGCTTGGAGAAGATCTTCTCTCGCCCCGTACGGGCGTGGATGCCCACCATGGTGACACCGATGGGCCAGGGGGCGTTACCGATCGCCATCTGCAAGTATGCATCGTTTGCCTGGGGTAGGGAGATGAAAATAGACTCAAATTGCATGCAATTAATAGTTTCCAGCGGTAATCGTTCCCGGCAGTTTTGCAATACTGGATAAAGCGTTCTGGCTACACCCCCCTCCCCTTCCCCCAGAAAAGGGTCGTAGCAAGTGGAGATTGAAGTGAATGCCCGAATAGCAGAGCTTTCTACCAGAAGCCTTTAATACTTTATTGACATCGTCGACAGGGCCGAGCGTGTTTGGTTTACCTTTAACCATTCCGACAAGAGGTACCTTACTGGGGACAGGTTAAGCGCCATGAAGTTACAATGCTAGACAGCCCTGCCACTGTAGTGGTCGAACAGCTGTGTGGAAACCCTCTTAATGTTCCAGCCAAGTTAGGTGAAGTTAGGGTTGTTTACGATTTGACATTGAGTGTAGATGGGCTCCGTCCACCAGAACAGCTCCCTCTCAATACTCACGTTACTGGCCTTCATTCAAACCTGTACATTAACCGAGAACTTTTTGTATGATTTTGTAAATAATAATACATTAAATTTATATAGCGCTTTTCTGGATCAAGGCACTTTACAGACAGGGTAAAATTACACACACAGTAAAATCATTTCTAAGTTACATAGATTCAAATAAGACAGATAAGATCAAATAAAAATATAAAACGAGTATCATTTAAAATGATCAATAAATTGTAAATACAGAAGGAAATTGTTCTTTTTACCTTGACATACTCCCTTTCCAACATGAATTTGATGATGTCTGTGATGGATTCTTTGATGTCTCCCGGTAAGTTCTGAAAGATGGGGAGCCATGGAAAATACAATTATTTCAGGAACCCTGATAAAAAAAACCCTCTGGTACGTCCACGGATATGAAGGGTTACCTTCTTCCTCAGCTTCCTGAAGAGAGGTTTGAGGTAGGTCTCTGTCTGGGAGTGGGTGGCGCTGGCCAGCTTGCCCTGGACGCTGCGCTTTACGTGGTCTTCTCTGCTGTTCAGATCCTTGGCCCAAACACCCAGCAGGAACTAACGCAACAACAAAGGCATTGATATTGTTATGACTTTAGAAAGAAAAAATATTATATCCATGTGTATTGTGCAAGGGCTCCCTCTAGAGGTCAGAAATCAAAGCTTCTCACCTTCAGCACTTTGTCAATGGCCGCTTGGTCTCCCTTATCATCTCCTGTACCGAGAGTTTGACCAAGAGTCTAAGAGAGATAGGATTTTAGAAACATGGTTAACAGCCACATTTCCTAGACATAGAACAGATAGCAGGCCGCTTTAGTACTTTATAGTGACTTCCAGTGAATGTAAACCTTTTCCACACAGTTCTCTGCAAACTAACTATAAGATAACCTTTTAGGCGCCACGAGTGGTTTTCACTCTTTTTCACACATGCAGCCACGTTCTGGAACACTTCCCATTGTCTTGTGGCTAAACACAGACATAGCTATGCTTGAGTAGATTGGCCAAGGGATAGCCCTGCAGGTGGCGGTAATGCAACACAGCTGCCTATCGATTTCACTGCATCTGCGCAGACTGAAAGGAGCGCCCGTATATCTGAATCATTACGGTTTCCAGGCACTCTTGAAAAAAGGTGCTTGTTTGCGATCAAAATGAGTTGTTTTGATCTCGTGTTTTGAATCACCCGAAAAGCATTGGAGCCTTAAGATAAACAGTCAGATAGAGTCTTGTGATTGGTTTGCCCGGAATCCGGCTGTGTTCTCGTAAACCTCACGAGGGGACATTTGGGCGGTACAGATTCTCTGTGATTTTGATCTCTGTTCCCATTTACACAGGACCCCCCCCCCCCCCCCCCTACATGCAGGAAATGTTCCGGAACATTTCTGGGATAGAGTGCATGGAGTGTGACACGGGTCATTAAAGCGTGGTGTTTACCGGAGGGATCCAGTCCACATACCTCGAGCTCTTTTATGGTGGTGTTCTCCTCGTGCACTTTCAGATCGTGCTGCTTGTCCACTTCTCCAACTTCTGTCCCCCCGACAATCTCGTTCAGGTACTGCTGGTCAATCTTGTCCATGGCTGCTTTCAGGTCATTCCTCAATCCCTAGAGAGGGAGAGAGAGGGAGAGAGAGAGAGAGAACATGAGAGGGAAATATGGTAACCCTCCAATCCATTTAGATATGATAGATAGATAGTTGTTAGCAGCGGACTTCCGAGATTCAAGATTAAAGATTTTTATTTGCCATATGCAACAAGTACAATGGAATGCTTACTCCCCATTCCCTCCCACAATATGACTCTTCTAAAACACCATACTATACAATTACTGTACACAATAAAAATAACAATATTGAGCAAAAAGAATTTAAAAGCATTTTAAAGTGCCAGTAGTGCAGCAGCATCATGAATACAGTGCAGTGCAGTAAAGTTACTGTATTGAGTCCAGAAAATCCAGCAAAAGTACGAGTGTAATGTCATACGTCAAGTCAAGTTTAAAGTATAAAGCAGTGAGTGAAAATCTTATGTGCAATACCCAACGACAGACAGCAGTTATAAAAATAAAAATTAATAGAATTAAAGTAAAAAAAGTACAAAACTGTATAAAGTTAAATATATAAAAATAAAAACGCAATTTATAAAATCCATAAATTTATAAAAGCTCCACAGTGGTGGAATGAACTCCCGTCTCATGTCAGGACAGCAGAGTCCCTCGCCAGCTTCCGCAAGAGACTCAAGACCCACCTGTTCAGAGTCCACCTGGACCCTCCTTCTCCTTTGTGAACCCCTAACTTGCTTAAGTCCTGACATTAATAGCTCTTAGCATGTTGTATATTCTAGCAAGTGTATATCCTTAATGTTGATAACACGCTCTTATCACAGCTACTTAAGCAGGTGACCTGGCAGTACCAAATTGTGTTATTCATCTTGTTAATATGAATGCTTGCTTGTGAACTGCT
Source organism: Muraenolepis orangiensis (assembly GCA_027704905.1). Classification (NCBI taxonomy): domain Eukaryota; kingdom Metazoa; phylum Chordata; class Actinopteri; order Gadiformes; family Muraenolepididae; genus Muraenolepis; species Muraenolepis orangiensis. Next base: position 31,647,619 of record CM051008.1, read on the forward strand.
CTATTTTTATGTTTGCGTACCTCAGCGTTATGCTATTGTGTACTTCAACAAATGTACTCCTTGTAAGTCACTTTAGATAAAAGCGTCTGCCAAATGTCCTAAATGTAAATGTAAATAAAATGCAATATATCAGCACAGAAAAAGAGCAATATGTATATATAAATCAATGTAATAAAATATACATTGTTATATGCTATACGCCCTTGTTCAGTGGTCTGATGGCCTGACTGTAGAATACGGATGACAGTGGTACGATAGCGGCAGCACTCCTGGGTAAAAGCGGTCCCTGAAGCTGGTAGTCCTTTTGTAGGGATGAGGAGGCCAACTTACCTTATTGACTTCGGGGGCGAGAATCTCGATCTTTCGGAGCCGCTGGAAGGCCTCGTAATCGGACTCTCCGAACAGACGGACGGGTTCACCGCGTTCCCTCAGCCGCCGTATGACCTGGCAGAGCGACAGCAATGACAACACACCTCATGATGTGAGACAAGAGAGCCACAGGTGGTGGTTGTTGATGCATGTCTCTGAAGAAGAGGTTTCTCTCTGTGTGTGTGTGTGTGTGTGTGTGTGTGTGTGTGTGTGTGTGTGTGTGTGTGTGTGTGTGTGTGTGTGTGTGTGTGTGTGTGTGTGTGTGTGTGTGTGTGTGTGTGTGTGTGTGTGTGTGTGTGTGTGTGTGTGTGTGTGTGTGTGTGTGTGTGTGTGTGTGTGTGTGTGTGTGTGTGTGTGTGTGTGTGTGTGTGTGTGTGTGGATCACGACGACTCACCTCTTGACGTGACAGCGACATCGGTAACTTTTCCTCCGTCAGCTCCAGTTCCAAAACCGGATTGATGGAGGGGGTCGGCGCCTCCTCCACCTTGGCGACCTTGAGAAAAACATGGGAATAAGAAGTGTGAATTTCACAACGACGTGGTAAACAAACTCCCACGCGCACACACGTAAGCACAAGCACGCCCACACACATAAAAAAAAACGCACAGACTTTCAAGCCTCTTGCACGAGGGAATTCAATCTGAACGGTTTGGTGTTTTTGGTTGGAAGAACTGTAATCTAGTTCAATGGTGGAAATGAAATCATGCAACAAAAAAAAAAGACCACACAAAAACAAAATTCAGATTTCAAAATAAAAATCACAGCAGCGCCTGGAAGGCGACCATGAGCAAAAAAATATGTTCAGGCTCTTGGTTCCCCTCAAACCCCTCTATACGCTAATTTAAAATGCGCCCTGATAATGTCACGTCATGCATTCATTGGCACATGCATGCTGGCAGTCTTTGATTGTGGCATTCAAAAAACAAATTTTTAAATGTTGAATGGTTCTGGTTAAAGGAAAATGTCTGTGTGGAAGATTGCAGTGCAATGCTTACTTCTGGATGGGTGAAATGCACAACATTGAGAGCATTTTGTCTAGTGCTTTTGCAATAAAATGCAAAACAAAAAACTCAGCCACACTTTGCAATGGGTGCAAAAAAAGAAAGTGAACATGGCATGACAAAGAGATGTTGTTCCTCACTACCAGGCCACAATACAACAATAACTGGGTCGTTTCTGATATTTGCAGGACTTTTTTTGTAGCTCATGCTGAAATCCAGTTTTCTGTTTACCTCCCCGCTTCCTTTCCTTGCTCCCTTCATTCATATTAACAAGGTAGTTGTAGACACGTACCAACAACCCCTCGGCACGGAAGCGCGCCGTAGATTAGACATGCCGAAGCCAAAGGCTACCGTGGGGGATTGTTATGATGGTGTCACTTCATCTAACACAGCGACCACCGATTGGCCGTCAGAGCTTTCAATAGCCTCGGAAAAAATGATCAGTCATATGTAAACGATTATCAAAACAGCTAGCTAATAAAAAGTACACTGTTGAGAGTATATTCTAACTCAACATCCAATCTGGAATAAAGAAGCATGGCAGACGTCCACGGCCACAAATACAATCCAAAGCCATTCCGATTTTGCCAATGATTTGGTAAAATGCCGGCATAACACAGGGAACACTATAGAGAAGGTGCCAAGGAAAGGGAGACGTTTGTTTCTAAATAAATAAGAGTCCGTCTTCGCCTTGCTTCATGCACTGTCAAGCGTCATGACTGTACCATGCCATACCTGGCTCTCAGTGGTCTGTCGCTGAACCTACAGACGCAGGCAGCACACAATAAACACAGAAACAAACACTGGTTTAAAGTTACCACCGCGGCAGTACCTAGGGTTCTTCTGGTCGTGGGGGGGGGGGGGGGATAGTAAAAGGTTAGATTGCGTGCTTGTAGAGGAAAACACCTCCACAGGCAGGTTACACATGGGGCATGTATGCAGTTAGATTGTTTTACTTTGTTGTTTGACGGCACATAAATAAATCCTTGTTTTATTTGTGTGAATACAGCTTTGGTCATTGGGTTACATTATGTAGTATTAATATCTTAATATATACATTAAATATTCTATCAAATGAAAACGATTGAGCCGTTTAAAAACAAGATGAGCTGCATTTATTTCAGTGATGTGTCTCCTTTTGTCATGTCTGCCAGTGGAGATGGGTGGTGGTTCACTTACTTTATAACCACATCTTTTGTAATAATCTTCCTCTTCCTTGCGGGCAAGGTCGGATCTTTTGAAGTACTTCTTAGTATCCTGCGAAATAACGTCTTGTTAGTACATGAACAAACATATATATGAAACACACACACACACACACGATGGTGATCACTGAATGGCATCTGTGCCCCATGGCTTCAGTAACGTGCAGGCTGGGCCATGTATGGAAGCAGAGGCGAGCAACACAGTGTAAACGGAGTAAACACGCTGCCTTACGCGTCCTTATTTTACTTTGTATTAAATGAATATGTGTCAGACACACACACAACGTTTAGTATTTCCCACAAAGTGCAACAAATCAATCGGCATTGAACCAAGAATGGAGCCACTGGGCCCAGAACCCCTCACGTTGTTTACAGTCCAGCTCGAATCTCACCACACAAATAGCCGCCCGTCGGTGTGCATTTCAATGCACTGCAGCTAATTTAAACTTTCTTTTAAAACGAGTATTCACCCACCGTCTTGCACACCGTGACATACATATACATCGTATTGATAAAGATCCCTGATCGATAGGTAATCAAATCAAAACACGGGTGATGGTTGGTAGCAGCAAGCTAACCACCAACGTAGTTGACGTTAGAGAAGCAGTGGTATAAACGGTATAATATAGTAACTCACATTGACGAGGTCTTTGTCTGTGACCAACTTCCTCTTCCTCTCGATCTCAGCCTTGAGGAGATCCATGTTCAGAGACTCAACGAATAAACATTCACCGCGTTTAGGGTCGAACACCACTAGCACGAAAACAAACACCGCTCAACGCTATCCACAGTGTGTGTGTGAGTGTGGAGGATATGTTGACCCGGAAGTGAAGGTCCTGGGAGGAGGTCATCCTCTAACATAAGAAGAAGAAGAAAACATGTCTTCTTCTTTTTTAGATTAGATTAGATTAGATTAGATTCAAATGTATGTCATTCCACAGCACAATTACAGTACAGTGGAAATAATTTGGTATCTAACCAGAGAGCAAATGTTGCAGTAAAGTGCATAGTAATATATCATTTACAGTTTACGGTGTTTAAAAGACAGTCTACTAGGTATAAAAGCAGTTATATTTATAGAGTATGTGTGAGATATGTGCATAATAATAGGTATACATATATATATATATATAGATATATATATATATCTATATATACAGGTAAGTATACACGTTTTTAAGGTAGTGATCAGGGGTCTGCAATTATGAATTATTTTTCAGACGATTCGTCAGTCTTAAATACATTTCGGCATCATTTATAATATTAAAATGATCTAAATGTACTTTGCATTGCAAATTTAAATATTAGTAATGAATGCTTAACGTGTGTGTATACACTGAAGGTGTGTCATGGTCCGTTGACCTGCGTGGGCATTTTTTTTAATAAATGTGTGTATTTATTTTAGGGTCTCCATATATATATATATATATATGTATATATAAAAAATGTTTTATTCATATGGAATTAATAATACAAATACATGGTTTTAGCCTAGCTGTCAAAAGGAGAGTGGTTTGTAAACCATATTAAACTTACACCTAGGTGTGTGAGTTCTCACACATATTTGATTTGACTTTTTTCCTATTTTCTATTCCTTCTAAAAGTTTCAAACGTAGGCAGGCCTACATATATGTTCCTAAATATGTACCCCTATATATAAATATATATATTTATTTATATATTTAGGGGTTATGATTGATACAAACGATTGTCATAAGGTAGTAGGCTATCAATAATTATATTAGTAGTAGTAGCTTATAGTTAAAGGTCTGAAACTCTAATACTAAGAAATCCTCTGTTATTATGTATTATTGTATTATTGTATTATTGTCCCTGTTGTTGTGACTGGACCGACCTTCCAGATGAGAGAGCACACCATGAGGTGGCGCAAAGGGATGTGACGAATTTTTAAATATTAAAGTCATTAATGTATTTGCATATCGAATAGGCTCCAGAGACAAAGACATGCATGGCGACGAATGTGGAAATACAGTTAGTTAAAAGGCGTATTAGTAGTACTATTTTAGTCATTCAAAGACCAGAATACTGAGCGTTTTGCAGTTGACAGAATCGAACATTATAGTGGGCGAGAAAAAAACAAAGGATAGTGATTAATAAGGCAGTCAACCGGGGTGAGTGAATGGATAGTATGGTGAAGATCGGTTCTCCAGTCGGCTGATTAATACACATTACTCGTCCTATAACATGGAGTTGGGAGAAAGGAAGAGAAGAAGGAAGTCCCGAAGCTTTAAGGTGGTCACGGATGGAGGTAGGTGGGCGTCTGGAAGCGCGCCTCTGTCTGGGTGTCTGGCTCAGTGTGACGACTGTCAACACAAGATTAGATTAGATTAGATTCAAAAGAGGCGACCACGCTTCAGTGTGTTTCTATCATGCGACAAATGACACAAGGTGAACCTTGTGTTAAAACAAATCCGGTGTTACCCTTAGTAAAAATCCAATGTCAATGTGATGTGAGAAAAAAAAAAAGATAAAAAATAACAAAGACAATGCAAATGCCAAGAACAAATCAAAAGCATCATAGGGCTATAGAGCAGGCCTTTAAAGCTGTTATATATATAGGCTTGTAAAATAAACGCTCGAATGAATCCCTTGCGAGGCTACAGTACGGTAGGTCTATTTAGGGTCCATCTATCCACACTTCCTCACCTACAGGTGGTGGGAGCTTCATCGAATGAGAAGGATACCGTATTGGGTGATATGAACATAATTAGTTATATGGCCTTATTTTTTTTTTCATGATCATGTGTTGGTTAAGATAAATATAGTCATTATTAGCATGCATTTACAATTTTCAATGGTCAATTTTCAATTTTTTAAATAATATATTTGACTATAATATCCTTATTTTGTTTAGATTTTCGCCCACATTTGGTCAACTCCAGTTGCACCGCAGATGCCCACAACGAGTCTGCAGCTGCTCCTGTTCACAATGGTACATACGCACAGATTTAAACACCATCACGTGTATACAAGTATAGGCCTACATGATCAGATGGCACTATCATTTGAACCCCCCCCTTCCTTCTCCATTCAGCCGAAGAAGAGGAAGAGGAAGGCACAGAGATCAAAAGGCAAGTCACCGGGATGATGAGACTCCTGAGCGACAGAACAGGCAGGGTGTATCAGCGCAGCGGGGCCAAAGCAGACGACTCCAGGGAGGAGGATCCCCAGGGCTGTGGTCCAGGGGACTGGGTTCAGCCGCCCGCCACCTTGCCTCATCTCCCGGAGAACCGCAACTGGACCCATGCAGCGGAACCAGAGCCGCCCTCTTCTTACCCTTCTTGCCCCGTAGCCAATGGGCAGAGATATAACCAACACACCACAACACAACGCGTCACGGCACCCAGGACCACAGCAGGCGGTAACGGTAGTGTCATGCTTGGAAATCGGAGAAAAAAAATCAGTTTCACTGGTTGCAAAGATCTAGAAGGCAAAAATACTGCACACGTTTAACCCATAATATCACATTATCGTACCACTTTCAGACGTCCCCCCTCCCTTCTCGTCAGAAGGCCCTTGCTGCATGCACAGCAGCTGTCAGGGCACGTTGCAGGCCATTCTCCAGGAGCTGAGGACAATGAGGAGGCTAATGCAGACGCAACAAGGTCAGTAACCTCTTTTCTCCCTCGGTAACCGTCAGGTTACCTCTCCAGTAACCCCCGAATCAAACCTCTGATTCCAGCCCCGCCGGCGAGGCAGGAGCAGCCCACGTCGCCAAGACAACCGTACCTGGTCCCCGGCCCGGCTCCTCATCACAGGGCCCGAAAGAGGAGGCCCATTTTCAAAATGGCCCCACTCAACGTGTCGATTCGGAGAGCGTCGTCTGTTTCTGCCCTTGGATCCCCCTCCCGTGTGACCCCTACACCCCCACTCCTCGCACCCCCCCTGCAATCAGGACACGCCGATGGACACAAGAGAGAGACTTCTGTGCATGCGGAGATGGTCAAACTGCCGGTGCAGAACAACTCAATAGCGGCCAACCACCAGCACACTCCTCTCTTCAATCAAGCTGGTGGACCTCCACCCAAAGAGGTATCCCTGCACTCCTGACAGCTAAAGATTGTGTGTTTGCAAAGGAAATATATTACATTACATTACATTACAGTCATTGAGCAGACGCTTTTGTCCAAACTGACGTGCGTTCAACAAAGGAAGGTAAGAGAACACAACTAATCACCAGAAGTCATAAACACATTTCATTCCTAACAAGTCTCCAAGAACTGAACCAGTGCTCAGGTAAAAGTACAATCATTTACAATAGAACAATATCTTACAAACTAACACGCAAACAATCTTCTTAGTATGACGTTAAGACGCTAGTAAAGCTTGTAAAGAGCTAGTAAAAAGTGGTAAGAGGACACGCTAAGAGGAAGGATCCGGGTAGTGTTTCCTGAAGATGGTCAGTGACTCTGTCGGTCCTGCCATCCGTGGGGATGTCAGGATATAGTGAGAAGATATGGGACTTAGAGATATTGATAAGTATGTGAGCCGATACATTGTTGTTATTGGTATATGTTGGATATTTTGTATCCTTAGCTACATGTTCATTTAAACCATGATCTTTTTCTTGTGTCCTCCTTGGAGTCTGCGGTGCGCCTGGCAGAGGAATATGATGTGTTTATCCCCAAAGCTCAGCTGGACTCCATCCTGGTGAACTACACCCGCTCAGGCAGCCTGCTCTTCCGGAAACTGGTGAGTTGTATTTCATAAATATCTGCTCCATTCTCCAGACTTTAGACCCTATATAAAAAGGTAATAATAATGTAAAATAGAAAACAATTCAAAAATAGTTATTGTGTAATAATGACTTCATAATTACTATTCATTTATTAATGAATTATTAATTACTAGAAGAAGAAAAAGTAAGTAATTGTACAGAAAAAAACATAATAACAAGAATTATTATAATTAATAATAATAAATAATTATAAACAATAATCACATTGACCCTCCTCTGTGTTTTAGGTGTGTGCTTTCTTTGACGATAGCACTTTAGCTAACTCCTTACCCAACGGCAAGAGGAAGAGAGGACTCAACGATAACCGCAAGGGTCTGGACCAAAACATCGTTGGAGCAATTAAAGGTTAGGGGCCCCGCAGAATAGCCTTGGAACAGAATTAGTGGTGTAACAGGTGGACTCGGACACTTGATTGTGTTCCCTTTATGTGTGCCCAGGGTTTACGGAGAAGTACTGCACCACACATCGGATCGAGAGGCTCCCTGGACCTCGAGACTGGGTCCAAATCCTTCAAGACCAGATTAAACTGGCCAGGAGGCGGTTGAAAAGAGGTGGACAAAAATGTATGGCATGAGATGATTTTAAAAGGCATGGTGGTGATGCATGGTGGTTCCCTTCATGTTTGGCTCTTGATATTTGTTTCCCCCAGATGCAGACGATGTCTCCAGTAAGGCCTCCTCAAGTAGGGACTGCACATGAACATAACAGCCGTTTTGTACAGTATGTTGTATGTTATTATTTATTATTCTGTATATCACTGACATGACACGTGACAGTGAAGTCCTTGTGTTTTCAAACCTCCCTGACAATGAAACACACTCTGTATCTTCCGTAGGCCACTATGCTTACACTACAATAATATGTACTGTAGGTGTGTGCTTCAGGTCTGCTCTCTGTCTCTCTCATTTGACCGACAAATCATTTGTTAAACAAAGCGTTTTCCAACTCTGAGAGTTAGCCTACACTGCTACACTCCTGACTGGGGTTCATGCATAGGCCTACGTCTAACCAGATGTTCAGCCACTTCTTATTTTGTGAAAAAAAACACCTAAAACACTACTGGCTTTTATGTCGACAATTTAATCTACACCATATCATTTTCATCCGTGAAGATTACTATTAAATAATTAAATCAAAAAAGTATTATAACCAAATGTCGATCGGATAAACAACATGGCCATTATCCATCAATTGAATTGAAACAAAATGCAGTCGAAAACACCAAATCAGCCATAACTCAGTGTCACTTTGATCAACCTTCACCAAATTTCTAATATATCTACTCAATGTGACTCCAAGGCCAAAATGGTGTCCGTTGGCAAGCTTATACAATTTATAAATGGCATTTTCTCATTCAAATGCTTCAAATCGTATCTACCCACTCCGTACAGTAGGTGGTGGTGTGCGCCTACTGGGTTTGCGACTTGACAATACAAAGAACAGAGAGAGTACAGTCGCGTCCACTACGCGACATGTGTTTATGTTGTTGTGGCTCCTCCAGTGTAGAAAAGTGCGCAAATCGTAGCTCGGATCCATCAACCAAAGCCCGGACGAAGGAGTCGACCTTCGCATTATGCCTACTAGTATATCTATTTTAGAGACCATGCCAATAGCGAACAGAACCCGAGTAACACACGAGACAGAAACCACCTTTCCGAAGTGGACTCGTCCACGGATCGGCGAACCGTGCCCGAATCCACTTCGGAAAGGTGAGAACGGTACACGGTGTCAACACGAAATCACACCAACTGGACTTTGGTTTACTCGGATCCCGGCTCTGGGAAAACGCCCTATTGAGCATTGGGTTGTTGTTGAGTAATATCCCCATGTGTAGTTCTAGCAATGTCACAGTCAGTCGAGGCGTACATTATTTTCAATCATGCAGATCAGATCCGGTTCCCAAAGTGAGCTCAGCTCAACGTGTGTGTGAGCAGTTTGAACCATGGGGCCCTGGCTGCTGTTGATGCTTTAGGCCCATGTCCTCCCATCCCCTTATTGTATGCATGCTGGTCGCCCCTCAGATCCAGCTCAGAGTTTGATTGGTCTTTCCATTGGTCCAATGCATAGATTAGATCAGATCAGATTAGATTCAAATGTATTGTCATTGCACAGCACAAGTACAGTATTGCAAATGTTGCAGTAAAGTGCATGGTAATATATAATTTACAGTTTACAGTTGCTAACAGTCGAGACAGTCTACTAGGTATTAAAACAGTTATAAGGTTACTTATATAATATGGTGTGTGAGATATGTGCTAGACTGCTACTCTTGAAAGACTAGATAGTCTACTATGCATATGTAGTAGGCGTACTCATTGCTTTAGTTGGGTAGCTTCAACACTCGCAACAATGACAAGTTACCGTAATAATTAAGTTTGTAAAGAGGAGAGTTGTTTGTTTGTAAAGAGTTGCTTGTATGTATATACTGGGTCTTAAAGTCTTACAAATAAAAATAAACAATGTTTATCCGTTCAATAGCTGTATCTGTACTGTCCACCCCTTGTTCTATATTGCAGTATATGGTAGTATTTTATGAATTCGTCATCTGTCAACATCTATTTTGCACTATTTAAATAGTATGAGGTAAATGTACATGTGGTCTTTATTGAGAGTACTGTCTACATACCTTGCACCAAACATACATAAACATATTTTATATTTTAGGCATTCTGTTATAGTTTATTGTTAATGTGCAGTCTACCTAACACCAAACATACATCAACTTATTTTATATTTTAAGCATTCTGTTATTGTTCTCTTTTAATTGAAATGCTGTGAAAGATCACCCTTTTTGCTGTTTTATTTGATTAAATGTTGATTATTATTATTATTATGTGTCTCTCGGTGCGTTTCTTCCTTAAATTAAAGGTACACAACAGTTCGAGTTTTTTTGTTACCGGACTTAAAGGGGACGTCAAAGCCGCCTCTGCGCCCCCGAAGGACCCTTTGAGAGCTCTAGGCGGTGTCCTCTTTAAATCGCAATATATTATCTTCTTCCGAGAGGTTGTTGGGCAACATTGTATACGTACTAACGTATACATATTACATTAGCAATGGTTGCGTAAGTTACAACGCGCTAGTATTGCAATTTAAACATTCAACGCCATTCTTTTCTGTCAGGCTATTTTGAGGCAAGCCCCCGGTGCATTGTGGGTCGCACCCCCCCCCCCCTCTTCTATCGGGATCCACCGCTAACGTTAAACAGGTAAGGATGCGCTGGTCATGGCAGTTAAAGGGGAAACGTTACGCGAATAAACGCGTCCCGCGGTCCACGAACACACGACAAAGGGCCGTTGTTAACGCTTCCATTGCGCCACTGGGCCGTCATGTATTCCCACTAGCGGCATGTTGCGGCGCTTTGTTTTTGAACCGTACTACGGCTAATGTTGCACACATCGCATGGCGGCGCACACGAAGTGGTTAAAATTTTCCACTGCCGACATATTTAGTCTCTCTGCTCTCTCTCTCTCTCTAGTAACTTTTAAATACTCAATAGTGTATGTGTGCACCGCTAAGCACTTTCCCTTTCTGCGTCTGTGCTCCAGGAGTTCGTTAAGAGTTGTAGTGCACATTGTTGGCACACACACACAGCAGCAGTGTGTGTGTTTGTGTTCCCAGTTCATTGTGGCTCAGTGCTGCTTAGGCCCATCACTTCGTGCGTTGATCAGCATTTGCTGGCACTCACAGCAGGAGGCAGGCTGGCATCTACACAAATAGATTTTGTTTGCAAACACGCATTGGTAGACTAGTCCTTTACCATTTTTCATGCATGCATGTTTTGTTGTTGTTGTTGTTGTTGTTGTTGTTGTTGTGATGCACATGTCATATATAGCAAGCTGCAGCTGAAGGGTCCAGGTTCATTTTTAGCAGATTCGGCAGCTTCTGTGTTTTGATCTTGAATGCACCACACACACACACACACACACACACACACACACACACTGGGAACGGGCAGCTTCATTCATTCATTTTAAAAGCCTGGCACAGTTTATGTGAAACACACTTATTCTCAGCAGCTCATCATCAATTGGCATGTATTGTATAGTAGTGAACAATATATTGTATTCAATCATAATCTAGAAGCACATTCTCCTCAACACAGCTTAATCTTTTAATTGTAAAGGGGTTGCCAAAAATATAAATACACCTAAATATTCAATGCTCCTACCAATGTTCTTAAAAGGCTCTACAAATATTTAATTGAAGTTTAAATGGTGCGTCCCATTTTGTATATTACTTAGATTTTTTTTTGAAGGAGCATCATTTAGTAGTCGTCAGAAAAATAAGTATATTTATAAAATGTTCGGTAACAAAATAATGTATTAACAATAGTTTGTGTTAAATAATAACAATAATTCATATTCTCCTTGACAACGCTCACCACTAGTTTCTTTGCTCCGTTGGTGTTTCTGTCAGGTGAGAGCCCACTGTTCTCCATCATGTCTGTGAGGGAGTCCTTCAACCCGGAGAGCTACGAGCTGGACAAGAACTTCCGGCTCACACGGTTCGCTGAGCTGAAGGGTACCGGCTGTAAGGTAAGCTTCCAAACGACCCACTGTACCCATAGGCTCTTAGTTATCACTATGTTTTGCTCAGGCCATTTCAGCGAAGCCACTAGTTGTGAATACAGTGACAGGTCATTAAGGAGAAGTTAGGGGTAGAGCATCTTGCTCTTACATTGTGGGGATGGAACACAGGACCTTTATTTTCTGGATGTCAATAGCTCAACGCACTGAAGTGTCCCGTCCCCCTAATGAACGGCCTAATGTCTGGTTAAAGCTGCTATAGTTAAGACTTTACAGTTGTACAGAGTGGGGGCAGAAGAGAGGAAAACAATTCTGAAACAAAACAACCTCCCACCCTATATGTTAACTGCCAGTGAGAACTTCTGCATTTCACATAACTGTGATTGACGGGCAAGACGGAATGCATGCACTTATGAGTCGCTTTGGACCAAAGTGTCTGCTAAATGAATGTAATGTAATGAAAATAATGGATTGCCCGAACCCGGAAGTCAGGGAAGAAATGGCCTGATTGGTCAGAAATGAGCCAGAAGCAGTCTAAGATCTCGTCTCTTGGTCTGAAGGTCGTGTCTAGAGGCAAGTGACTATTAACAGCTCTTACATCATACAGCTCCTTTTATTTGACATGATTTTATTTGTAATTGATGTTCTGGCTCATGGCTATGATGTTGTTATATTTGTTGTTTGGACAACAGGTTCCCCAGGAGGTCCTACAGAAGCTTCTGGAAAGCCTACATGAGAACCACTACCAGGAGGATGAACAGTTCCTTGGAGCGGTTATGCCCCGCCTGGGTACGACTATTTACAAACACAAACTAATTAGACCATGCCTTCTTCCGCCTATACCTACCCTATAGTTATACTGTCATTATTCATTCTTCAGCATAGTAGTAGCCTAGAAGTGTTGACTGGTTTTGTAATAACAAAACAACATTTTGTTATTACATAGTTAAATAAAATCTTGGTACATGTTTGCCGTTGGTAACAACATAGGTTTTCTTATTACACCACCTGCTATGTTTACACATTACTTCTCTACCTCATGCTGCACTAACGGTCCGATCAATCATGTGTTAACTTAAATGTGTGTGTGTGTGTGTTTTTCTTTGCAGGCATTGGCATGGACACCTGTGTCATCCCACTCAGACACGGGGGCCTTTCACTGGTCCAGACGACAGACTACATTTACCCCATAGTGGACGACCCCTACATGATGGTAAGGAACAGTGGGTTGTTTCCTATATATACATATATGTATATATATATCCTGTTCAATACAGTGAATGACAATGAGGGTGTATTCATATGCAAGCCGTGTGTTTTTGTTTGTCAGGGGCGAATAGCGTGTGCCAACGTGTTGAGTGACCTGTATGCCATGGGCGTGACGGAGTGTGACAACATGCTGATGCTGCTGGGCGTCAGCAACAAGATGTCGGAGAAGGTGAGAAGGGAGACGTCCACTCAGTGTCGTTCACTCAGTGCTCAGGCCTGGAGATGGACTGGATGTACTGCATCTTTGTTTTCGGTTGGTCCCATTCATCATAATGATGTGGGTGATTGTATCTTTAAAAAAAAAAAATGATATTCACTATTTGTCATCATCGACTTTTGATGTACTTATTTGGTCAAGTCTAGCGAGCGAACTTTTAACCTGAGCACTGACTGGTTCTGCTCTTGGAGGCTTGTCGTTAGGAAGGAAATGCACTTAGGACTTCTGGTGACTCGTAGTTCTCTTTGCCTATCTACTGTTTGTTGATTGCACATAATGTAATTCGCTTTGGAGAAAAGCATCTGCTAAATGACTAATGTAATATTTCTATGTAGCGTCAATCAGTGTGTGTGTGTGTGTGTGTATAACTGTGTGTGTATAGATGTAGCAAAGATAGAGATTGTCTAGTGGTTCCGACTCAAGTCTCTCCCCCCTCGTCTCGTGTTGCAGGAGAGGGACAAGGTGATGCCGTTGATCATCCAGGGCTTCAAGGATGCGTCGGAAGAGGCGGGGACGTCTGTGACCGGGGGCCAGACAGTGCTCAACCCCTGGGTGGTGTTGGGGGGCGTGGCCACCACGGTCTGCCAGCCCAATGAGTTCATCATGTAAAAAAAATACCTTTTTCTATTGCACTCTTCTTCTCATCCGAGTTGCAGCTTGTTGTGTTGCAGAGGTGAAGGAAGGTCCGTTTGCCTTATGGCGCAACATAAGTCTTCACGCTGTACCAGCAAGGGCATGACGCATCATAGTGTCAATGCTGTATCAGCAAGAGCATGACACATCATAGTGTCAATGCTGTATCAGCAAGAGCATGACACATCATAGTGTACGTCTAAATCTGGAGCATTACATCCTCTTTATTGGTCACATGTACACACACAGTGACGTGTTTCTCTGCAATTAACCAATTGTAGTATTCGGAGCAGTGGGCAGCTATTGTATATACAGCTGCCCGGGGAGCAGTGTAGGGGTCTGGTGCCTTGCTCAAGGGCACCTCAGCAGGTGTTTAGGGGACTTGAACCGGCGACCTTCCGGTTCCCAAGCCAAGTCCTAACAGACTTGGCAGCTTCTGCCGCCCCATGTCCATTCTGTTCCAGCAAGAGCATGAAGCATGGTATTGTCTATGCTGTACAGCAGCAGCAGCAGCAGCAGCATAACACATGAGTGTTATGTGCTGTACCAACCACAGCATTTTCACAATCGCAATCTTATATTAATATTATTATCATCCACCTAAACACCAGGTTGGTTGTATTGTCTTGCACACACATACTGTAGTTCTTAAGGACATGATATAAGTCAACGTTTAGCATGTGTCTGTGTGGAGCGTGTGACCGACGGAGTGCTGCTTGTATGTTTGTTTGTGTTCTCTTTCTCCTTCCCCTTATGGCCGGTCCGGTTCATTGTATTGTGTATATAATGTCGTTGACTCGTGTGTAATGTGATGTCTTGTCGTGGCGTTCCAGGCCGGATAACGCCGTCCCGGGGGACGTGTTGGTGCTGACCAAGCCCCTGGGCACGCAGGTCGGAGTGGCGGTCCACCAGTGGCTGGATATCGTAAGTCCTTTGTCTACTTTGTCTGCTGCTGAAACGCTCACCGCTCGGCTCTCAGTGTGACCGGTGTATGGGCTTCACATCCCCAGTGTACAGTATATATATTGTGCTTTTTGTGTTTTGTGTTTTTTATGTGTTTTGCGTGACTGAGTCTTTCTTTTGTGTGTATGTTCATCGTCATAGAAAGGGGAACAAGGGACTTTCTATTAGACAATCAATGTAATAATATCTGTTCAGATTTTGTGGCTCAATTATGTTTGGCTCGAAATCGTAGTCTTGTGAATGATATTGTACGATACTGTGGGTCACCGACATGACGCTGTCGTGTAATTGGTCTTCCCTGTCCCTCTCCTCCTCCACCCTCCCCCCTCCCCCTCCCTCCTCCACCCTCCTTCTTCTCCTCCTCCTGTCCCTCTCCTCCTCCTCCTCCTCCTCCTCCTCCTCCTCCTCCTCCTCCTCCTCCTCCTCCTCCTCCTCCTCCTCCTCCTCCACATCTCCTCCCCCTCCCCCTCCAGCCAGAGAAGTGGAATAAGATCAAGCTGGTTGTCACCCAGGAAGATGTGGAGCTGGCCTATCACGAGGCCATGATGAACATGGCTCGACTCAACAGGACAGGTACGGTACCCTAACCGACATCACCCAACAACAAAGAAGAAGAAGAAGAAGTAACCGCCGTTGATTTGTTGAATTGCCACTTGCCAGCTTCGGACCCAAATAATATTGACACAAATACCTTGGTGCCTCTGCAGCCGATCAAATCCTGGACGATCAATAACTCGACCGATCCCTCACCCGTTTGTGCTGAGCTCGCTTCAGGCGAGGACAACCTCGATCGGGCTGCTCCAAATGTGTGTTATTGAAGAGAGGGGGGGGGGGGGAGGGACTTCCCCATAGATGGATATCCAATGCTGTCATGTGCTTCAGATGTAAACAACAACAAAAAAATCCTCCTTTTGTCGTTCTTCTTGTCTTGTTCTTCTCACGGAGACTTGTTTATCATAATAATAATAATAATAATAACTTAGTGGATGGAGTGGAGGAACAATATGATTATAGTGAAGTAGAAGCAACCGACAGCTGAAATCCCCCTCCCCCTTCCCTCTGCAGCAGCGGGACTGATGCACACCTTCAACGCCCACGCCGCCACCGACATCACGGGCTTCGGGATCCTGGGTCACGCCCAGACGTTGGCACGGCAACAGCGGAGCGAGGTGTCCTTCGTCATCCACAACCTGCCGGTGCTGGCCAAGATGGCCGCCGTGTCCAAGGCCTGCGGGAACATGTTTGGGCTCATGCACGGCACCTGCCCGGAAACGTCAGGTGTGTGTGCGTGTGTGTGTTTTGAGTGTGTAACTTCTAAAGCTAAATCCCAGGGTCACGGTTCTATTCCAAATGGATTCTTTAACTCATTTCAGGACCGACTCCGGTCCAAGTGTGTTTAAGATGATGGAGTTTTTATATTTGAACGAGTTCCACCGATCAACGATGTAAACGCACAAAGTCAAACGGATATATTCTTCATTTTTTTGTTGTTGTAATAAATCAATCTAAGTTGTGTGAATCGATTCATAATCATAGTCCATAAGATTATTCTGTGAATGTTTTTTTTGGTTTTTTCGCGCGCAGCGCGTGCAGCGCACGCGCGTCTGCCTGTGTGTGTGTGTGCGTGCGCACATGTCTGCCTGTGTGTGTGTGTGTGTGCACACATGTGTCTGCCTATGTCTGTCTGTGTGTGTGTGAGGCGCATCAATAGGCACACCGCTAACCCAACCTCCCCCCTCCCCCCCCCCCCCCCAGGAGGCCTGCTCATCTGTCTCCCCCGGGAGCAGGCGGCCCGCTTCTGTGCCGAGATCAAGTCCCCGAAGTACGGCGAGGGCCACCAGGCGTGGATCATCGGCATCGTGGAGAAGGGGAACCGCAGCGCGCGCATCATCGACAAGCCCCGGATCATCGAGGTGGCCCCGCAGGCCGCCACCCAGAATGTCAACCCCACCCCCGGCGCCACCTCTTAGTCCCCGCCCCCTTCCCCATCCCCCCCCCCTCCCACCCGGGCGCAACCTGGGAAACGGAGCGGAACTCGAGAGCATTCTTAAAGACACTAGAAGTCCATCCTAGAGAGTTATATACCACACACACACACACACACACCACACACACACACACACACACACACACACACACACACACACACACACACACACACACACACACACACACACACACACACACACACACACACCACACACACACACACACACACACACACACACACACACACACACACACACCACCCCCAAGTGGGTTGGTGTGTGTCATCCAAGCTCCCCACCCCACCAGGAACAGTGGTGAGGGGGTCCGGGGCCTCCACGCCACTCAGCCCTACGCACACGATAAACAAAAGAATACCCATTTGCCTTTTATGTGTGTGTGTGTGTGTCCGACGTCCGATTCCATTATCTTCCCAACTGAATGAAAACTCGGGTAAGCAGGGCGTGGTCTTACTAGAAGCTTCTAGCCGTGGATTCCTCTCCGGATCGGTTTACGGAAGACGCGTCTGGGCTCTTTGAAAAGTGCTCCCGTCGAGCACGACGGTGAACGGGCTTCCGATCTTGTTGATCTTTGTTTAGTTTTTTTTGTTGGTTTTGTTTACCTGTGTGTTGTACAGTTATTTGTCCTCAAGCCTAGTTTTTTTTTTTTTGTTGACGCTGTAACGGATGCCTTGAAAGAAATAGGAATATAAGCTTCCAGAACGGGGTTGCTATTTTAAAAAACAACAACTTACCAGTTGCCTGTGAATGACACCCCCCCCACCCCCCTCCACCCCCGGCCGACCGGCGTGGAACCCGGGGTCACGTGGAGGTGACTCGTGGCTGTTTTCCACGTCGACGTCGTCGTCACTCGGTTTCCCCCGAGGGACCGTGACGGAGGTCATAACGGAGCCGTCCCGTCTTCAGGTCGATTTCTTTTTTTGTTGTTGCTTGCCCTCGGAGCGGAAAGAAAAGCTGCCAAATGCTCTTTTTTTTTGTTTTTAGAAACGCGTGGACAGACTAGCGGTTGTTCAGACTAGCGGTTGGACAGACTAGCGGTTGGACAGACTAGCGGTTGGACAGACTAGCGGTTGTTCAGACTAGCGGTTGGACACACAAGGATTTTGTAAAATGCCTCGAATGGATTTGGAAGCGAAATCCATGCCCATCTTTTCAACTAAAATAAAATCAAATGAAAAAGTTCTTGGAATACCCTGGTTGGTTTGCATTTGTGTTTACTTTATTAACATAGTTATATTAGTTGACTTATAATTATTATTATTATTAGAGAAAATAAAATCAGGACTTTTTACATTTTGCTCTTCCCTCATTAAAAAGCACGGTTAGGTCATAACTAGTGACAGTTAATCAGATCAGTTAATCATCTACAGCGCATTTACAATACAAATAACATTCTAATAGTTCAATGAAAATACATCATACATACATCTTATGTACAATAGTCCAAGACCACTCACGAATGTTACTGCAAATGACTTATACACGGATATAAATAGCTCAAATAAATAGCTACGAGTAGCGTGATGCATGTATTTTCCCTTTCTGCGGTAAAGAAGCAAACTGTCACATACAAAACCACGGAGCACCCTCCGTGGTGCGCATACCTCCGCCACACCAAAAAGTCCCCATGATCTGGATTCGGATCCAGATCTCCACCAAACTCGACTCAACTGTTCCTTGGCCCATTAGTAATCTAACCACCAAGTTGTGTCAAACTATATACATACCTTTTTGAGTTATCTTGCTGACAGACAGACAGACACACACACACACACACAAACTCACGGGTGGAAACATTATCTCCGGTCCAGCTTCGATGGCGGAGGTTAAAAATGTCGCCTTGAGTATCTGTCTTATTATGAACACAAAATACCATTTCTTGACACTGATGTTAAGCGTGTTTCTTGTCGCTCGGCAACCCTCCGTTCTGCAGCTCCATCTTGTGGTTCACCGGGTTAAAAAGGGCCTGGATGTCCAGCATGGCCTTCCGGATGTTTTGACCAAAACGGAAGGAGTCCTACAAGTGAGAGTGTCGAAGAGCAGTAACAAAAATAAACAGCGGGATGTCTGTGTTATAGACACACACAGACACACACGCACGAGCACACACGCACGCACACGCACGCACACACACGCACACGCACGCACACAATAAGAGACATCTCTATCTTGAGCTCATACTTACGGTTTCTGGGCTGGAAAACTTGCTTGAGATGTGGAATGTAATCAGGTTCTCCCCAACAATGATGTAGGACACGCCATAACCATCGTCGGCCACCTGGGGGCAGAAAGGAGTCACACTTAGGGCAACTACATTATCAGGTCATATAGTATATTCTTCATGTGTGTAATGTATGTACTGTATTGTATGTACATGATGTTATGAAGGGCTGTGTTGTACTACAATGAGGTTTTTAGTTAAGTTTAGTTGAAAATGTGTGATGTTTTTGAGCACTGGCTATACAGTTGCACCCTAGGCTCCAAGTAAGTCTCACTTGTTCCCTCATTCCCTACTTAGTGAACACTACGTATACTATACTATTTAGGGAAGAAGTGTACGGGGAATTGGGATACTAATTGTGCGCTGGAAATCCATCAGCCTGAGGTGTGTTGGGTGTTAATGTCAAGCTCATTTGCATAAAGAACATCTGTATTGGATCCGAGGACAATGAATACTGCTATACTGCCTCATGGGATATTGTGTAGAAATCAGTTGTACATTTATTTTGCAGTGCACTATGGGTAATGAGTAGGGCACAATGTGGGGAAGCATTCACATTTCAGGGGAGAGAGCGAGAGAGAGAGGGAGATAGAGAGAGAGAGAGAGAGAGAGAGAGAGAGAGAGAGAGAGAGAGAGAGAGAGAGAGAGAGAGGGAGATAGAGATAGAGAGCGAGGGAGATAGAGATAGAGAGGGAGATAGAGATAGAGATAGAGAGCGAGAGAGGGAGGGAGATAGAGATAGAGAGCGAGAGCGAGAGCGAGAGAGAGAGAGAGAGATAGAGATAGAGAGAGAGAGAAAGAGGGAGATAGAGATAGAGAGCGAGAGAGAGAGAGAGGGAGAGAGAGATAGAGAGAGAGAGAGAGAGAGAGGAGAGAGAGAGATAGAGATAGAGAGCGAGAGAGAAAGCACTCTAATCTTTGCTTGTTGACCATGTGTACATAGTTTCATATTTAGCAGCTGTGGATACTGGGATCATTCTTGAAAAAGCGTGGCACCCTAAGTTCAGTGACCAAAGCGGTGAAAACCTACTGGACCAAATCCACCACCAGCCCCCACATATCTGGGGAACTGGTTGACGTCGACCAGGTTGAGCTGCTGCTGCGGCGTCTGGCTGGTGGACAGCTTCCACGGCTCTGAGAGAACCTGGGAAAGACATTCAAACACATACAGGGTGTCAGGAAAAGAAGCACTTCAGTGGGAAGGTGATGTGTTGATATATATATATATATATATATATATATATATATATATATGATATATATATATATATTTATATGATATATGATGTTATAATCCAAAATGGATCACCCCCCCCCCGATGTAAAACATTGCTGAGGAACCAACCTGCTCAAGGAACGGAGAGTCCATTCGGATGTACTTGGATATGATGTAGAGGCAGAAAAGATGGCGGTCGATGCCAGCGCCGGTCATGGCCAGGCGGTACATGTTCTGGTGCTTGTCCGCCGCTTTCCGGAACAATTCGAGCCTCGTGACGTTCTAAATTTGGAAAATGAACAAAACACGATTTAGAAAAAACAAGCAATTCTGTGCTTTGTGCGTAGGCCCCCCCCCCGATAACACTGAACACCTTTTAACCACTGTATTATGTAGTTGTTATCAATTGGAACAAACCGTTTTTCAAAAGTGGCCAACATCACAATGGCAGATATTCTATGGTTGCTATGCAACAGTAAAACTGCTTTTGTCCAGGCTTCAGGAAAACAGGCAGCCCACTGCACCCATCTGATAACCTGCCTGTTTTCACACTGCACAGGCTCTCTGTGTGTGATGGAGGCCTCTAGAGTGCAACGAGAAGGAAGTATCCCGTGATTATTCCCACACTGCACGCTTTCCCCTAGGTCTTCTCCCCGAGCCTTGTATGACCTTAGAACACACGGCTGCTCTTGTCTGTAAAAGGGACAAGAACAGCCGTGAAATGGTATCGTCAAAGTCTGCTCCGAGATCAATTGGAGCCCAGCCATGAGACCCCTCCTCCCTTTGGGGAGAGACATGTGGCCCTAGAAGGCAAAACACATGATCACGCAATCTGACCCTGTTCTGTCCAATTCACTGTAGTGCCCTTCGGAGAACCCTTAGGAGAACAAACGGCTACTCTTAAGTCCTTCATTCCTTTCTGCGATCAGGCTACTCAATTTCAATTTTCATGTCAATGTTCAATGTCTTTGACTGCCTTGCACTGTATCACAACTACCTACCTCTACCTATAGTCTACATATTTATTGAGAACTGCATATCCCTGCTCACTACCTGCTCTATACACATTTATATAGATTTATCCTCCTTAATCATAATTCCATACCCCTGATCACGATGTTAATTACTTTGACTTACTTACCTGTATATATATATATATACCTATTATTATGCTCATATCCCACACATACTCTATTAGTAATCTTATAACTTTTTATACCTAGTAGACTGTCTTTTAGCAACTGTAAATGATATATTACCATGCACTTTACCAAAAACATCCTACCTTAAAAACACGTTTGACCTGCATGTCCGCTACTGGTAATCTACAAGCGCTTATCTGTTGACAAACTGCTCATCTTAGATAAGTGGAGGCGGCGTGACCCGCCCAGAGGCAGGGTCACCTTCCACCAGAACACAGGGTAGCTGTGAGCTCTGAGCTCAGAGTCCACGGGGCTGATAACAGAACAGTAGAACGTGTACAAGTTCTGATAACAGAACTAGTTGGACCGTGGACGGACGGACGCCGGTCATCAACACAGCGGCATGTTGAATCTGGAAGATTCAGACTTCAAACAGTTTCAAACCCTTATAGCCCCGTTGCTGTGCGCCTGTGTGTGAATTATTTGCCTCTGAACATTGCTGCAGTTTAATCAGGTGTTCACAGAACACATATCCACATATGTATTCACCTGGTAAGCAGGTCTCCAAAAACGCTTGGTATCAATTTGCCCATAAGGGAAGAGCTATTAGAGCATTCACATTGAAACACTCAGCCCTGCCACCTTGATGGATGACATGTCTGAAACTTGGTATATATGCCTTATTTCACATGCCGATCATGTCCATCTGGATCCATTTCAGGAAAACTTCAAAAATCGAATTCTAAATACCCAGTAACCCAAATGACCAACACAATGGTATAGATGCTATATGGAAGTGTCTGATCTAAAACATATATTTATTTATCACGTTTCATGTATTTCCTATTTTACATTTTTAATTGTATTCAAATATATACATGACACCCATGTAAGACACACCAATGTGGTGGAAACGCATACCGGTAATATAATATGATGCTTTTTCTGTGTCTATTTTAACATGGTGCTAGTGGAGTTATAGTGTCAACCTTTACTCTTAGAATACTATAATACACAATCACAATAATGCTTTGTGTATGGAGACTGGTTGGAACAACTGTGTAGTACATGAATGTAGTTCTGTATATGGCTTCATGTGTGGGACCAGGTCACAGTTGTGGCAGTAGCAGTGTTGTGCATTGTATTGTAGTTCTGTACATTGGCTTACAGTTTGTCCCTCCTCTTCCATGGCTCGAACGAAAGCCACGGCCTCCGCCGTGCAAGACCGCACCGTCTCCGTCCGGCCTTCCCGGAACATGCGAGTCATGGAGGACTCGTAGGTGAGACAGAAGCCCCCCTGGTCCTGCAACGTTCCACAGCCATAATGTCATGCCGACACTGGTTGGTGTGTGTGTGTGTGTGTGTGTGTGTGTGTGTGTGTGTGTGTGTGTGTGTGTGTGTGTGTGTGTGTGTGTGTGTGTGTGTCAACAGCGATGTGTCAGGCCTGGCGTCACCCAATGCCGTGCTCACCCTGAACTGTGCGAGCTGCAGAGCCAGCTGGATGAAGGCGTCCGGGCTGCTCTTGCACTTCTTGATCAGCCCTTTGCCAAACTCACTGAACAAACAGCCGTGGAAGTCCACGTCGTCAGCTATCTGCTTGGCCAACACGTACGAGCTCTCGATGGTCTCCCTGCACTAAGAAGGGTTAGATAAAAGAAAACAATTTTAAGTCCAATTTGAATGCAGTTGACTTTGAATTATAGCGACGATCAAGTCTTATGGTAAATGGACTGCATTTATATAGCTTATATAGCTTTACAAGTTATGTAAAGCGTTCTACCATTCATTTATTTGTGGGGGGGCGGCAGTAACTCAATCTATTAGGACTTGGCTTGGGAACCGGAACGGTCGCCGATTCAAGTCTCCGAAACACTTAGGCACTGCCGAGGTGCCCTTAAGCAACCAGGCACCAGACCCCCACACTGCTCCCTGGGCGCTGTACATTAAACAGCTGCCCACTGCTCCTTATACTAGGATGGGTTTCAATGCAGAGAAACACATTTCACTGTGTGTGTGTGTGTGTGTGTGTGTGTGTGTGTGTGTGTGTGTGTGTGTGTGTGTGTGTGTATGTGACCAATAAAGAGGATTCAATCCTCCAGATTTAGATTTAGATTTATATTTCATACACCAACGCCGGTGTGTCAGCCAAGCAAGACGACAGCCAGCTCGTACAGGTGGTGGGGGTGTCTCACTCATGGACACCTCAACACCTTGACTAGGGAGGAGCCACGGGGGGGGGGGCCGGGGGGGAGGGGGGGGGGATTGAACCGGCAACCTTTTGGTTGGTTGCCAGACCAACACGAATCATACGTTCTGCTTTACCTCCTTTGGAATCTGCCACTCTAGTCTGGAGGGGTGGGGCAGGCCCTTGTTGGGGTCCCCCTTGCAGTGGCCCTCCTCTGTGTAGCCCAGCTGGAAGCAGTCGGTGTACAGGACGTACTGCGTGGACACAGGCAGGAGGTCACTCTCCACACTCTACTCTAATTATACAGCAGAAATACATTTTTGTTTTTTAATAGATTCAACTTGCAACATTAAACACTTGTAAACACCTCCCACATGTGTCCTATGATCGGCGCGTCGGCCCAGGAGTGTTCAGTGTTGATTCCCATTTTGCCATTTGTGTACGATATCAAGTTGAACGACTTGTCAAACCACCTGAGAACACAGGAGAAAAGTGCATTGGAGTTTCTAAATAAAGGCTTCACATTCACGGTTCTTTATTG
>CM051008.1:31674372-31756872 GCA_027704905.1 Muraenolepis orangiensis
GTATTCATGTTTGTGCTTTTTGGGGTCAGCATACTTAATTAGTTAATATTACATGTTTTGTTTTGTTAAAAACATTTTTTGTTGACCTCTGCTGTAGGGATTTGGTTATACATGCAGAACTATATTGTTATATAGTCCCTATATTAAAGTAGAATATATATAATATAGTATAGAATCATATAGTATATTATATCGTATAATATATCATTTTTGGTATGTACAAAAAAACGAAAGAAAACCCAATAAAACAATGTGATTTGTAGAGATGTACTCTAGAGTTACTAAATCCATGTGTGTATAGTTCAGAGGCGTTCTGTATATAGAGAGGACATACACCAACAGGCGTCTCACCATGACGTAGAAGTTGCTGTTGACCATGATGGGGCTCCTGCCCCTCAGGTAGATGTACTCCTCCCACCAGTCACTGACCTGCAGGCAGTCCATCCGTTACCTCCCACACTGATCCCCGTCATCCCCCGTCTCACGGGAAAATACGTAGGACCAACACAGGTGTCCCTCGTAACACTAATTATGGGTCTGTTTGTGTACCAACAGGTACATAAACAACAGGACACGACGGCTAGACGGCTAGCTACAATACTTCAACTGAATTGGACAAAACCTGGTGGTTAGATTACTTATGGGCCATTTTGGATCTTTAGCATTGGGAGATGGGGCAAAACAACCACATATTGTGTTATATTTTTCACAAAGTTCCTCACATATTTGCTTCAAACTTGGTGAGGGTTTAGGTGGAAAGGCAATCACTATTTAAGAATATGCAGAGAAATATCGGGATACGAATCAGGACATTTGCATGCACAGGACAATGTGCATGCAAAATAAGGGTAAATGAATCACATGGACTGGAGGAAATAGTGAAGAACGGCTGCCTTAGAGGGATTGTTTAGAAATAGTTTTAGAGATTCCATCCATCCATCTTCTCCCGCTTATCCGAAATCGGGTCGCGGAGGTAGCAGCTTCAGCTTTCAGTTTTAGAGATTGTTTTCCGAAATGATAACAGGTCAAAGGGGACTAGTTGGTGCGGCGGAGCTATGCGCTCCCTACTGAGGGCCCCTCTAGTCTCCACTATCTCAGTCTACTACCCGTTTCCCCCCATGGTACATCAAAGAAGCAGAGCCATAATAAGTGTTAGCTATACGAGTGACACCTGTGTTGGTCCTCCGACTGACGGTGGCGCCCCGCGGGGAACAGGGTCCGGTCCTACTCACGTAGTTGGTGGCCCACCAGGACTTGAGCATGAGGTATCTCTGGAGCTGAGGAGCGCTGGTGTTCCTGAAGTCGTTGGCCAGCGTCTCCATCTGCCTGTACTGCTCTTCGTCCAGCAGGCCGCTCACAGACTCCAGGTACTGCGGTGAGTAAAAGGTCAATAGGTCAAGACCTAACAGATAAGTCAATAGAGCAGCAGCAGCAGCAGCTACCGTCTAGCTATCCAATAAAATGGGCCTAAAGAAATGTACATACGCTTCTATGTACTGTGTGTGTGTGTAATACTTTGATCGACTACTCATGGTAGTCGGAACTTTTATTATATTCTATAAACACTATATATGACTATGGCTATATACTGTTTATAGCAGCCATTAGCTTATAATAATAATAATAATAATGCCGGCTTTTACATAGCGCTTTTATCCAAAGAGCTTTACAAGTCATGTAAAGTCCTCACATTACCCATTCATACACCGACGGCGGAGTCGCTTATCACCAGGTTGACATGTCCAAGTTGTATATATGTAACGGACGCTAGCAGGTGGCGCTGTGCAGTGGTAAACCTCACTCCCCGACGCATAAATAGACGTTCGAGCGATGAAGCTAGAGGGCCTGTGTGTTTTAGCTTCTCACGTTAGAACGTCACCTTTCATGCCTTTTCGTCAGTTCGAGCCCAGTGCGAGACACTGACTGTTACATATATACGTATACGGTTTTGATCAATGCAATACTGTAATCAAAAACAATAGACCAAAACATGTTTTCGATATTAGGCCCATCATGGGTCATGCGGACTAACACACACGTTTGTTAGGCTAATTAGCCTACATAAACAAACATAAGGACATTTGGAGGTCATCTTCTCCACTGACGTGGCGGAGGAGTGGAGCTTGCATTTCATTTTCCATGTCATATGACTGGACCGTCAGTCCAGTAAGTAGGACAAAGGTCGGCCGCCTTGGCACAGGCCCGTGCACATGGGAAGCGGAGGACAATATAAACAGAGAGAGAGAGAGAGAGAGAGAGAGAGAGAGAGAGCAGCATGGCACGCTTTAAAGGTGCAAGCTTTATTGCCAACAGGCCTAGGAAAGTTACCATATAAGGGGCCATTACATCAAAGCTATGCTCACTGTCTGTGGGCCAATTTCAAACATAGTATTAGTTTTAAATCAAGAAATTTCTTATTTGGACACATCACTCCCCGGAAACAAACAAACAGGTCTATATGCAATATTCATTCAATGAATGACTGAACAGCGACCCGACCACCACCACCACCACCACCACAATCATTAACTTACCGACCTTCACGACAACATTACACCCAACACATACAACCCGCGCTTACTGACTCCCACAGTCTGTGGAGGCTCACCCTGTCGATGGTGTGGTCCACGCTGGGCACCGGGAGCCGGGGCAGGGACGCCTGGAAGCTGTAGAGGAGGGGTCTCCGCCCAGAGAACATCTTCACCAGGCTCTGTGGCGCGCACATAACAAACACACACATGCCTGAATATATATATATATATATATATATACAGTATATATATAGTGTTACGACCCTCAGTCGTAAACATTGGTTTAAATGCATTTTCTTGGGTTTCCATGTCATGTGCATTCCTTTCATACTCTTTTCATACATTTCATAATTATCTGTGTGTGTGTGTGTGTGTGTGTCCTAGTTTAGAGGTGTGTCATTTTGTAATATGAAAACTTTATATGATTTTCTAATTGACTGGCTTTACTGTTTGTCATAGCCGCTATTTGATGTACTTATTGTGTTGAATAGCTTATTGTACTTTTACCTGAGCACTCGTTCTGCTCGCTCTGCTTTCTAAGGAAGGAAATGCACTTATGGTGGACTTCGGGTGACTAGTAGTTCTCTTGCCTACCTATGTTGAATGCACCTATTGTGAGTCGCCTTGGACAAAAGCGTCTGCTAAATGACTGTAATGTAATGTAATGTAATGTAATATCCCTTCTTAAGTTCCCGGAAGCTGAGGTGGAAGTGGACGGTATTATGTTGCAGCTGTGTCTCGGTGGTAACAGACAGACAGGCGAGAGAGAGAGAGGCAGAGAGGAGAGACACGCGGCCCTCGGCCGTCACCCACCAGCCACAGTTTGGTGGAGGAGCTCATCTTCCCGTGCGACTCGAAGATCCACCCGTGGTAGGACAGCAGGACCTTCAGGCAGTACCTCAGCAGGTAGATGAAGAACACCCACAGGCCCGTGGCGAACAGGATGGCACTCAGCACCATCTGGGTCTGCGCAGACATGTAGCCCCTGGTAGGGCGACACAGGCCGGGTTACTACTCAGGCTAGGCCCCCCGGCGACTGAGAGGACGTTCGAGTCCTAGTGTGTTGGGGCCAATTCCCTCCATAGAGTATCCTAATCGTAAAAATATAAGTCAATTTGATTCATCGACAGAAGGTTTCTCTATATGACAAACATTGAATTTTGTGAATTTTTGTGATTTTGTGAAAGGAATGGGGATGCAAAGAGGATGACCCCGAGCTGTTGTCTCTTTATCTATCCAGCCATTAAATAATATAGGGGCTATACCTAGTAGATTGTTTTTACATCGAATACCACTGTTAACCACTGTTCATTGTATATTACTATGCACTTTGCACATACTGTCAACTTATTTTTGCTGAACTGTACTTGCTGTGCAATGACAATACATTTGAATCTAATCTAAAATACAGTCAGATTAGACTTATATTTTCATCAATAGGGCACTCTATGGAGCGACACAACTAGAGCACTCAACCCTCCTCGAACCTCATCTTCCTCAGGCTATATGCCCAACAAAACGCCAACTATGCAGTGGACAAAATGCTGTATTATAGCATTATGTTGTATTTCAATATACCAGCATATGAGCCACTTTATAGTTTAGGTTATGCATATTTCATGTACAGTTTTGTGTATTTGCATATTTTCACGGATGTCACATTTTCCATTGCATTGCCTACAGTATTTGCATTGCACTTATTTGACTTAACTCTGTTTTTATGATCATTTTTGTTCGAATCTTGAGCAGAGCCAAAAGTACTGTGCATTCATGAATATGAAGCACGCAATGCAGCACATAAAGCATAGTGCAGGTTTAAGAGTAGAGGCCACAGTGCCACAAAAGTGATGACTGCAGTGAAAAAGTAGCACAGTGCAGGTGTCCAAACACCACGTCAACAACACCGTAGTGGGATGGCCCACAGTGAGGGGTTTCCAACCTGCTGGGCAGGTTTTCCTTCATGGTGTCGATCATGCCCAGAGACAGGTCCACACGGATGTACAGCGTGCTCATCATGGCAATGACCACTATGAGCCAACTGGAGGGACTGGCCGGGTACACCCCAGCCAACACGCCATTCTGAGGGGGGAGATGGAGGGCGGGGGGGGGGAGAGAGAAAGAGAGAGAGAGAGAGAGAGAGAGAGAGAGAGAGAGAGAGAGAGAGAGAGAGAGAGAGAGAGAGAGAGAGAGAGAGAGAGAGAGAGAGAGAGAGAGAGAGAGAGAGAAACATAGGCACAGACAGAGAGAGAGAAAGACCACACAGGGATGTCAGCCTCAATGAAATTGTGGTAACATTAACATCTCTTACGTAACAAGCGTGTATTTTGGTATTAATGCATGTAATAATGCAATGATTAGCCTTATGCATGAATTACACTGAGCACAATAAAAGACATTCAAAGAAAAGCACCGACACTTTCTTGTGAATGTTTGTATAAGTTAATTACAAACATTCTAGAATGAAAGGAAATATATAGGCCAAAAGTTAAAAACTAAACAAAGCTTTATTTTTTTCACATTTGATTTACCTTAAATTGTATGGCCCGCTTCCTCCATGCGGTGACCCCTGACAGGTAGATGTTTCTGATCACTTCTTGGCTCAACTTGATGTCCGCCCCGTCTGGCCGTACGGTGAACTCAAAGCCGACGGCCTGGTGGGCTTCGGCCATCTCTGCAAAGGCCTGGGGGGGTGGGACTACACAGTGGCAAAATGGATGTTGGATTAAATTTAAATAACTTTCTTCATGCATTGTTCTTCATGTGTGCAAAAATAATGTTCCGGACAGCTGGGACACCAAACAACGAGTCCTATGGGCATTAGAGCTCAGCTCAGAAACAGCTGATGGACCGCGGGAGGACGGACACGTCGTTACAGCGCCACCCCGCGGCCACGTCCGTAGCAGGACAGGACTGGCCAACGAAACGTCATGTCACTTTAAACCGATTTAAAACACATTCTGTAGGTTCTTTAGGCCTACATTTATGATGGACACAACATATATGTTCAACTATCTACACGCACTCTGAATAAGCCTAATTTCAATGAAAACAGTATCATATTTATTTTTATTATTATTTTTATTATTATTTATTATTAAATGTAAAATAGGCCTAAAAAAACTATTAATAAAACACGTTTTTGTCCATTTCATAGGCCTACTGTAATAAATAAATAAAAACACAACGAGAGGCGTTTGTTACGGACTAACAAAGATAGCATACACATAATAAGAAAGAATGTAATAGAAAGAAAGAAAATGTAATTAAAAAAAAGTGACACAGCATTTGGAGGTGATTTAAACCAGTCTCCTCCCGCTGACGCAGAAGACCTGCGGTGGAGAAGTGGAGCTTGGATTTCATGTTCCATGTCGTACGACTGGACTCTCAGACAAGTGGGACAAAGGTCGGCCGGCACACGCTACACGTGCCCGGGTAGAGGAGGACAATATCAACAACAGAGGGAGAGAGAGAGAGGGAGAGGGGGGGGAGGGAGAGAGAGAGAGAGAGAGGTGGGGGAGAGAGAGAGAGGGTGGGGGAGAGAGAGAGAGAGAGAGAGAGAGAGAGAGAGAGAGAGAGAGAGAGAGAGAGAGAGAGAGAGAGAGAGAGAGAGAGAGAGAGAGAGAGAGAGAGAGAGAGAGAGAGAGAGAGAGAGAGAGAGAGAGAGAGAGAGAGAGAGAGAGAGAGAGAGAGAGAGAGAGAGAAAGCGAGAGTGAGAGAGAGCGCAGCTTGCAACAGGCCTGCACAAAGCCACCTTATAGGGTGCCGGTACATCGAATGCAATGTGTTCTCTGTCCGTATAGTCCATATGTGTCCAGTGTGTGTCCGTGTGTGTCCAGTGTGTGTCCAGTGTGTGTCTATATGTCTATGGGTTTTGAATCACTCCGTGTAAATAGTCTTTTAATAACGGACCAACCAATGAAATTCCTTATTTGGAAACATAACTTCCCAAAAGACACATAGGCCTACATACATACAATATTCATGCATGAATGAATAACAACAAACAAGTGACCAGACCACCACCACCACCACAATCATTAGTTATAGACCTACATACATAACATACAACTCGCGTTTACACCACACACAGAACTTCTCATGACCAAAACAAACACACAGATCAGGGAAAACGGTGTTAGCCTACCGAAGCCTACCTCTCTCAAACCGGATTAAGTGTAACTTCAGAGATGCGTCGGTGACCAAAAAGGCGAATTTCCCCTGGTGTTCGGTGCGTCTCTGGCGCCCTTGAAGTAGCTTTCAGCAGGTATGCTGTATGCTTTGCGTCTGCTCACCCGTGAACAACCAGTATTAATGTGTGTGTACACACACACACACACAAATGGCACACACACACACACACACACACACACACACACACACACACACACACACACACACACACACACACACACACACACACACACACACACACACACACACACACACACACACACACACACACAATGCACACACACACACACACACACACACGGCACACTTCTGTTTGTAACCATACACCATGCAGCTAAAATAGGAGCATGTGCACCATTGCCAGTGCACTCGCGTCAGTGAACATGTTTTAAATAGGCCTGGCTGTCAGCTGATTATGTCTTTGTCCAGAGAATGGAACTAATCACCCTCATTATTTAGAATATCCAATATAATAATAATTTAGTAAGGAAAGAAAACTGTATTTAAATTGTTTAAAATATTGGTAATTGTTTAAATATAATAGTCACCCATTGACTTACATTACATTACAGTTATTTAGAAGATGATATTGTCCAAAGCGACTTACAATAGTGCATTCAGCAAAGGTAGGCAAGAGGACAACTCGTCACCAGAAGTCAAAAGTGCATTTCGTTCCTATAGCAAGTGTACAAGAACTGAATAAACATACAAGAATAATACACAAGAAATTAACTTAGTTAACTAGACCAACGAATCAAAGTCATTTATAAATAATAATAATAATAATAATAATAATAATACATCAAAAGGTCAAGTGAAAGACGGCCTCATAGTGGGCAGGGATGGGAAGAGGAGGAAGCGGACTCAGGGAAAGGTCCGTAAGGTCCAGCCTCACTACGCCGCCGTGCTCCGGCGATGGCATCATCAGCACCTGCTCGCCCGCCACCGCCCCCTGGCCGGCCAACGCCACCTTGGCGGCCGCCTGGATCTGGACCACCAAGAGACGACATTATTAAAACACACAAGACGCCCGAGAATATGAACTCAAAACAATGCCAGTTGACACAAAGGGTGACTCGCTGAACTCTCGCTTGACTTTATCCTATCACCATCAATGTCTTCAGCTGCCCTGCACTGTAATCATAACTCCCCACCTCTACCTATAGTATATACTGATTTATTGTTTACATAACTATGATATATGATGATGATAGCTATGTACATTTTTACTGTACTTACCGTGTATAAATTATATAAACATATATTAATCTACAACTGTTGATATAACTGTATACCCCTGCTCACTACCTGTTGATACTACTATATATATATATATATATATATATAAACCTATATTTGCACATATCTCATACCTACTCTATAAGTTATGTTATACCTGTTTTTATACTTACTATTTTTACATCTTATCTAACTACTGTACATTGTATATTACGAATCTAATCTAATCTTAATCTATATGAAAGATGGGATGTTTGTTTATGTTTTTTCTCCGACTCTGTACCTCCCCCCACCGGCGCGTCCGCGGGCAGAAGGACGTGACCACGTTCCCGGAGGCGTTTCCGCCGATCACAATCAGGGTGTCCGTGGCGCCCAGGAAGTAGAGGACGGGCAGGTCTGCGTCCGCCCGCGTCAGGGTGGGGAGCAGCTCTGACCAACAGTCTAGGGGAGACAGGGACAGTGTGTATGTGTACGTGTGTGTGTGTGTGTGTGTGTGTGTGTGTGTGTGTGTGTGTGTGTGTGTGTGTGTGTGTGTGTGTGTGGGTGTATGTGTGTGTACGTGTGTGTGTGTGTGTGTGTGTGTACGTGTGTGTGTGTGTGTACGTGTGTGTGTGTGTGTGTGTGTGTGTGTGTGTGTGTGTGTGTGTGTGTGTGTGTGTGTGTATGTGTATGTGTGAGATAGGGAGAGAAATAGAGAGTGAGAAGGGAGTCCACGGGTCAAATATCTCGCTAAAGTTTTTTTCTTGCCCTTTGGGGTGTTAGTGCTTTGGGGGGGGGGGCGGGGGGGGGGGGGGGGTCGTAAATATGTGAATGGCGTTTAGCCCAACCTTGAGTTGTGTCGTACTGAAGCAGGAGCTTCTCCCCGGTCCTCTGGATGTTCCCCAGCACGTAGACGCAGTGACCCAGGCAGGCAGCCAGGGGGACGTCATGGGACAAAGACACGGTGAACTGTAACCCCTCCGTCAGAGGGAGCGGAGACACAAACCTGTAGGAGAGAAAGAGAGAGAGAAGAGAGCACACACACACACACAGTCACATACACACAGACAGACACACACACGGACAAGTGCACACGGGGACACACACACACACAGTCACATACACACAGACAGACACACACACGGACAAGTGCACACGGGGACACACACACACACACACACACACACACACACACACACACACACACACACACACAAGGTCTTAAGACACAGCACGGGTTTATGACGTCCTAGTGCAAAGTGGTGAGAGAGGCAGACCTCCATGTGTCGTCCCAGGGGTCGTAGCGCTCCACAGCGGTGTACAGGGCCGTGTTGGAGTCCGGACTCACCAAGGAGTCCAGATACCAGCCTCCCAGGGCATAAATCCCCCCCGCGCACGCCACCGCGCTGAAGTGCCTCCGGTGCTGTGGACAATAGCAGACAGCGTTGACACTACTATGTACATTATATATACCATTTAGCGTACAGCTTTTATCCAAAGTTGCTTACGACGGAGGGGGTTTAGAGAACTCTCAAAGTTATGGTTAAAAAGGGTATGAGTTTAGCCGTGGAAAGCAGCGATACAAGGAGAGTCATTATTGGTCTTCGCTGTACAGCAGGCTTAGAAGTGGCTGACATCTGACAACAAACGTTGACACTTTTTTACTCAAGTTGTTCTCTTGTACTGTTGTAGTCAGTAGGAAGTACAGCACTGTTTATATATAGAATCCAAAAGCCCCCCCCCCCCTGTGGTCTCACCTTGATCAGAGGAGCTGCGGCGACCCAGGTGCCCGTTAAGGGATTGTATCGAAAAGAAGCCATTTTGAACTCCCAGCCTCTCCTCATGGGCTGCCGGTATCCGCCCAGGACGTACAGGTAGTTGAACAGCACCGCCGCGGTGAAGCACCACTTGTCGGCCGTGAACGGGAGCTCGGAGACGGGCCGCCACGACGAGCCGTCCTCCCCCCGCCTCCTCCTCCTCCTCCTCCTCCTCCTCCTCCTCCTCCGACCGGTCCAGTCTGAAGAGACGGCGGGCGGCCACCGTCTCTGGGTCGGCCTGGCCGGACTTGAGGTTCTCCTTGCGGAGAACGCAGAGCCGCCGGTCCCCTCGGGCCCTCAGGCCGATCAGCTCCTCCATCTCCCGAGGGCTGAAGCCCCTGAGGGCAGGAAACACACAAAGATAAGATTGTTGGTGGATTCTAAAACAATATAATACTGCAGCTTTCACACACATAGTATTACTTTGGTTGGTATCATTACGGTTGAAACAAGTAAATATCATGTTGATCCTTGTTATGTAACTCTACTAGGGTATATGACCCCACATATACAACCCTAAAGATGTTTATGACTCTCTATCTTCTCATTCTCCACTTATCGTATCTTTCTATTGGGCATTTATGGTTTCTAGGAGACAATACACACACCGCTTGGCAGACTTGACAGACTAGCCATGCAGCTTCACTCTTCCCAACTCATACAGTAAAACCGCAGGTTGCCTTGTTGAACGTAGGTCTGTCTACGTTGCATGTAATAATGCATAACTATATCTGGAAATCCGGGTTTAAAAGTGATATTTGACACTGTACCATTGCCCCTGTTTGATGTAGTTATAGTGTCAAATCTAGGGAGCCAACTTATTGTACTTTTACCTGAGCACTGGTTCTGCTCTTCAACTCTTTCTTTAGCCTATACAATTTAAGTCATCTAGCAAACACGGTCATCCAAAGTGGTTTTGGTTTTGGTACCTGGTCAGGTGCGACTGCTCCAGGAGGTTTCTGCTCAGGTAGGTGAACACCGTCATCCTCAGCCTGTCACAGCAGGTGTCCCTGGCCAGGTCCAGGTAGCACAGACAGTTGTCCGGCGTGAGCGCGTCAGCGAGGAGGCCCAGACACTCCGAGAGGAAGGCCTCGGCCAGGAGGTAGCTGGCCACCTGCGGCGTGAGGAAGACGAGGCTCTGGACGTCTGTGTTTCTTTCTTTCTAAATGCTTTGAGTCAAATCAAGTCAACGTTGATTCATATAGCCCTTAATCGCACGTGAGTCTCAAAGGGCTTCCGAGGCCACATTTTCGGATACCACCATAAGGCTACATCCGCATCACCCAGATGGGTGCAGCACACTGGTAGTGGATGAGGTGTCATACCCCCCCCCCCCCTCAATCCATTCAGTATAGAGATGATGAATAGGGTTATAAGGGTAAAACTGGTACCTGGATGCTATCCGCCAGCTCATCCTCAGAGACTCTGAACCGCTGATGGAAGGTGAACTCCAGCAGGTTGTGGAAGACGGAGGAAGGCACATGGCCGAGGCGGATCAGACCCTCGGAGCACTCTCTCATCCTGGACTGAGACACGGCCCGGAAATACTCACTGCACTCCGAAAGTACTTCGAGGTCCACCTGACCAAACACCATCCCACAAGTTATATCCACACTTTTTGTTATATTTAAATAATAATCCGTTTTGAATTACTTTTATTTTTTTATACAGATAAGTGCACACTATCCAAATGTTTGATGCATTGTACCCTGACAAATAAACAAAACAATAAATCTAACTGGATTTATTTATTGTCAATGACTTACATGGAAGGCATGCGTGTGTGTGTGCACCGTCACTTTGGTGGCAGGTTCATCCCCGAGGTGATAGGTCCGCAGCACCTCGTTGGTCTCCCACTCCCTCCTCTCCTCCTCCTCCTCCTCCTCTCGTGTTTCCCGAGCCTTGCGTTCGGGTGCAGCAGCAGCCGTCAAAATATGAATCGCCGACGGGAAAGCCTCCCAAACTTTCAGTACGCTATATTGCACCGTGGAGCGTATCCACAGCAATAATAGCATTAGATACCGTATGAATGGATTCATCTTGACGGGTATAGCCTCTAGATCGATCATTCATTTAGATCAATGTTTTAGAACATGGGTAAAAACCCGATCACAATGACACCACGATGACTAACAACGTCACAGCCTAGACGAGGTTCAGTAGAGAAAAAAAAACAGATTGCACTGAATGTCCCAAAAAAGGTAATATCTCAGCTTGGTTGGGTGACTTGCTCATTACCAGTGCATTGTACACCAACTAATAAATATGTCAATGTCTTCCATCTTAACTCATGCAAACATCTAGCGTCCCAATACAATTGAAAGCTACGGGACTCTAACACGGGGACTACTAACACGCAAGCTTAACAAACGATAAACACAAAAGTATCGAATAAACAACAAAATAGTGCTTAGAGCTCAATGAAACCAACATAACTATTGGGATTCCGGTTAGTTCTGAAAGCCTGTTGTTCTTCTTCCAGCCGGCAGCAGGTGACAAGCCATGAACCCAGGTAGCCATGCTAGTCAGGAGGACGGACTGGGCTATTTGTGGCTCCAGTGGGTGAGAGGGCAGCCAGTCGCTGCTCTGGGAGGAAATGTGATTCCTAGGAGTCTTCGAGGGACAGAACTTTGCTTCCTGCCAGGTGCAAATGAAGCAGGCCTACATTACAGCTTAGCCCTCATCAACGGTCCCAAAGCCCATACACACCCTCCAAATGGACAAAGGATGACACTAAACTCTAAACCAGGAGGACAATGAGGAAGCCATGATAATGTACACTATAGGAGGAACATACGAGGGAGCCAAAAGTCTTCAAATTCAGGGATAAACGAGTCGAGGTTATATAGAACAAAATGCTCAGTAATTAAAATTTGAGTAGACGTCAAAACGCATAATGTTAAATCTCAGTTAAAAACATCAACGACGGTTGAAAAAGGAGGAGTGATATCTTACGAGAAATAAAAGACAGCAGAAACTCACTTTGTGGTACAAAATGTTTATTAGCTTTGGAAATATTATGGTCTGCTATTATTATTAGCGTTAGTAGAACTCTAGGTACATGCAACGCATGGGGCTGTTTTTATTGAAAGTACTACAAACGATACAAACTTTCCGAGTGCAGGCCTCTCCCCGGCCAGTCCTCTTTGATTCCAATACTAATAAATACAGAGCAGTCCCACTACATAACTGAATTCGGAAAATAATTAAGTTAATTAGGAACGGTGTGGTTTTCAGACAGAGCAACAACAAACAAACACATTTCAGTACTTGCCAATGGCAAAAAAAAAGTCAAATCTACTAACACTAATAAAAGGGTCATTCACATTGTAAGAGCATAGTGCAATATCTTCAACAAGGATGTACTGTATTATTAACAGTTGTTTTGTGTCAGGAGAACCGTGTGCCTGTGCCCCATGGGGACTGTACACAACGTTTTGTGTACAGTCCTCCTTCCTTCATTGTCGTAGATGTAATAAATCCTTGACTGTCTCTCATATATAGGTTACCTCAGCATGCTGCTGCATGAATACATCACAACAACTCCAGGAAAAGATGTTCAGCTGACATAATTGTGGTCTGCCGCATATCAACAAACCTGTTTTGGACCCTCAAATAATAATAATAATAATAATAATAATAATAATAATAATACTATTACAGAAAACAGCGTGAATTGTATACTTACAGTAAATAGCGGAAAAACTAGTTTTTTTCTCGTGATATGAATTATGTTTGGAGAATGTTATTGCTTCGATTTTTCAAACTCTAAAACTGATAAGGCTATTTTTTCTGCCCACAGCAAAAATTCCGCTGTAACATACCTGCATACATTTAAGATGTGTGGTTTGTACGTGAAATGACATGCTGATTACACAGGCAGAGACGGGGTTTAGGAAAAAAGCTTCTTTTGCTTGAAGTAGGCGTCGAAACGGCACTGAGCGTAGTCCTGTGGCGGAAGGAAAAAAAGAAAAGAAAAAAAAGAGAAAGATATTGACTTTGTGAACCAGTGTACGTATTGGGTACTGCATTGTAAAGATATGCAAGTGAAACGGGTGCATCCTCCCTACCATGTATCCAAACTCTATTTTGGAGATCTTGGCCTGGATGATGGACCATAGGCCCCAGAGGAAATGAGACGCCAGCGCATACCTGCAACACAAGGAAGTCATGAAAATACACCGTGGCCCCATTGGGCGACTCGATCCCAGAGGAGCCGCTCGTCAAACGCGTGAACTGAATAATGATTCGGATCACCTGTGCACCAAATGCACAGTGCACGCAAGTGTGAATATCGGTTTACTTACTTACTACTTACAGTCAATGTGTATTGAGTCATGTGCTCCTAAATGAGTGTCATTGCACAGGGGGAGAGGCAGGGCCGAGCGTCGAGCCTAACAATACCCCGCGAGTCAACAGCTGCTCTTTTATTATTATTATTATTCTTTCCATTGTACTCGGACAGTACAAGAATTACTTGCTGTGTAAAAATGCAGAATACTTTTGGTTGCACAGCCACTTGACTCGAGGATTTCCTTACACATCATTTACGTCATTTTAAATTGTTCAAACACTTCCCCCTGTTCTTTTTTTTGTGTAATACCAAATTTGATTTATTTATTAAAGTTAGAATAATTACAGTTTATTATTATTATTATTATTGAAATTACACACATTTACACAAATGACACATCATTATAAACCACAAAGGCTTAAATACAGTACAATACAGTTTGTTAGCTCATTACCGGTTAGCTTCAATCAACATGGCCTCTTCCAATTGTGTCTGGTCCTCTTGTGTCTGGTCCTCTTGTGTCTGGTCGTCGTCAGAGAACGCTCTGTGCTCCGCCAAGTATTTACGAATGAAATGAAGCTTGAATACAGAGAGGAAAACATATCAAAAACATATGCAGCATAGCAGCCGTTACACTAACTAGCGTTGTGTTGTACTGCATAGGAATATTCCCTTCAAGTCGTTTCCAAAGTGTAAACCGAACTATAAAACAATAAAAATGAGCAGTATCTATACATTTAAATACAAATACAAGTGTTACATATAAGTGTTTCTGTACGCATCAGCGATAGTGGATGCTGCAGACATGGTTTTATTATAATAAAAACAGACTTTTTGTATTACCATTTCTGTCTGGTCACCCCATCAAAATCGAATTGGACTTTGACTTTAAATTTTGAGACACTTTTGAGTGTTTAGAGTTGGCGAAACAGACCTGCTGCTCTCTGGTGGGGTAGTCCTCCGCTATGGCCTTGTAGAAGGGCCACTGGTTGAGGGTGTAGTCGTACATCCACTCGCAAAAGTGGTTTCCAAAGTCAAAGCCCCTGAAGGAAAGAATGACAAATTCAATAGGTATTCACCCCACACACACCGAGCCAAACAGACACAGGATTCATTGAGACAAGGATTTCAATTCTGCATAAGTCCTGCCACTGAAAGGATTTTTCAATCCCTTTCAGTTCTTAGATGAGACACATCCATAGAGTATTTAGTAATTAGTCGTTAATTAGAATTAGATGGATGTACATTTACATTTACATTATGTATGTAGGATGTAGCTTTCGGGAAACTTTCACTTTCACAACATCAAAACATTACTGCCTTTTGGAAAACACCGGGAGAAAACAAGTGCGTTTCAGTTTTTCTCCACACACCCACACACCCACACACACACACACCTGTAGTTGTAACTGCTGTACTCAAAGTCAATGAGCATGAGTCTCTCTGTGGACGTGGGGTCCCGGCCTTCCAGTTTCAGAATGTTACCTGAGGAGGCGGAGCTAGGCGTTAGTCGAAGTACCCCTATATCCTCAATGTACTACATACATACCCCTACTCTTTTTGCACTTGCATTTATACAATTCTAATATCAATTTGTTTTAAAATCACACACTGTCGTTTCAGTCATACATTATTTAATGACCAGGGTCTAATTGTGAGTTTCAGACTTTCTACAGGATTATGCTCATTGACGCTTATAACCCAAAATAACAAGTCAGAAGGGACTTTATTTTACCATTCAAGTTCAATTTTAAGTGTAATATGACTTACTTTATCTTAAAATATATGGGTTTATGTGTACCCATCACAGGTGGGTACACGTAAAAACATTAAAAACGCATCAAACCACCCTCACCTTCAAGTATTGGTCAACTGCATGTGGGATGATGGCATTTATCATCCGCCCACATGTTTGTTTACAAACTAATCTTTGCAGACATATATCATACATACATACAATATATCGTCTCCCTCACTGATGTAACACAGAGGTCTTCTAGGAAATAGGACTGAACTATGGTGGACATGGTGGTGCGGATTGGATCCATTAGCCTGGATTGGAGGTGATTGGGGGAGGGGAGGGGGTGGATAAATACCTTCCTGGACGTCATTATGACAGAAGACCACGGGAGACTGTGTCGCCGCCAGCAACTGTCTAGGGATGACAAAAGAGAGAGAGAGAGAGCGAGCGAGAGAGAGTGAGTGTCACTAGGCTATAGTGTCATGCTGCTGAATCACAGCAGATAACAGATATAGTAACTTCAGCTATGATAAGATTGTTTGCACCTTGTACTGATCTAGTGATGGACGGACCAGGGTCGTTGATGATACAGCACGTAGACAGCAGATAAAAATACAGAAATACCCAAAAGATAAACAAGTGCGTGCCGTCATTTGTCCTATTTGACTTGGACACTTGGGTACGTGATCACCGTGGGATTTCTTTGTAACCTATACTTTATTCCTTATAAATTTGCCTAGATCTACATCCTACAATATCTAGATTATTGGAAGGTAGAACGTCTCCGTAGTGGGGAAACAAGCCGTAACTCTGCCCCTTTCGTTTTTTGGTATCCAGCCCCGGCTCTGGGCCATCCTGCCCTCAGAAGTTCTGCTATATAACACAGTAGGGTCTGCCGCATCCGAGATCGACCCATTGGCAACTATTGTGTACTTGCATGTTGATACAAGCCAGCAGTGGAGTTTGACTGCAATATTCCACATACTGTACGTACATGTATGAACCATAGAAGTATGTACATGTATAGGCATAGGCAGGAATGCTCAGGGCAAATAGTTGTGGAACTCAGATAAAGGTCAACCATCCGAGCACAATGAGAGCATCAACAAGAGATAACCAGCGCTTGCTTGTCTCTCAACAAATTATTTATTTGTTTCACAGATGTAACCTGACCATGGATCTATGGTTATCACAACAAACACATTCATGGTTAAAAAGATTGGTTAAGGTCGATAGTTCAATACAATTTTCTTTCAAACGCATCATAAAAGACATTGCCCACCCCAGCCACGAACTGTATTCACTTTTACCGTCAGGCAGGCGATACCGCAGTATCAAGTGCCGCACAAATAGACTCTGAGACAGCTTCCACAGTCAGGCCATCAGGCTGCTGAACAAGGGTGTATAGAATATAACAATGTATATTTTATTACATTGATTTATATATACATATTGCTCTTTTCTGTGCTGATATTTTGCATTTTATAAATTGCATTTTTATTTTTATTTTTGTACTTCTTTTATTCTATTCAGTTTTATTCAATTTGCTGTCTGTCGTCGGGTATTGCACATAAGATTTTCACTCACTGCTTTATCCTTGTTTAAACTGTGAAGTGACAATAAACTTGACTTGACTCTTTCCAGAGACTGTCCAAACTCACCGGAGACTGTCCAGCTCGGCTGGCAGGTTGAACTTCATCAGCTTTTTGTACTTCTTCACGTGTGCTTCTCGTGTAAAATTCAGTTTCATGACTTGATCCATGTATCTAGTCAGACAGTTGGCGACAACGTGCGTGATTATAGCAAAACATTAATTTTCATAACATTTTGAAAATATTACTCAATTGAGACAGAGACAGAAAGAGAGAGAAAGAGAGAGAAAGACAGACAAGAGTGGGAGAGAGAGAGAGAAGCAGACAGACAGAGAGCGAGAGACAGAGACACATATTGAGATTGCCTACTTATCAATGGTTCCAAACAGCCATTTCGGCTCTTTGTTAAACGGCATCTGCATTCGGTGGAAACGGGCCACCTTCGAAGCGATCTCAGCGGAAATGGATGGGTCGGAAAGCTCCTTGGTGGTCATGCGCTCATTCTGAGAAGAGACATAAGTCATTACAACCAATGACCACAACACTGTAACTAAAGATATAAAACCAAAAACACCCAAAAGTCATTCAAATTACGCATTTCAAATACATTACATTTACATTTAGGGCATTTGGCAGACGCTTTTATCCAAAGCGACTTACAAGGTGTACATTAGTTGAAGCAGATGTACATTAGCTGAAGCAGTTAGCTGAATACATGTCAATGTAAATAAGGCCCCATCTGCACTGTATTCATGATGATGCTGCACTACTGGCACTTTAAACAGCTTTTTAAAGGGCTTTTTTCACAAGTCAACACATGTATATATCATCCATCATCCAAGTCACTTTATTGTTATTTTATTTATCTTTTGATTGTGTATAGTATTGTTATTGTATAGTGTTAAGAAGGTTTATATGAACTACACGTTTGTCTTAACTTATAGTACTCTAAACTTAAACGTTCAATTGTAGGACATTCAAACTGCGCGGGGGGGACGGGGACGGGGAGTAAGCGTTCCATTGTACATGGTGCATATGGCAAATAAAACCATCTTCAATCTCCGACTACAACTCTGACCCATTGAGCTTCCCAAATAGAATGACTCGACCAAGAAGCATAACTCCTCCAATTCATATATTGATTATAGTCAGAGTGTGTGTGTGTGTGTGTGTGTGTGTGTGTGTGTGTGTGTGTGTGTGTGTGTGTGTGTGTGTGTGTGTGTGTGTGTGTGTGTGTGTGTGTGTGTGTGTGTGTGTGTGTGTGTGTGTCGTACCGGTAAGTACCCTTCTAAACGTCCTTCTGGAAAGATACCGTACAACTTTGGTCCAAGGGACCGTTCTGCCAGAATTGCGAACATCACACTTTCCAGGATCAGCGAGTCCACTCCCTGTGTGGATATCACGTCATGGTGAATACTTCACAATACTGAAACGAAAAAATTCACACACACTGTATCCATCCAGTGAATTCTGCTACGGAGTCTAACCCACCTGGAGAATAGCCCCGTAGACCCGGAGAAGCACCCGGCGTGGTTCCTCGGCTTCGCTGGCTACATGGTCGGGCAGATTGCACATGTAAAGGAGATTACTCAGCCCGCCACTGCAAACAGAAGAGGCACAAGGTTATGGGGCTTTGTACAATTCAAGATTCAAGATGACTTTATTCATCCCGAGGGGAAATTAAGGTGCAACAGTTGAAACAGGGGGAATAAATCACACACACAAAAATATACAATACCTAAACTAAATAACAACAAACTAAAATAGTATAAACAAAATATAACTAAATGAAATCTGAATGAAATCTAAATGTATAGACAGATGAATTGCACAATTTACAGTATTATTACAGTAATACGTGGGTATATACAATATACAACAATACGTATAGTGCAAATTGGCAGTAATAAAATACTAATAAATAATTCAGATGAGTACTGAAAAAGTGACAAGTGAAAAGTGAAAAGTGAAATTGAATTTACAGTGCAAAATTACAGTGAAAGGATTTACAGTGCGTTGACCTCAGGTCACAGAGTCTCCCCTGTCCCTCTCACCACCCGAGGTAGATGAATTAAAGAGTCAGAACGCCACAGGAAGAAAGGACTTCCTGTGGTGTTCTGTGGTACACCTGGGAGGAATGAGTCTGTACACCACCATGACCGCTGCCATTTTGGTAGCATAGGGGCATTGGAATGTCCCTTATAATTGTTATATTGTTATTATGTTTTTGTCAGTCATGAACTGAATTGTCATTATGGGGAGACATTATTGTACATAAGCCTGGGTTACAGAGAACCATGTTTTTCTGCAGGGGAGGCTGCAGTTTGTCATGTACTCCGTACTGCTTGATTGTCGTCAAGAAGTATGCCTGTGTCATGCCTGTGTCCAGGCAGGCCTTCCGTACACATGAGGACGACAATCAAGCAGTACAGAGTACTGCATATGAATGAAGTTGAAGAATGAAGAATGTATGGTAAACATTGCTGGTGTTTTGAATTGAACAGCAGCCAAAGATTACTAGGATAGTCTTAAAGACTACAACCAATCCTTTGTAAGCTTAGGTCCGCACCACGCTTTGAAGCGCTCTGCGCTCGAGTGCGGTGCAGTCACCTCCTGGTACGGGAACTGCACCGCACTCGAGCGCTTCAAAGGGTGGTGCGGACGGCTCAGTATATCGTTGGAGGTGAGCTACCCTCCCTCCTGGATATATACAACCAGTGGTATGTGGCCAAGGCCAAACGCATCATAAAAGACATTGCCCACCCCAGCCACGAACTGTATTCACTTTTACCGTCAGGCAGGCGATACCAAGTGTATCAAGTGCCGTACAAATAGACTCAGAGACAGCTTCCACAGTCAGGCCATCAGGCTGCTGAACAAGGGCGTATAGCATATAACAATGTATATTTTATTACATTGATTTATATATACATATTGCTCTTTTTCTGT
Organism: Muraenolepis orangiensis; assembly: GCA_027704905.1. Taxonomy (NCBI): domain Eukaryota; kingdom Metazoa; phylum Chordata; class Actinopteri; order Gadiformes; family Muraenolepididae; genus Muraenolepis; species Muraenolepis orangiensis. The sequence goes on from CM051008.1 coordinate 31,694,706, forward strand.
GCCGATATATTGCATTTTATAAATTGCATTTTTATTTTTAAACTTTATTCTATTCTATTTTTATAACTGCTGTCTGTCGTCGGGTATTGCACATAAGATTTTCACACCACTACTTTATACTTGTGTAAACTGTGAAGTGACAATAAACTTGACTTGACAGCTTGTGGCAAAACTTTAAGGTAAAAACCATTGGTATATTGAGTTTAAATAAGCTGACATAAACCATGCAGACTGCCTGTTTGACCCCCATGCCGCGCTGTTTAAACATAGCACAGCAGCGTGGGTGAAGAGACTGGCTTAAGCTAGTCTCTTGATTTTGACATTGTTTCCTAATGTTGGCTGAGACGTTTGGCAATTTTAATAATCAGTTATTATGTAGGCCTATTCTGCAGGCTTACAGCAGATGTTTGATTATGTCATGTAGTGTATAGCCTATATCAGTGGTTCCCAAACCTATTATGGTCCTGTACACCTCAACAATAAACCTCCTGCTGTTTAACCCCTCTACCTCTCACCTGACGTTATACATATGAATACAAACAGTGTTATTAACTACTTAAGGTCCTCGACCCCTTTAAACATTGAAACCTCCTTCTGTGTAACCCCTCTACCTCTTACCTGATGTTATGATTGTTATTAAGGACTTTGCTTTTTATTCAGCCTTGTAGAAAGCCCTCTCTCTCTATTTCAAACCAGTGACAGTGCAGCTATAATCAGCTCAAAGACTTCTCTGGAAATGTTATGATGAAATATCCCCAAAAAGTAGGGGCGGTTTAAAATAAATATGTTTTAAAACCGTGTGTATGCCTACACACATGTGTCTCCGTGTTGAGATTCAAAGGAAGGGTCGAGTGTGTGTGTGTGTGTGTATGTGTGTGTGTGTGTGTGTGTTTTTTAACTTTTGCAGCATCCGCAGGAACATCACAGAATGTTTAATGTCCTCTCGCTCTCAATATGTACTCCAAATGATATCACACGGTCCACATCCACCGGGTCAACAAAGACAACAATACTACACGACACAACAGCATCAGAGGCCATCGGACAGTGCCACTTAACGGGTACTCCCGTGACATGTCTCACACATACTCTATAAGTAACCTTATAACTGCTTTTATACCTAGTAGACTCTCACCGTAAACTGTCAATTATATAATACCACGCACTTTACTGCAACATGTGCACTCTGGTTAGATGCTAAATTATTTTCGCTGTACTGTACTTGTGCTGTGCAATGACTATATACATTTTAATCTAATCTAATCTTATTACACACAACATGACATCACCTGACGATGGAGATCCGGAAGTCCGCCTCGTCCACGGTCTTCCAGGACCCGGACAGAAAGTCCCTGCACCAGGCGAACGCCCTGCCTCGCGTGTCCCGGTCCACCCCCTCGGTGCGGCCGTCCCGGTACGACTCCGCCTCGGAGTCGTCATCGCCGCCGCCGTTCAGGGGACTGGGAGCCCGCAGGTTACTCACGTTCACGGGCAATAGTCGCTCGGGTTTCCCGTCGTCCGCCGCCGCCGCCGCCGCCGCCGTCGTCGTCGTCGTCTGCATGGTGAGTTTTCGGACGAAACGCGGACAACAAAAAGAGGACCTCGTAGGACACACGGACGACGGACGACGACTGCCCCAGAATCGCGGAGGAGGAGGGACGTTTATACTGTAGTTCGCGCTAGCAGCTAACAGATATAGCCTCCTGGCACAACTGGACGGTTTAATTAGCATGGGGAACCGAGTGATGATGACTGCTGGGACTTGATGTACTTAACGTAACGTGATCATCATCATCACTACCAATCTTCCGCGTCTGCTTGCTTACGCAAATCACAGGCGTCGTCGTTCTAGACACGCCCCCTCCCCCCTGACATGTCCTCCAAAAGGACTTTTATTATCCAATCAGCATTCGCTGACTTGAATTTAGGTGGCGGTGATTGGCCCGTTGTTAGACTCAGCCCAGCGTCATTGGCTGGGATTAACCAGGAAGTTGGTGTAGGTCGGTGGAGGTGTCGTCACGTGTTTCTGTAAAGGTGTGAAGCTGTGGTTATAAGCTTGTGTTTATAGCCGCATAATAATAAATGCACACAAGTCAAATCATTAAGTCAAGTCAAGTTTATTGTCACTTCACAGTTTACACAAGTATAAAGCAGTGAGTGAAAATCTTATGTGCAATACCCGACGACAGACAGCAGTTATAAAACAGAATAAGAACAGAATAATAATACAAATAAAAACAGAATAGAATAAAATAAGTAAAAAAAGTACAAAAACTGTATAATGTTAAATATATAAAAATATAAATGCAATTTATAAAATGCAATATATCAGCACAGAAAAAGAGCAGTATATGTTAATCAATGTAATAAAATATACATTGTTATATGCTATACGCCTTGTTCAGCAGCCTGACGGCCTGACTGTGGGCTTGGGAGCTGCTGTCCGAGGACCTGGCGTGGACCCGCAACATGGAGGTCATGCTGAAGAAGGCACAGCAGCGCCTCTATGCTCTGCGGTGCCTCAGGAAAAGCAGTATAGGCCAGTGGTGGCTAGTGAACTTCTACCGTGGCCCCGTAGAGAGCGTCCTGACGGGTGGTGTCACTGTGTGGTACGGAGACACCACTGAACAGGACAAGAAAGCCATCCAGAGGCAGGGGCGTCGCAACAGGGTAGGAAGGGGCCCCGAGCTGGAAGGGGGCCCCTGAGGACGACAGACTATATTTAACAACTGCGACAATGTGCTATCCTCATTTGAATGCCTTGGATTTAAATGTAAACCCCCCCTCCCACTGACAATACTTCTCATCTACCACCCAAATCCAACTCAGCTTTCATCCCAGAGATGGATGACATTTTCACTACACTCTGCGCTACCTCTACCAACATTATAATACTAGGAGACATAATAAATATTCACGTTGACCCCCCCCCCCTGTCACTATGCAGCCGAGTTCCTACACCTTCTGGACTGCCTCAACCTAACACAACATGTTGATGTCCCCACACACACTAGGGGACACACACTGGACCTTGTCATCGCACACTCTGCCCCCATTAGTAAACTATCAGTGTACAATCTAGGTGTGTCGGATCACAAGGCCATCTCAATGGAGCTGCCGCTCCTGCTACCCCGCACCAAACCCAAGCGTTGAATCCATTTCAGAAATCTGAAAAACATCAACCCCGACACACAATTACTCCTACATCAGTCAATGAATCGGTGTACTTTTACAATAAATCTCTGCGTAATCTCCTGAATCTCCACGCCCTGCTGTCAAAACCAGAACACTTTCATACGCTCAGCCCCCTGGTTCACCTGCGAGCTGTGAAAAATGAAGACAGCGGGGCGTGTCCTCGAGCGGCGCCTCAAGGTTTCTGGACTCACTGTTCACAGAGAGGCATACCGGGACCACCAAAAGGCCTATGCAAAGTCCCTCAGAGGCACACGGTCAAAATTCTACTCCACTATCATCAACAATAGCCCTGGCAACTCCAAGCAACTTTTTTCCACCATAAATCATCTCCTCAAACCTCAGACTCCCTTACACAAAGACACCACAGAGGGGCAGTGTGACAATTTCATCACAATTTTAGAGACCATCCGCTCTCTCCTCTCAAACTCCGCTGCTCTGCCAGTCCTGACCGTCAACCCCCAGCCCGGACCTACCCAGCCTCTTTGCTGCTTCACTGACATCTCGCAGCATGAAGTTGTGGCCATCATCAAAAAGATGAAACCCTCCACCTGTGCCCTGGACCCCTTTCCCACAGCCCTGGTCAAATCTAACATTGGTGCCATAAGTCCCCTGATCACTTCAGTGATAAACCACTCCATCCAGTCTGGTCATGTTCCATCCCCATTAAAAGCTGCTGTCATCAAACCACTCTTCAAAAAACCCACCTTAGACCCTGAAGTCCTTGCTAATTACAGACCCATCTCCAACCTGCCATTTCTATCAAAGGTGCTGGAGAAAGTAATTGCCATTCAGATTCACGAACATCTCAAACACAATAACCTCTTTGAAAAATTCCAGTCTGGTTTCCGCCAGGGCCACAGTCCAGAAACTCCCTTAGTCAGGATGACCAATGGCCTGCTGATGACTGCTGACACCGGATCTCCATCCCTCCTCATCCTCCTGGATCTAACTGCAGCATTTGACATCGTCGACCATGACATTCTACTCCATTGTCTCTGCTCGACAATTTGTCTACGCAAATTAAAAGTGCACTTGCAAGTGCATAAATATAATTTATTATTATTATTATTATTATTTGTAGCCAATGGGCGTATTCTTTCAGATTTCCCCACAGTTCCATAGTACGCTAGAAGCAGTGGTGGCTGGCCCATAGGGGGCGATGGGGCGCCGCCCCCCCTAAACCACACGCACAAACAAAATAAAAAAAATAAAAAATAAAAAAAATATATATATAAATTGTCAATATGTGTGTGTTTAAGATATGGAATGCACCCAGAAATATGTGTAAAATATGATTTTAAAATAATTTGCGCAACATAATATGCTTTTCCTAGTACACATATGCCTAGTACACTGCAGCCTTAAGGGCGCATTTGTATGACGATGCTGCTGGGGCGCTTTTCAAATCGCCCCACGGAAGACGTCATTTGTGTGCGTCATAGTGTACTACTAGGAAAAGCATATTATGCTCTGTCTCTGCGGGCACACACACACGCACGCACGCACGCACAAACACACACACACACACACACACACACACACACACACACACACACACACACACACACACACACACACACACACACACACACACACACACACACACACAAATATATGTCAGTGTTTTTTGTCAGTGTGTGCCGATATATATATATTTTTGTTGAGTGATTGATATCGGTTTCGAGTGATTTAAACAAGCAGGTATATATATATATATATATGGATGTCGCGATCGTGAAGTCCAAGGGGGGGGGGGGGTCGCGATCGTGAAGTACAAGGGGGGGGGGGGTATAGCTGGTAAAATGGTATAGCCCCCCCTGGTGAAAAATGCACCAGTCGCCACTGGCTAGAAGGTCTCGTTAGTTCACTGGCTCGAGACAGAGGATCTAGCTTAGTGCTACGTAGCAATTCATCTCTGAAGATTAATTGGTTTGTTACGTCAAAATGGCAACAGGTGAAGATAATGTTGTTGTGATCTGAAAAGCAGTGATCAGCTTTATCACCGGGTTATCGAAAAATTCATCCAGAAGGACAGGAGAATGATTTAGTCTTTAAGTGAATATCATTGATGAGTGAGACAAATTTGTCTTTGCTGTTTTTGCCGCAGTGTTGCGTCTCGTTGAGCTGGTTGTTGCATTTTGTTTCCACACACTTGTTGAATGATTAGTTAATGGCTGTCTTGAGTTTGTTAAGCATTGTTGTGCATTTAAATTGAGAGTTTTGACTTGCTCTTTCTTTGCATTGGTAATTGTTACGAAGGTGTGGTTGTGTGGCAGCCATTTGTCTATGAAATCTAATAGTCCTAGATTAGATTAGATTAGATTAGATTAGACTAGATTTTAGCTGAGTGGAGTAGGCCCTAATGGTGTGTGACGATGTAGCTAGTTACAGTACAGTACCAGTACAGTAATTCATCGAGGAACAGTCTAAAACGCTTAATGTGAAAAGGCTTAACATAACTAAGAGTTACAAAACCGCGATCAATAATCACCAAATTTCTCTGGCATATGTCTTGTCATTAGCACTTTCACCTGTTCTTCACCTCAACTTAAATCCTACCATTATGGACGTTATGTGACATTAAGTGTTTTCCTCTATATTGAGCCAGTAAGTCTAACGCATCTTTATGAGAGCAAAACCCTTAATGTAACATAACTTCCGTAATAGTAGGAGTTAGGTTTTGATATATTGACAGGTTGTTTGATATTTGATGATTATTGATCGCTGTTTTGGAACTTTAAGTTTCGTTAAGCCTTTTCACGTTAAGCGTTGTAGACTGTCCCTTTCATCGATAGCCTGTGTGTGGTGGTGCTGTGCTGTGCTGTTACTTCACTACATGGACAGTGCTTTGCCAACTATGGTCAACTTGTAAATTGGCTGCGACAATCTTATCTGCCTAAATGAGATAACGCGTTGTGATAGACACGGTTCGCCTTTGGTAGGACCAGATGTCGGAAGAAGGCCATGTCCATCATAAAGGACTGCAACCACCCTGGGCACCATCTCTTCCCCCTACCGTCTGGTCGCCGGTTGGGCAGCATCCGTACTACCAGGTTGAGTTTTTATCCACAGGCAGTGTGCCTACTGACCTGCTAGGAGTGCTGCCACTTTCATAACATTGTCATTAACATTACACTTACATATTTTGCTGGACTTTCTGGACTCATCATAGTTAATGCATTGTATTCATGATGCTGCTGCACTACTGGCACTTTAAATGCTTTTAAAGATTTTTGTAAAAACATGTACATTTAACACATATTTTTATTGTATATACTATTTTTATAGTATTGTTTTGGAGATGTATACTGGGGAGGGAATGGGGAGTAAGCATTCCAAAGTACCTGTTGAAATTGGCCGATACAAATATCTTGTATCTTGTATATGTTGGGAATTCTTTGTTGGTTCATTGCCTGTCTATTGCCCTGAGACAAACCAACCACCCCCCCCCCCCCCACCCCCCTCCACCCCACACACACATACACACACACACACACACACACGCACACGCACACGCACACGCACACGCACACGCACACGCACACGCACACGCACACGCACACGCGCACGCACGCACACACACACACATCGAGAGATCAGACATGTTCAAGGACTTGAAGATTTATTTGAGCCAAGTGTTGTGGTAACATAGCCTCTTTAATTGCATGCTCAAGCAAATCAGGAACTGGTTTGGACTCCGCTGACGTAGACGACCTCCATACTGCTGACCAGGGCAGTGTCTTGGTTGGTCCAGTGGGTCGACTTGCCGGCAGCTCTCCCTGTAGGAGGAGGAGGAGGCAAGGAGGCAAGGACGCAAGAGTCAATGTCAGATTTGCAGAATGGTCATCGCAAGATTATAAGACACTCGAACGCAGAATACAGCCGATGTAGACGCATGCAACAACGGTGAGAAGAACAATATCTTGTTGTTTTCAGTGACAACCACAATCCAAAGGTGTCCTTACTCTTCCTGAAGCACCTGGGTTCACAATTGTTGCTGGCGCTGGGCTGGCAAACGGCCGTGTTACAGTGAATGTACACCTGGGAACAGAACACAAGTGTTGATGTTATTTATACTGTTGTTACTGTTTATACTGTTGTATTAAGGTTTGTACTGCAATGATATAAATATGTACAGTACATTTGTGTATTTTTTTGTTGGGTACTTTTGAATTTGTATGTAAGCACACCGTTGGAGTTGTCTATAACACTCACAATCTGAAATCTGAGGCCTGTAGGTATTTCAGACAGCGTGTGTGTGTGTGTGTGACTCGGGGTGAACAATCCAACACCAACACCTTGACAACAAGTCGGATGGATTACCTGCTCCTTCAGCGGAGTGAGACTTTGCTGATCCACGAAGGTGAACATCTTGAATATGAAATGCTTGTGGTGATTCGGGTGCTCGACGTTGGTGACGGGGGCCAGTGAGGTCTGGTAGCGGTCATTGGTGTAGGGACAGCTGCGGAGGAAACAGAGGAAAGAGAAAGGTACAACTCATGTTTGTCATCATCATCAGCATCACAGACTCTATAGACTCACTTCAGAGTACTGGAGAAAACTCCAGATGAACTAAAGTCCTTACTCTACTCATGCACTGACAAAGGTCAGGTCTACCTGAGACACGTCTAGGCCCGACAGCCTTTCAGGGATGCTTCAAGATGATGTATTTTGCCATGTGTAACAAGTACAATGGAATACTGACTCTCCAGTCGCTCCTGCATTTCAAATGTCTATAACAATGCTATACTATAAACAACACTACACTATAACAATACTATACACCATTTTAAAAAGAACAATAAAGTGTCTAACGGATGATATATACATATGGCGGCTGGTGAAAAAAAGCATTTAAAAGTGACCGCAGTGAGTGGAGGCAGCATCATGAATACAGTACAGTGCAGTGCAGTAACCGCAATGAGTCCAGTAAAGGTACTCTGACAGTGGAATATTGGTGAATTTGAGGTTGAAGTTAAATATGAAGTCTCAAGTCTACTTTTATAAAGCATACCCATCGACCAGCAGGTCCCACTGGGGGAGGCTGTAGGGGTTGGCGGTGGTGGTAGTCCAGCAGCGGCCCAGAGTCAAGACCAGAGTGGGGTCGGACCTCTCCAGCAGCACGACGTCAACGTAGACGGGGTCCCTGAGCACCTTCACCACAGGGTAATCGCCCTCGGTGTAGAAGGATTCGTAAGCCACATCCGCTGCCAAATGTGAGATTGTCAACAACAGTTAAAAACGGTCAAATTATATTTATACATTATGTCCAACCAGGACATTGAGGACGATATACAAACAAAAAAAATACAACATATAACTACATATTCAATACACCAAAATGCTTTTTGAAATGTCAATATTTCCTATTTCTTAAAAAAAAAATCCTTTCTGCGTACCTTCATTACATCCCTTGACGGTACACTGTCCGTTGCCCAACTTTAGCTCCACGCGGATGGGTCCGAGGGCAGCGACCGGCAAGGGCGGTGGAACCAAGTTTACCTCGATGACCAGCGCTTCCACGGAGGTGCCAATATATCTACACTGGAAGAGCAGCCTGAGAACAACAGTGAGTGGGCTGAGTGAGACTCTGATCTCCATCGTTGTATTTGTCTAACGAAGAAAATAAATATTTGGTCGCAATTCCGAGAACTGTGTGCAATCATTTTGGCTTTGAATCAGAGTCACACGCACGCGGTGGATATTGAAAACTTCAAATGCCGTCCAATTGTAGCATACACAATTGCGTTACTATAGAAGTGATCATGGGTATTACTAAAAAATACAAACACATATATATCTATATATATATGACACAAAGTCATATTTAAACTATGAAACCACAGAGACACAATAAACAATGAACCACAATGGTTGAATTATGAATGAAGTCGACATATACAACAAAAAGCTCACTTAAATGGTCTGGATGTGTTTTAAGTGTTAAAAATATAAGTTAAAATATAAATAAAAGTACCCACTCATAGGTGCTGTCTCTAGTGATGGTTCCGTATTGCCCTACTCCCACTTCGTATGAAGAAGCCATTCTGTTCTCGTAGACCACCACACCGGGCTCATCCTGTAAAACGTTTACTAGTTAATTCCGATGCTATCAGTCGTGACCATAATAACATGCATATGAAAATATGAGTCTGATTACATGTAATGTACAATATTCTGTAAACCAATTTAAGAACAATTTTGGTCAATTGTCAAACAATCAAACCAGAGGGGCCTTAGCAGAGTGCAGAACGTCTCCTGTGCCCTATCTCCCAATGCTAAAGAATCTGAATCTGCGGCTGGATTTGTATCCCGATATTACCCTAAAATGTTAGAAAATATTACACAATATGTGATTTTTTTTCTTTTTTTCGAATCTGGATCTGTGCCAACATCTTATCAACTGTTCCTGGGCCCATAAGTAATCAAACCTCCAAGTTGAGTCCAACTCTGTACATAACTCTGTACATAACTTTTGGAATTATCTTAGCCAACATACAAGATATCTCCACGTTCTTTAATGGCGGACCTAACAAGAAACATCAAATTGGCTCAATGAATGGAGGACCATACCGCCATTAGAGTACCACAGTCAGTCACAGGGAATTGGTAGATAGCGAAGGCTCTGGTGGTGCCAATGGGTGCACAGCCTGGACCGGAACCAAGCAGCGACACTGAGTCCAGGTCAATGTTTGGCAGGGTGGCATCTCTGGCCACCACTACAATGAACTGGCCGTCCTTGGTGCACTGAACCGTCACTGGTGGAAAAACAAAACGAGAACAGACACATTCAAAGTTAAGCAAATATCTAGCATACAGTGTCCATAAAGAGTCCCGTTTTTTGGTGGGTCTTGCGACACTTACCGGCCCTTCCGTAATAGCACATGCGTCCATCGTAGCAGCAGTTGATGGCATCACAGCCGGCAGCGGAAATGTCCTGGGCGCCACACTGTATCTTGGATGAGTCTTCCACCTCGCAGGTCTGAGCTGGCGGAGTCTGCTGTTTGGTATTCTGTTTGGGCTGCTGCGGTTGAGGAGGGGTGTACCGGGGTTTCTGGGGTGCCTGTGGGGCCTGGGGGGCCTGGGGTTTCTGGGGGGCCTGGGGTTTCTGGGGTTTTTGGGCAGGCTTGGGCCATTGTGGTGCGGGAGCCTGAGGAGCCTGAGGAGCCTGAGGAGCCTGAGGAGCCTGAGCAGGCTTGGGCCATTGTGGTGCGGGAGCCTGAGGAGCCTGAGCAGGCCTGGGCCATTGTGGTGCGGGAGCCTGAGGAGCCTGAGCAGGCCTGGGCCATTGTGGTGCGGGAGCCTGAGGAGCCTGAGCAGGCTTGGGCCATTGTGGTGCGGGAGCCTGAGGAGCCTGAGCAGGCCTGGGCCATTGTGGTGCAGGAGCCTGAGGAGCCTGAGGAGCCTGAGGAGCCTGAGGAGGCAGAGCAGGCTTGAGCCGTTGTAGTGGGGGAGCCGCAGGAGCCTCAGGTGCCCACCATTGTGGGCTTGCTGCAGGCTTTTCGTAAGAATGAGCGCCAGCCAGGCAGTGAAGGGCCACCGCCACAAGGCAAAGGGAAGCCCAGTTCATCGCCATGGTGCCACAGCAAGGAATCTCTACTAGAGCTCTACTAGATGCTGTGGAACGTTTGTAGTTGTGCTGGCTTTTATAACAGGCGGGACATATTGACTTGTTGGTTTTGCACAGGACATTTTGTGACCCCAGCTGCCAATGCAGTGGTGTGTGATTCAGTTGCTTAATAATGACTTGAATAAAAATTAAAAAAACTTTTTTTTATTCTATGAAACCTTAAAGAAGCATTTTCTAATACATTTTTCCATTTGATGTTTTGTAATACATTAAAAAACACGTTTTTCAATTGTTATTTGTTGACAGTGAGCAAATAGAATGATAGTATAAAAAAAAGAAAAACCTTGACATGGTCCAGGCGACCTGTTAGTAGGTCACCATAACCTGGTCAGCGTGTCCAGACCACAAGTTCAAGATGATGGTCAATATTGATTCAAGGACCTTCTACGAAATAGTTGGAAGTTCAAGGAATAGCTAATAGTATTAATATAATTTAGTTTATTGAAAATTGGCAAGTAAATGAAAAGTAAACTGTTTCCAGCTCCGGAGATCTAAGGCTATTTTTGCAGCTCGGCACAAATGTATTAATTTGTTCACTTCAAAATGTATGTATTTGTGAATGCCCATAAAAGTGTCTTAGTCATTGTATTGCTGCCATCATATTGCCTCTATTACAATGCTGTTTCTTTGATCTGCACCCTTCAAGCCTGCCAGAGACGTGGTCAGCATAAGGGGCGGGATGATTGATCAAGTAAACACGGGGGTTTGGCTATAAAAGCCTGTGGCGGTTCCCCCCTGTCCTCACAGCCTCCAGTGAGCTTGCTAGATCACTTGTTGTTGTGAAGCGATGACCATGAAGTGGACAGCGGTGAGCCTGGTCGCGGTGGCCACGCTCTGCCATCTGTGTAACGCTCAATATAACAAGCCTGTATACAACAAGCCAAATGCTCCCCAGGAGCCCGTAATGCAATACAAGGAGCCAGTCGAAGGTCCCCTCCTTTGGACTTACCCCGAGGATCCCGTGGATCCCCCCAAACCCGAGGCTCCCTTTGTACCGCACTCCCCGGTCCCGGCGGTCACGGTGGCGGTGGCGTGCAGGGAGATGGACGCCCGTGTGGAGGTGAAGAAGGACATGTTCGGCACGGGCCAACTGATCGACGCCGCCGACCTCACGCTGGGATCCTGCGCGGCGCTCGGGGAAGACCCGGCCATGCAGGTGGTGATCTTTGAGACGGATCTGCACCAGTGCGACAGCAGACTGTCGGTAAGGAAACCCAGCCGGCCGTGCTTCATGTTGTATTTAACAATCAACATCAGTAGTAAGTAGTAAGTAGTAGTTGCCGGTATGTGTGTGTGTGTGTGTGTGTGTGTGTGTGTGTGTGTGTGTAGAACTTTGCGTGCATACACATGCACTCAACAATGTCATGTCATTGCATGTTTTTTGTTGCTGGGCATGTTGATATTTGTGCTGTTGTCTTCCTTTTCTTTTGCCAGATGTCTGCAGACTCCCTCATCTACTCCTTCACCCTGAACTACAACCCCCGGGCCATCGGAAACACGCCCGTGGTCAGGACTTCAGGTGCCGCGGTCACTGTGGAGTGCCACTACCCCAGGTGAGTTGGCTCACGGAGCCCTTTCAGAAAGATATCTTTAACTATCCCCAAAGAAAAATTAGGGTTACGGTCAAACTGCAGGTGACATGTGTGTGCCGTCCATGCAACTTTGAAACCCCCCCCCCCACGCAGGAACCACAACGTGAGCAGTCTTCCCCTGGACCCTATATGGACGCCTTTCGCTGCCACCAAAGTGTCCGACGAGCTTTTGTACTTTGACTTGGTCATCATGACCGGTGGGTCCGAAACTTTTATTTATACTTCTTAATTTACGGGCGATTGGCAAAAACGACAGATTCTTGATGTTCTTCAAGGAAGAAGCTCATGATGCTAGTTCAATAGGTGTTATGTGTTTATACTTTTTGCAAACCCTAACACCTAACCCCAAGTCCCCCCTTTGGTGCAGACGACTGGAAGTTCGAGCGGCCCTCGTACCAGTACTTCCTCGGGGACATGGTCAACATCGAGGCCACGGTCAAGCAGTACTTCCATGTACCCCTCCGTGTCTTTGTGGACTCCTGCACAGCCACCATGGTGCCCGACCTCAACGCCACCCCCAAATATAACTTTATCGAGAACTACGGGTACGATTAATTTTGTTTTTAAACGAGAGAGTGTGAGAGTGAAAGAGAGAGAGGGAAAGAGAGAGGGAGAGAGAGAGAGAGAGAGAGAGAGAGAGAGAGAGAGAGAGAGAGAGAGAGAGAGAGAGAGAGAGAGAGAGAGAGAGAGAGAGAGAGAGAGAGAGAGAGAGAGAGAGAGAGAGAGAGAAAGAAATAGCGAGAGAGAGGGAGAGAGAGAGAGAGGGAGAGCGAGAGGGAGAGCGAGAGAGAGAGAGAGAGAGAGAGACAGACAGACAGATAGTACAAGTCATGTACTGTATAGTAATAGCACACACACGCTGTCCAATGCTGCACTTAAGCAATTAAGTTGTATCGTATAAATTCATTCCAACGCACATTTCTGCTCTCAGGTGTATGGTCGACGGCCTCCTCACAGGCTCCGCCTCCAAATTCCTGCCTCGCCAGAAGGACAACACCCTGCAGTTCCAACTGGAGGCGTTCAGATTCCAAGCGTCCACCACTGGCTTGGTAACATAGAGAACCCCCTGAGATGTTCTCCTGTGGATGTTAAGTAGTCGGTATCTGGAAGTCGAAACACTGTCTTTTGTTTTGTTTTTTTCTCTCGGTTTAGCTCTACATTACCTGTAACTTGAAAGCAACATCCGTTGCCTTTGGCTGCAATGAGCAGCATAGAGCTTGCTCATTCGAGAATGGGTAAGTTGTGTGTGTGTGTGTGCGTGTGTGTGTGTGCATGAATGCGTGTGTGCGTGCAGGCGTTTGTGTGTGTGTGTGTGTGTGTGTGTGCGTGCGTGCATGTCGTGTGCATGTGTGTGGCATACTGTTCTACCAATAATTCAGTGAGTGATTCTATGAGTGACTTTTTGACCTTGTTCTTGTCCAGATGGACCGAAATGAGCGGAGACAACGGGGTCTGTGGTTCCTGTGGCAATGCGGGTGGTGGAGGTGGTGGCTCATGGGGCCCTAGCAACCCCATGAGCAAGGGCAGGAAGACCCGCATGGCCTCCGAGGCCCAGCCAGAAGGTACAATTGGTGTCACCATGGCGACAGTACACGTTCACATTCACACATAGTCATTCAGCGGCATTTTAGCGTTGTATCCAAAGCCTGTTGTGAGCGCGAGGCCGAGAATAATCAAACCAACTAAAATACCAAAATCTAAACAAAACAAAAAAAACGTACAGAGCTTTTAAAAATAAAAATAAATCAACAACTGGACAGAGGTAGGTAGCAGAAGTACAAAGAAGTACAAGGTTAGTGAATATTGTGTTGTTATTATTAAGTAGGTTTATTCCTTTGTATTGGTAGGGCAAACCGTTACAGTAGGTAGATCTCTCATATCAAAGTGCCACAACAGTCTATAGCAGTTTTCTCTGCTAACACTGGCACTGGCTCATCAAGGTGCGTTGTGGACAACCGGCGTTCGCCTACTTTTTAAATCACACAACTCATGAATGAAAGTGGATAACCGTGGACGGAGCTGAGTCCACATGGTTCTCACTGGTGTTAGGTGGGGGAGTGAAGGCGAGACATTGACTGTAGTGCTAGTGAGTGGCCACAGGGAGTCATGCCCGTGAATAGGATGGGGTTCATTGTGAGCTTGAACCGCACTGTCAGTTGGCCTGACTGTACTAACCTGCTGTTTTTCTTTTGTCTTTCAGTGGTCGTATGGGAAACTACTATCGCTCTGAAGCCCCTTGAAATTTTCCAGAGGACCGCTTAATAAGTCTAGGTCCTGCCATTGCTATGTTGACCATCAAAATAAACTCTCTCCATTGGTCCATACTTGTCTGTTTCTTATTGATTGCCGTTTTTTTTGGAAAACAGAAGGACAGATAAGGACAGGTTTTTTTTGGTGTTGTTCAAAAGCAGTCAGGAATGAATAAACATAACATTGACACGTGTTCCCATGTTATTATGGAAACATCCAGTAACGTGGCTTATAGTCCAGTTTCAGTTGATCATCATACAAAACACAGTGCAGTGTAGCTGTAGGCTGTCGTGTGTCTTGTCGAGTTCTTTGTCAGTAGTGTCTTCGCTGGGCTTTCAGCGCCCCCCCGTGGAAGTGTTTAGAAGTGTTTGCGTGGGCCTACGCGTAAACCAGCACCAGTGCCGCGGACAGCTCCTATCTGCGGCACTGGACCCACCGGAACGCACAAACACGTTTACTATGGCTTAGGAATACCCGAAAGCCTACCGATCCAGTAGTCGTCGTGGGTTTAACACATCATTCGATATTTGATAAATGACTCCAAAAATAGAATCAATAATTACAAAATTGGAATGGATGAGAGCTACTGTAGTAGGACCCCTGCCCTTGTATTCACATTGTTAAGACAAATAGTGTAGCTTTAAGCCCCACTATATGTTGCGCAATTTGTAGAATACGATGTAGACACACTCCTATAGTTTCCTCATCACATTATAGCGTGTGTGTGTGTGTTTGTGTTACGGGAGGCACTCACTGACGTTACATCTACACCCCCCCCCCCCCCCATCCCCCCATCCCTCTCGCATCCCGAATGCACTGCACTGCCGGTCCTCGCCGTTGTGTGTCCTGCTGCATCATCTGAGCAGCGTGTCGCTATAGTCTGCGTGCCGGCAGCAGCAGCAGCAGCAGCAGCAGGGGGAGACACGGGGGGCTTTGGGTTGGGTTGGTTTTTTTTAAAAAATTGGGTCGACAAGCAGCAGCATCAGCCCACTCTCCATCTGCGTGATTGATTCGTATACCCCCCCCCCCCCACACACACACACACACACACACAGACACACACACACACACACCCTTCAATGTAGTGTGTCGATGGTGCTTGTGAAGGGGTCTCGGGTCTGCAGGTCTGGATAGTGCGCGCCGCCCATAGGGGCATCATCACTGCGGGCCGTTTGGAAGAGAGAATCTGGGAAAAGAGAAAATAGCGTCGTTGTCGTCCGTCCGTCCGTCCGTCCGTCCCTCCCCGCTTTCAACACCTCGACCGTGGATGGACCCGGGCTCTGTCTGATTCTCCCTGCACTCATTTTCAGTCGTTTTTTCAAGGAAGATTGAGGAAATGGCGGACAGGGCTGAGATGTTCTCCCTATCCACCTTTCACTCCCTCTCTCCCCCCGGTTGCAGGTAAGACAACACAAGAGCGACGATGGCCAAATGTGTCGATATATACGATGGCGGTCGAAGGAACATGTAATGCTTTGGATTAGGGATTTTAGTGGTTGATGGCAGCGGAACAATTGGGAATCTCAACCATGTCAAATAGTGGTTATTTTTAAACAACTTGCGGATCTTGCCACATGCTTGCGGTATGAAGGCCCTACATATCTCGAAAAACAACAAGGTGGTGTGCTTCGTCGTGCGTTATCTCTCTGCAGCTCAGCATCCGATCGGCAATGCAACATTACAAAATTAATTATTATTATTTTTATTATTATTTTGTGTTATTGACTCGGATCGGATGTGTGAGGTGTGACCGGGGGAGTACGGGTCCAGAGAGAGAGAGAGAGAGAGAGAGAGAGAGAGAGAGAGAGAGAGAGAGAGAGAGAGAGAGAGAGAGAGAGAGAGAGATAGAGAGAGAGAGAGAGGAGAGAGAGAGAGAGAGAGAGAGAGAGAGAGAGAGAGAGAGAGAGAGAGAGAGAGAGAGAGAGAGAGAGAGAGAGAGAGAGAGGGGGGGAGATGCTCCTTCATGTTGTGTGTGTAGCTGTCGCTCCTTGCGCATTGTGGCTGGAAGGCCCACGCCCTGTTGAGACAAACCCAAGGCGCAGACCTGGCATGACCTGTTTTTACTATAGTCCCGTGTTTACTAGGGCCTGTGTGTACCAAAACACGCTATGGTTACGTTTTAAGTGGGTTTTTGATAGTTTGGTGTGTAAGTGGAAATCGTGAGAGGATCGAGCCCCCAACTCAACGTTACCATGCAAAGCGTCATTAGGCCTATTGTTTTTATGGTTGATGCTTTTCTAGTGTTTACCGTAGACACAGATACCAATCAATGAGGTCCACGGTTGTTGCGCTAAGGTTAAACGTCTTGATTCAGTGTGCTGTTGTTGGTTAATACACATTGTATTTTACAAGATAAAAACCTGAATTATCTAAAGGGAGATGTGTACCACATTTTGTATTCATCTGCTCTTACTAGCTAGTAAGGCTAACGGATTAAGATAACTAGAAAGAAAGAAAGACAGAAAGATACTGATAACAAATTGGTATTGGTATATTACTCTGACTTCTGACTCCTTTTACCCCAGCAAGCTTGGTCATTTTTTGGGGTCATTATATTGTGTGTGTGTGTGTGTGTGTGTGTGTGTGTGTGTGTGTGTGTGTGTGTGTGTGTGCTCTCGTGCACATAGGGCTGACGGCTGATGTCTGAGCCTGATCGGGCTGACGGAGACCCACCCGTCACTCAAACAGACGTAACATTTCGTATCTCCAAACGCACGGTGGGGCCTATAAGCACACATGTGTCATTTGTGGCCCCTTTACGCTCCACCTTCCAACCTCTCATCTACACTACAGTGTTATTATTATTGTGTGGGACGCAAATCCTTTGAATGTCATTTTCAAGCCAAAATGTATATTATTTAATATAGAATAGCATAATATATCCGGCCGAAGGAAGTAACCAGAAGTAGAAGAGGGGGGTGACTGGGGAGGGGTGGGGGGGTGGGGTGGGGTGGGTGGGGAGGTGGGGGGTGAGAGAGGCGTGCAAGGGTGACATCAAAAACACGTCATCGTTTTAAGTGTGAGCATTCGCCATTTCTCTCCACGCTCATGGATACGTGGGGGGGGGGGGGGGGGGGACATTATTGATCGGTCATCATGTTTCAGATCTCGTCCCCCTTCAGCGGTGACTTTCAGCAGCCCTGTTTGTGTGTCACTTTAATTGCGTTATTGCCTTCCTATATTTTATTTTTTAAAACCACATCATGGTTTCGGCGGAACCAATATAGCCATTGGTCGAAAATTATGGTTTTTCATCCCGAATATAAAAACAACAACAAACAAACCAAATGGATTAGGCGGCTTCGCTTTCCATGTTTTTAAGCTGACCCCAGCGACAGATTCTTCTTAAAAAAGGATGGAGTCATGACCCATGCAGAAGTAGGTCATATTGCTGGTCCTGGAGATCAGTCATGTGGTCCTTCTGCACAATGGACCACGAGAGACCCCAGCCTCCTGCCAGCTGTTTCTAATGTCGATGATGTCACTGTGATCCACCAGCAGCCATTCATGGTTACAAGTCAGACCATTTCACAAACATAGCACATTGATAACTGGTGTCTTAAGAAATAGACACATCCGCTTGACTGGAGAGCTGGTTAGGGATAAAGGGCATTGTGGTTGGTGCTGTGACACACACACCCATCTGATAATGAATGAAACAGATTGAAAGCAGAGTGTGTGTGTGTGTGTGTGGGAGGGGGGGTTGCTAACGCACAGCCCAGCTGCAGTGGTGGGGGAATTACACGTCCCGTGCGTCAGTCTTGTCCCGCCCACTATGACATCACCTGAGATCGTCACCACCCTGCTCTATCGACCCTAATGACTTGACTGCGGTGTGCCTGATGAACGAAAGAGAGGGCCGGCCATTTGGAGGTTTCATGTCGAGGTCGTCTGGTGTTTTGTTCCACCGGTATGCAGTGGATTCGGTGGCGACACCTTCTGCAGCGCTGCAACGGTGCCTAGAAGTAGAGGAGCAAATAAGCTAAACGGACCTCTAGAATGCAGCGGTGACAGGACCAGCACCGCAGGGCAGTATGGCTCAGGAGGTAGAGCCTCACAACCGGAAGGCTGCTGGTTCGATCCCCCGGCTCCTCCTAGCAAAAGCTGTCGAGGTGTCCTTGAGCAAGACACCCTAACCCTAACTGCTCCTGACGTGCCGGCTGTCTCCTTGCATGGCTGACTCCGCCGTTGGGGGTTGAATGTATGGGTGAATGTGAGGCATGATTTGTAAACCATTACAACACATGCCTACGGGCGTATATGGACCGACTACTGTGAGGAGAATTCTGCACTGCAACCAGTGTTTTGGATGAAGGCACAGTTTTCTATTAATTTACCGCAAGAGCTTGCCTTTTTTTGTTGTAATCTGTCAACGTACCACTGGCTTACCACTTTCCCTTTGTATACCTTTTGATGTGTGCCATGTGAAACAGGTGGTGGTTGTTTCTCTCTTTCTAGGTCGGTCACTGTGGCACTGATTGCCTCTCCATCCTTATGTCACCACACTGCATGTAGACAGCTGCCATGGCAACCGCTGCTGGGGTGTTTCTTCCTAGAATAATAAGAGAAACATGCATGAACACACACACACACACACGCGCGCACACGCACGTATGCACACAGGCACGCACGCACACACACACACAAACACACACACACACACACACACACACACACACACAAATGAGTCACGGCAACGCTGTTTTAGACGGCGGCAAAGCCCACGCGGGAGTAGTACTCCCTCAGGGAGATGTCCCCAAACATCCACATGGGCTGTCTGTGGTTGGAGGGCAGATGGGTGGCCCCCCCCCGTGGAGGACTGGTATCCCTTCTGGTAGTTCTAGTAGTAGGGGGGTGCACAGTAGGGTGATCACGTGAGACGCACACACACACACACATGCAGGCACACACACACACACACACACACACATGCAGGCACACACACACACACACACACACACACACACACACACACACACACACACACACACACACACACACACACACACACACACACACACATTCAGGCACACACACACACACACACACACACACACACATGCATACATGCATACATGCATACAGGCCCATACACACACACACACACACACACACACACACACACACACACACACACACACACATACAAACACACACACACACGCGCGTGTAGATAACCACGTGATGGGCTTTCTGAATGTTTTTATATTTTGAGCGATTCTATTTTTAGTTATTTTACCTTTATTCTACCCTACTGATCATGTGTTATTGCAATAGTCTATGTCTATTTAAGTCATTTAACCTTTATTTCTAGCTAAGCTATTTTATCTTTGTTTTACCCCACTGATGCTTGATTGCAATAGTAGGAGTGGGACAGTAGGATCTGTAGGAGCATGCGGTGAATGCAGAGACAGGTGGACACAGAGTGCAGAGGTTGGTGTAGGCAGAGGGAGGCAGAGGCAGGGAGACTCCCCTGATGACAGAGGACAGAGTGGGCAGGTTATTCATCTGGTCACAGTCCACCAGGTACTGAGAGCAACGCATAAGAAAGGCAGCTCAACACGACTCTCTATCAAGCGTGTGTGTGTGTGTGTGTGTGTGTGTGCCTGCATGTGTGTGTGTATGTTTGTGTGTGAGTGTGTGTGCACGCGTGTGTGTGTGTGTGTGTGTGTGTGCCTTTGTGTGTTTGTGCGTGTGCCTGCATGTGTGTTTGTGCGTGTGCCTGCATGTGTGTGTGTGTGTGTGTGTGTGTGTGTGTGTGTGTGTGTGTGTGTGTGTGTGTGTGTGTGTGTGCGTGTGTGCCTGCATGTGTGATGTGTGTGTGTGTGTGTGCTGTGTGTGTGTGTGTGTGTGTGTGTGTGTGTGTGTGTGTGTGTGTGTGTGGAGAAGCATGCCTATGAAAGACTCACTGACTTTTCTGCACTCTGATGGCCTGCTTCCCGGGGCGCGGCGCGGCTAAATATATATGATGCAATATCGTTGCAGTCCTGTATTTATTACAGACACTGTTTTAAATAAATTCTATAGGAGTGTGCAAGTCTCCTATAGACTGTCTGAGAGCCTCTTTGTGTGTGGTGAAAATGTTTGGGAACCACTGCACTAAAGCAACCGTGTTACAGCTGCAATAAATGAGGTCTCGTCTCATCTATTAAAGCCACTAACCCTTAGACACTGATCTGCCAGTAGGTCTGTGAGGTGACAGGGGTCCAGTAGATGGAACCCATGGATCTTGCTTGGATGTACTCCTCCTCCGAAAGACATCTCACTGCCTCCACCCCCCCCCCCTAGTGAGACAAAAGAGTGAGTGTCAGCTTAGCTCTCCTCACATTCACTTAGCACTTAGGTAACTAAGTATTAAGTGTGTGCTATATTTGATATGGTATAATGCAGATGAAAGTAGTTTCTGGTGGTCATTTCCCAGGAGGCATTGCATAAAGTTACGTTCAGGGGGGGGGGGGATTAAGCATGAGCATGAGATTAAGGCGAGTTCAATACTTAAAAATGAGTTAGTTCGGTTTAAAGGGAATCTTTGCCGCTTTTGAAACGGCTTTGTATCATTTCAACGTGGGTGTTGTATACAAATAAACAATGTTTAACAATGTGTCCCGCGGGGACACAGAGAGCATCGGCAAACAACCACAGGAGTATTTCACTCTACACCCCGAATGCGGGGGGAGATATAGAGATAAGGTTGAAAAGCGCCAACCTTCCCCTTTAAATATCAATAGTAGTTTTTTAAAGGCAAAGGTTAGGATTGGCAAAGGTTCAGGTTAAGGACATTAGTTTGCACCAGACACGTGGCTGTGTGTACCTGGACAGGTAGAAGGAGAACACTGTAGCAGGTTTTGTACTTTTGTACTTTTACCTTAACACTGGTTCAGTTCTTGGAGACTTGTTAGGAAGGACTGTTAATGTCTGCTAAATGACTGTCATGTAATGTAAAGTAATGTAATGTGATCTCCATGCCTCTGACCTGCCGTTTACGACAAAGTTTAGCGTCACCATCATAGAGACACAATGGAGAGACAGGTGGGCGAGGTCCCAGTGGTGATGTGCTGAGCGGTACTTGCGGTTCCGGTCTGGCACCTGTACCATGGGTGGGATTGGCCCAAGCAAACCATTCACTCATATCATAACATTTTCAGATGACAATGATATGAGCTTCTAAAAACCCTTGTGGGAGTGCGAATGTTGTACATGCAGTCTAAAAGAAACCCCCCCCCTATATGTGAACTAAGATAATATAACGTATAGAAATGTGCTTTTGGCTTGTTATGTCGCTTACATTCACGGTGTCATGCGCAGATAGAGATCCCACGGAGGCTTCCGGCTCCGTTGGGCTAGATAGAAGGTCTGTCGAGGACTGCTGGGGGTTGAACTTTGTTTGTGTGTCTTTGAAAAGAACACAGAAGAAAAAAAGGTCCTCGTGGTCAACCTGTGTTGTTCATCAGCGGTTGGTTTAACGTCTTCTTTAGAGGTATGCTCTGAAGACCAACCAGCAGTTATGTGTGCCTAGTATTTATAATCCTGTGTAGATCCAGTATATGCAGTCTGCTAAGCATATCAATGCCATTGAAGTATTCTACTGTTATACCTTCCTATTCTAAACATACTCCCCTAAGTTATTCTTATTTATTCTATAATCGCTCTACTTCTGTTCCAGTCACACATAAATGATCCTATCTCTAGATCTCTAGTACAAACCATTTTTTATTGTTAGTTAGTTAGTTATTTTTGACACGTGTGGTTGAAAGTGAAACAGAAATCTATCTTTAACGAAGCGCATAGCAGGTAGGGTCCTGTGGGTTGATTCACCCAGTGTGTACCAGAGTGTGTACCATATACTGTGTGTACCAAGTACAATGGAATGCTCACTCTCCACAATACAATACTATACTATGCTACACTATACTATACTGTGCTATGCAATGCACAACACTATCTACCATCTACTCTCTACTATATACTATACTATAGAAAAACTCTATCTTTTGCGTTAGGTTATTCAATGGCAAATCCGCTGTAGTCAAGCAGCGCATTCCAAGCCACTGCTGCCGTTGAACGTGCGTCTAAATGTTCGCACGTCATCCCCTCACACACACCGGCCACCGTGTCCACCCACGCAAGGCACCTCAAACAGTTAGCGAGCCGTTCCATGTCCTGAACTAGTATGACTGGCACAGTAAGAACTCACTGTCGACGGAGTCCGCCCACAGGTTGGCAGAACCGGTGTCAAAATCCCAACTTGGATGTTGATGGCTCCGAAGTAGGTGGTCTGCAGAACCCTAATTTGGGGGCGTTTGTACATGTAGACTGTATTCTTCTATTTACCTTTTGTCTATATTATATATTCTTCTGTATGATTTTTACTATGTACTAACTGCTGTGCCTGGGCGAATCCAGTTCACCTTTAGGTGGCATTGGTCATACGCCAGTATATGGAAAGAGAATAATAATGATGAGAAGAAAAGGATTGAATCAATGGATGTTTTGCAGCAGCTCTTTGAAAGAGAACACTAGATACTAGTGAGGGCAGTGGACTTAGCGACTGGGCTCCTCCTCCATCAGCGGAGTTGTGGATGTACATGCCGGCTGAGCCACCGTACATCGTTACCATGGTGCTTCAAGGCGGGGTCCTGGTAGGGCAGATGGATGGTGCTTTTCTCCCAGGGCTTCACTCAGGGACCACACACACACACACACACACACACACACACACACACACACACACACACACAGGCACACAGGCACACACACACACACACTGAAGCACACACACACACACACACACACACACTCACACACAGGCACACAGGCACACAGGCACACAGGCACACACACACACATGAAGGCACACACACACACACACACAATGATTGAATCACCGTTTCCATCGGGAGTCAAAGACTTGACTTAGAGACTTGATTTCAGCTCGACGGCCACTGTAGTAAGGCATGGAGGAGGAGGAAGCGCGGGTTGTAGCCTACGTATCATCCTCTGTATGTTTTAATTGTTTTCCCCTGATGAGTCCCTCGGCGAGCACGGCGCACCAGTAGAACAACAACAAACCCGGAAACGTCATCAAATGGAAGAGTGTCATGGTTCTTCGAGGGGCCTTTCATAGGGTAGCCCTCTGGTCCCCCCCCCGGGCCTAACCGGACCTGCTGCACATATCCACTCACGTCCACGAGACGGAGAGTGACCCCTCCTATGTTTTTTCCTTAATCAAATCACAATCAATCAAACTCACTGGACTAGTTTGTATGATAGTTTTGTGTGATGGTAATCGTCAGGTAAACTGGAACAGGAAAAGTAACAAAGATAACATGCGCTGAGTACTTGATTTTTTTGAGTAATTATGTATACTAAATTGCTATCGTAAAATGTACTTTATGTATTTTAATATTGACATTTTGAAAAACAACACATTCAATTAAAATAAATGTATAATTCTAAATGTGTTATGTATGGATGTTAGGTATTAAGATAAAACATACAAAAACAAACATAATCATTTCTAAGAAAGGGGGCTGGTGAAATCAAATGTAAACGCACACGTAAGCATTGATACAGTTGGTTATATAATTCTAACATTCTAACTATGTGCACACTTTATACTTTCCAAATGGAAAATATGCTGTCAGCATAAAGATATGGGCCACTGAAAATAAACATTTGGCCGTAGTTAAGTAGTGTCATATTTGATCTGCTATTATTTCACATTAGAAATTGTATTCATATTCATATTGAACCGTATTAGACCATCGTTTCGTTCGATTATATGTAATATTATATGAGGATCAGATTTATCCTGTCCATTTAGACCGTGTAACCTTATGCTCTATGCTACAAGTCTTCAACGTAGGCTGAATCTGAACAAACCAGCGCCTTCTTGTGCATTCAACACTGCTTAATGGTTGTCCAGTACTTATTATACAGACACATGAATACACGTTCAGATTGTATTTGAAGTTGATTCATACCAGGTTGATCCAAGGATCTCATCCACGGAGGAAACTAAATCTAAATCTGGAGGATTGAATCCTCTTTATTGGTCACACACATGTAAACACACACACACACACACACACACACACACACACACACACACACACACACACACACACACACACACACACACACACACACACACACACACACACACACACACACACACACAGTGAAATGTGTTTCTCTGCATTTAACCCATCCTAGTATTAGGAGCAGTGGAGCAGCTATTGTGTGTGTGTATACACAGCCCCCAGGGAGCAAGGTGTAGGGGCCTGGTGCCTTGCTCAAAGACACCTCGGCAGTGCCCAGGTTTTTCGTGGACTTGAAACCGGCGACCTTTACTTCCGGTTCCCAAGCCCCGTGTCCCAACAGACTGAGCTATCCTGCCGCCCTAACTGACTAAAAGAACAGCCCTCGAACACAACAACAACATCAAAAACATCCACATAAATAACAACACAAACACAACTACGGACCATTTTAAACAGACTCAAGAGTCTCTTATGAGGCTTTTACAAAACACCCCAGGATGGATAAAGATCACCAAAAACCGAGCGACAGTTTTGATACAGCGGAGACCGATGAATTATAAAAGCACAGAGGTAAGCGGTAAGCATCCATAGGGGCCGTCTTCCTCGGTGGGGTGAAAAGCTGCAATGCAGCATTTCGTTGGGAGCTTTCCTGGTCGATGGTGTGTGTGTGTGTGTGTGTGTGTGTGTGTGTGTGTGTGTGTGTGTGTGGGGCTCAGGGCCAGAACCGCTGGGGCAGAGACTGAGACAGACAGAGACTGAGACAGAGACAGAGACAGAGACAGAGACAGAGACAGAGAGAGACAGACCCACGGATCACTTGGTCCACAATACCTGAAGCACCGCTACGGTCACATCCCAGAGCCATCACAGGACCTGTGTTTAGGCTGATACGCTCGTGCATGTGTGCTTGTGCATGTGTGTGCGTATGTGTGTGTGTGTGTGTGCGTGCGTGTGTGTATGTGTGTTTGTGTGTGCGTATGTGTGTGTCTGTGTGTGTATGAGGTGTGTGTGTGTGTGTGTGTGTGTGTGTGTGTGTGTGTGTGTGTGTGTGTGTGTGTGTGTGTGTGTGTGTGTGCGTGTGTGTGTGTTTGTCTGTGTGTGTGTGTGTGTGTGTGTGCCTGTGTGTGTGTGTCTGTCTGTCTGTCTTATATGTGTGTGGTGTGGGTGTGTGTCCAAATGTCTATTTATACATGACATAACAGAACCCTTCCATGTCGGGCCCCGGCAAGCATGAATGGTCCCGGCCCGTGGGGGAAGTAACAGGCTCTATGAAACATGCTGTGACTAAGAGGTTTGTCTCTCTCTCTCTCTCTCTCTCTCTCTCTCTCTCTCTCTCTCTCTCTCTCTCTCTCTCTCTCTCTCTCTCTCTCTCTCTCTCTCTCTCTCTCTCTCTCTCTCTCTCTCTCTCTCAGGCCGTCCCATGACATCAGTCTGGAGGAGTTTGACGACGAGGACCTCTCTGAAATCACAGACGACTGCGGGATCGGACTCAACTACGACTCGGATCCCTACGAGAAAGTGAGCAGTGGTACCCGTGCTAGTTATTTGGTTTTTGTACCGGTTTTTGTTTTTCCAGTACAGTACTTTGTACTTTGGTGGTCAGTGTTGTATTGTTTTTACCTCTGCAATGGCATTTTAATTGCAATTGTAAAAACATGTGTCTAGAGCAGTCTGGAGCGTCCTTCTGTTGCGTATTCTGTATGCAACATAATGCAGTTCTTTCAGGGACTAAGCACATTTTAAACGTGGTTTTGCTTTGGATGTAGTTTGTGGACGATGTAGTAGTGCTTCAGAGCTCATGGGCCCTAATTACATCTTGAGCTGTCATCTCTTGCATGACCCTCCCTTCAAGGGGGGGGGAGGGGGGGGGGGGGAGGGGATGTAAATCTTTCATCGTCTGTCACTTTGTCAGAGCACTGGGCGCAGTGGAGGACGAAATGTGTGTGTGTGTGTGTGTGTGTGTGTGTGTGTGTGGTGTGTGTGTGTGTGTGTGTGTGGTGTGTGGAGGGGGGGGGGGGGGGGAGGGTGTATGATCCATCCCAGTTTGCTGCTATGCAGAGACAACCTACCCCGCCTTGCTTCCTCTCTCTCCAGCTCATCATTCCGCTTTACCTCCCACGTTTGCACTGGGTTCTACTGCACTGTGTTCCCCTTGGTTCCACTGCACTGTGTTCCACTGTGTTCCCCTTGGTTCCACTGCACTGATCCAGTGGGTTCCACTGCACTGTGTTCCACTGTGTTCCCCTTGGTTCCACTGCACTGTGTTCCACTGTGTTTCCCTTGGTTCCACTGCACAGTGTCCACTGTGTTCCCCTTGGTTCCACTGCACTGTGTTCCACTGTGTTTCCCTTGGTTCCACTGCACAGTGTCCACTGTGTTCCACTTGGTTCCACTGCACTGGTCCAATGCACTGTTCCACTTTGTTTCTTAATTGAGTTACTTATTTCCCTTCCATACATCGTAGCAAGTCTCTCTCTCTCTCTCTCTCTCTCTCTCTCTCTCTCTCTCTCTCTCTCTCTCTCTCTCTCTCTCTCTCTCTCTCTCTCTCTCTCTCTCTCTCTCTCCATATTAGCCCCTCCCCCTCACCCAAGCTCAGCTTGGCACCGTGAAAATGAAAGTATCTGCTGTATGTGCAACTATGCCACAAACTAAGCTATTGCACTAAAGCTGCTTTGCTTCACATGGGGGACATGGTAGAGCACTAAACTACAGAGTGAGAGTGTGCCAAGGAGACCATCTCTCTCTGTCTCTCTCTCTCTCTCTCTCTCTCTCTCTCTCTCTCTCTCTCTCTCTCTCTCTCTCTCTCCCCCCCCCCTTCTCTCTCTTTATCTGTCTCTCACACACACACACACACACACACACACACACACACACACACACACACACACACACACACACACACACACACACACACACGCACACACACACACACACACACACACACACACACACACACACACACACACACACACACACAGGTCATGTGTGTTCCTGTGGTAGATATGGGTCAGACAGGGCGACACCAGAGAGACAACATGAGTGCCTGTTATGTTACATATATCTCCATCCCCCCACTTCTCCATCATTGCCCCAAGGAACCAGGCTTGTTGCCATGGAGCCACACAGCTGGATGAGAGAGGATGCGGGCACATTGCCCTTCAGAGGCCTGATGCATTGGACGGTGTCTATGTCATTAGCATTAGAGCATGCACAGTGGCAGGTCCTCAGCACTCACTCGCTCTTGGTTAGATAACACAAGGCAGGGGGGGGGGGGGGATTTAGGATTTTTTTTTTCTCTCTGTCAGATTAGTCTTTGAGGACCGCCAGCCAATCCGAACGCAGGGATTATCGTAATATGTCATAACTCCCCATCTCGGATGAAGCCCCATTTATGTATTAATCTAAATAGACCCACAGTACCCACAGAATGAACACACATACACACACACACACACACACACAAACACACACACAAACACACACAAACACACACACACACAAACACACAAACACACACACACACAAACACACACACACACACACACACACACACACACACACACACACACACACACACACACACACACACACACACACACACACACACACATACACACACACCCCTACATATTTGGGATGATTAGTGACAGGCTATTAGTTGGCCACCATCATCATTTGCATCTCCTAGGGATGTCCAGTGATTTCCTGCTGAACACCGGCGTGTACCACAGGATATCCCACTGTTGCTGCTGCTGTGACGCTAAACCCACCCGCTGAGATGAAGCCTCATGAGATCTAAGCCAAGTGTCATCCTTATTACTAAGTCACCAGCAATGCAACGGATATACTGTACACACACCAAGCACGCGCACACACAAGAATACACACACACACACACACATAAACACACACACACATACACGCAAGAACATGCACATGTGCACGTGCCCACACACACACACACACACACACACAGACACGTGTGTTACTTATTATAATTCTCTCCTAACCCCCCCAAGAAATCCATGTCGTCAGCCTGTTGGGATACTTATGATCATAGCATTATAAATATATATCTAAATATATATCTAAATATTATATATATATATATATATACACAACTGTACTTAGCAAGGCCCTGCTAAGTACATGCTACAAACTATGTACAGCTGTGTGATAATAAGCATAACACAGGTAAATAAAATGAGTCAGTCGCGCGATAACAATCCGTTATCGTACGACTGATGACTCATTCTGTAGTCTTATAGTCAACAGTCATACCACGAGGATGATGATGGTGATGATGACGATGATGACGATGAACACCCTTTTCCGGTGTCCCGCTTTAAACACATTGAAACATGTATTCAAACAGCCACAACGTGTCTAGTTTGAAAACAAACATTGTGTTCTTTGAGGCGGGTTCTCCTCCCCCTTCATATCTCAGGACCAGTTGACCTTGAGCCCCAGAGACCCCTCCCCCTCCCCTGTGTACACATTAGGTCCACAGCATCTGCTCTGTAAATTAGAGGTCAGGAGGCTGCCGAAGCTTGCTTCAAGCATTAGTGTTTTTCATTAGCATTAGCTGCTTTTGTGTACGTGTGTGTGTGTGTGTGTGTGTGTGTGTGTGTGTGTGTGTGTGTGTGTGTGTATACACATACACATACACATACACATGCTTCCCTGCTGTGTCCGTATGTGGGTACCTGAACATACAGGAGGTCGTGCAGAACACAAGACACAGGTCTGCGGGATGCAGTTGGCCACCGCTCCCCTTGGCGGAGCGAGGGAGGGAGAACGAGGGGGAGGGAGGGGGAGGGAGGGAGAACGAGGGGGTGGGAGGAAGGGAGAACGAGGGCGAGTGAGAATGAGGGGGAGGGACGGAGGGAGAACAAGGGGGAGGGAGGAAGGGAGAATGAGGGGAGGGAGGGGGAGGGAGGAAGGGAGAATGAGGGGAGGGAGGGGGGAGGGAGGAAGGGAGAATGAGGGGGAGGGAGGGGGGAGGGAGGAAGGAAGGGAGAATAAGGGGAGGGAGGGAGGGAGGGAGAACGAGGGGGAGGGAGGGAGGGAGAATGAGGGGAGGGAGGGGGAGGGAGGAAGGGAGAATGAGGGGAGGGAGGAGGGAGGGAGGGAGAACGAGGGGGAGGGAGGGAGGGAGAACGAGGGGGAGGGAGGGAAAACAAGGGGGCGGGAGGGGGAGAAAGGGAAGGGAGAACGAGGGTGAGGGAGGGAGGGAGAACAAGCTGGAGAGTGGGATGGAGAACCAGGGGGAGGGAGGGAGGGAGACCGAGAGGGAGGGAGGGAGGGAGAACGAGGAGGAGGGAGGGAAGGAGACCGAGGAGGAGGAAGGGATGGAGAACGAGGAGGAGGAAGGGATGGAGAACGAGGAGGAGGAAGGGAGGGAGAACGAGGAGGAGGAAGGGAGGTCTGAACTCATGATCAGCAGAATGCTTCAGGGACACAGTCACACAGCCGCCGCAGGGTGTCCTTGCAGTAAAAAAGGTGATCGATCTTCACCGGGAGGCAGATATTATTTATAGCTGTACTTTCCCTCTCTTCCACTCTCTTCCACTCTCTCTCTCTCTCTCTCTCTCTCTCTATCACACCTCTCTCTCTCTCTCTCTCTCTCTCTCTCTCTCTCTCTCTCTCTCTCTCTCTCTCTCTCTCTCTCTCTCTCTCTCTCTCTCTCTCTCTCTCTCTCTCTCTCACAGTGTCCACTGTGTTCCACTTGGTTCCACTGCACTGGTCCAATGCACTGTTCCACTTTGTTTCTTGATTGAGTTACTGATTTCCCTTCCATACATCGTAGCAAGTCTCTCTCTCTCTCTCTCTCTCTCTCTCTCTCTCTCTCTCTCTCTCTCTCTCTCTCTCTCTCTCTCTCTCTCTCTCTCTCTCTCTCTCTCTATCACTCTCTCACGCACACACTCTCTCTCTCTCTTTCTCTCTCACTCTCTCTTTATGTATATGTATATATATCTATATGATATCTATATGATGACTAAATGACATGGTGTCCATCATAGCGTAGTGCCGTAAGCACACTTTCATATACCTCCCTTGATGGATCTCCAGGGTGGGTTACCTCGCCTGGTGATGTATTACCGTAGGTCAGGTCTTTTCAAAACAAGAGCGTATCGGCGATAAGTCGAATCGTAAAAGCGTGTTGTCGGTGACGGATGGCGCCCGCGCACGGCGGCTATGTATATCGGGTAACACACTGACAAATCAAATCAACCGTCACAATACATTCAACATTCAATACATACAACTCTGTGAGGAAAAGTATGAAAGTTTCATGTGCACGTGGGCAGACTGAGAATACATTTAGTATAAGTTTTGATTATTTCTGCCGTCGTGGCACCGGTGTGCGTTCACTGGGCCTCAGTGGTAGCCGTGTGGGGGAGACCAGAGGCTGAGCTTCAGATGCCTCAGTTTAAAGGAACTGTGTATGCGGGGGAAGTCCAGAGGCCGGGCTTCAGAGGCTGGGCTTAAGATGCCTCTGTTTTAAAGGACCTGTGTGTAGGGGAATCCAGAGGCTTGGGCTTGAGCTGCCTCCGTTTAAAGAACCTGTGTATGTGTGTGGAAGAGTCTAGAGGCTGGGCTTCAGATGCCTCCGTTTAAAGGACCCATGTGTGGTGGAGTCCAGAGGCTTGGGCCTAAAATGCCTCAGTTTAAAGGACCTGGGTGTGGGGGAGTCCAGAGGCTGGGCCTGAGATGCCTCCGTTTAAAGGACCCATGTGTGTGGGGGAGTCCAGAGGCTGGGCTTCAGAGGCTGGCCCTGAGATGCCTCCGTTTAAAAGACCTGTGTGTGGGGGAGTCCAGAGGTTGGGCCTGAGATGCCTCTGTTTAAAGGATCTGTGTGTGTGGGGGAGTCCAGAGGCTGGACTTCAGATGCCTCTGTTTAAAGTACCCGTGTGTGTGTGGGGGAGTCCAGAGGCTGGGGGCCTGAGATGCGTCCTGCCAGGAGAAAGTCGAGGTGGAGAATCTGCTGTGCTGTTCAAAACGCAAAGCAGATTGAACACTTCTTCTTCTACCCTGCGCTGTCACTGCATGAGGATCATGGCCTCTCCTCCCCAGAGGGAACCACATCCCGGTCGGGAGGGGTTGATAGCACGATAGCTGTAGTTTGTGACGTGGTTTTATCCTTCCTCTTTTGGAAGCAATGGCTCCGGACTACGAAATCGCCATCTGCATCTGTGTGTTGGATACTCAAACACTGTTTCTAACCGTGAACACATGAGAGTCTATGTACTTTGAATTGAACACGGTTGTTCGGGTATAGCGATGGCTGTTGTTCAGGCCAGGGTTAGGTACTCTGTAAGCTGGCCCTTGAAAAACACTGGGCTAGGGCTAAGATACACAAATATAGATGCACAGCAGCCAGATGCACGCCTGCACAAATTATGTGTGTGTGTTTGTGTGTGTGTGTGTGTGTGTGTGTGTGTGCGTGTGTGTGTGTGTGCGTGTGTGTGTGTGCATGTGTGCATGTGTGTGTTTTTGCTCTGCCTGAGGAGAGTGTATTTGTGAAATAAGACCTCAAATCATTAGGCACCTCTTTCCTGTAAACCAAATGAAACCCAAGACGGTCTATTGATTTACTTTGCACTTAAAATACGTGTGTGTGTGCGTGTGTGTGTATGTGTGTGTGTGTGCGTGTGTATGCGTGTGTGTGTGTGTGTGTGTGTGTGTGTGTGTGTGTTGCTCCCTGCGATACAAGCACAAGGACATACACACTTCAAATATGTGTGTGTGTATGTGTGTGTGTGTGTGTGTCTGTGTGCGTGTGTGCACATGTGGCTCCCTGACACATGCACGCACGCACGCACACACACACACACAAACAAAATGTCTTGATCAGCTTAAAGCACTCTCCGCAGTTCTGTTTGTTCCTTTTCAATCCGTGATCAGTCAGTGAGCTGGCATTGTGTGTGTGTGTGTGTGTGTGTGTGTGTCCACCCCTCACCCCACTGCAATATATCAGGGCGCACGGTGGACACAATGTGGTGACCTACCAATACCTCTGCATATTCCATAAAACCTGCACTCTACCTTCCTTCTCAAGGGCGATGTAGTTATCAAGATGTGAAGCTGGTTCCTATACAGACGTGCTCTGCTCTTAGTTCCATCCTGAACTAAGGGGGACGCACTCCAAGGATGGGGGGGGGGGTAAACAGCAATCATTTAGACTGAACAAGCCCCCCCCCTGGGTTAATTAAACCAGGGGGTAAAAAGGCATATAGTTAAGGTATAAGTGCAATTATGTAGGGAGCAAGCAATCGAGTTGCACAGACCCTTTGGAGATGGACACTTATATAGGCTTGAGTAGGCTTTTTCTTTCCATTGAGTGTGATTGCCCTCCCCGTCATCTCTATCTCGCCCCCTCCACCCAGGACTGTCTGATTCTGGAGAAGAGCGAGATGCACCACCCGGTGTGCTCCTTCCAGGATGACTTCCAGGAGTTCGAGATGATCGACGACGAGGACGAGGAAGAGGACGACGAGGACGATGAGGACGAGCTGGACCCAGATGGGCCTCCTTCCCCGACTGCCTCCCCTCCTGCCTCCCCGACCCTCAGCACTCTGAAGAGCAGACCAACCACGCTGAACCTCACCACGGCCGTGTCACAGGTGAGGGACCACCCCCCCCCCCACCCCAACATGCTTCTCCCCCAGGGACACTCGGGGTGAACTCAGAGGACGGGGGCGGAGCGGGGGGGGGCGGGGAGAAGGTAGTGTGGCAACTGGAGGGTTTTTGTCCTCTTTATGGATCTTACTTATCTTTGAAGCTTACTCTCTGAGCCACCAACCAACCCTAGCTACTCCCCATGAGCTGGTTGTTGCCTTGCATAGTTGCCATCTGCCAGTGGTGCACAGCGTGTGTGCATGGGTGTTGGGCGAATGGATGGATGTCCACAGTCAATAGACCCTTATATTTATATATAATATATATTACATTATTACATTACATTACATATACAGTATATTATATTATGTTATATATATTAACATGGTTTTCTTCGATGATACCTCTGTGAAAAGAGTTGTGATCTGAGTGGCCAACAAAACTGTTGTTTACAATTCTCCATTTTAAACACAATAAAAGTAAAAGTTAAGTTAAAGTCCCCCTTTTTCCCCGTTTCCGCTCCAGGATTCGTTAAACAACAACAGCAGTCTATCCCCAAAGAAAGGCAGCTGGCAGGACTCAATACGTAATCCAGTGCAGCAAGGTAAGGCCAACAAGTCATCAATAAAACATAACTTTGGTTTCTCATAGCTCTTTACTGAGTACTGAACACATCGATTGGGCCGGGGCGAAGGGTGATAACGCCAAGTTCGCCTCTCTCTCCCGACCACGCAGGTCGTCTGTCTCCAAACCACTCTTGTCTGGATGACGGCATCCATGTGACCGGCCAGTGCCCGGCTGCTCCCGTGTCCCAGGCACCGGGGTCACAGAGCAAAGGTACTCCCCCAAAACAGGCAGGGGAGGGCAGGCTCACCCAGTCTCCTCACAGGCCCCTTCTCTGCGACGTGGAGGGCAACAGGCGCGAGCGCCCCGAATACGGTAAAAAAATGGCCGACCCGCCACCCGAGCTTCAGAGGCCGATTATAGCGTTATAGCATCATAGAGTGTCGTGGTGGTGGTGGTGGTGGTGTGGTGGTGTGGTGGTTGTGTGCCGTGACGTGATGTGATGTGATGTGATGTGGTGTCCGTTAGTCTCTCGGTTACATCACCTGATATATGGGTTCGGCAAAGAGTTACAGTAGAAACACTGGAGATCCCAAAATAAA
The DNA here is from genome assembly GCA_027704905.1 of Muraenolepis orangiensis. NCBI lineage: Eukaryota > Metazoa > Chordata > Actinopteri > Gadiformes > Muraenolepididae > Muraenolepis > Muraenolepis orangiensis. The sequence continues at coordinate 31,729,204 of CM051008.1, forward strand.
AAAACTAAAGCACAAATGTATTTGCTGAACTCAGCATATCTGGAGATTTGCCCTTTTCCATTCCATCGTGGTTGGCCATGAACATCAATCAGTTCACTGTAGTTCAAACTGTATGCAGAAAAGGAGACCAGTAAATGCTAAGGTAGTCATGCGTTAATTGTCCCCCAGTCTCTCGCAAAATCAATTATATATCTGAAACAATGCTTGAAAAAGTATATATTAAATATATTAAACACTAGATTGTGTTTCTCATGAATGTAATTAAAAAACAATTGCACATGTATCACTTACATTATATTGCATTGTTCTAGTAAATACTAATTACTAAGTAGTTACTTATTCCCCCTCATCTAATTTGATCAGTTTCGATGGTAAAAAAAAACTGAACTAAATGAATGTATGAGTACCCTCTCTTTTACTGGCTCCTGCATAAAGAAGATTTTTGTATTTCACCTAACTTTTCCACCATCTCTTTCATCGTGCCAAACTCTATCATATGTTGCTACTCTCGATCACTAATACTTCAGCGATGATCTATTCTTCCTTTTTAGCATTTTTATGTGTGAAATTATCCTTCTGATCGAATCAGCTCTGTGCTTCTTTTGTTCTTTGAACCTTTTACCTCACTAGGTTCATTTGGCCAGCATAAATCCAACACCTGTCCAGGGGACGTCTCCAAGACCTCACCCGAGGCCCTGAACCAAACGTCCCGAGTGCCCTCTGTCGACGAGAACTCCCAGTGCTCCGACACAGAGGTCGACCGTGACCTCATCAACAACCACAATCACAAACACCTCAACCGGTGCACCACTGACACCTACACGGTCACCAGCGAATCGGGTATGGAGCCAGAAAATGACCTGGACCTGGACGCCACCAGCCATTGTTTGTCGTCCACTGCGCCCATCGGAGGCACCGACGGGGCGGACACACCCTTATCCGACGAGGAGCTGGAGAAAGACTTTGAGGTGGAGTTCATGTGCAAGGATACCTATGACTTGGGGTGTAAAGAGAACGATCGCTCATCCTCATATGTCGAATTCCCCTGCATTGAGCCTTTGGAGGCCGCCTCCTTCTCGAGCTTCATCTCCACCGACCACTCCGATACTCTCGACCCGTCCAACGGTTCGAGTGCCCTGGGGGTCACGCGTGATGATGATGATGCACCCAATGACTCCATCTCCCCGTCATCAGACCCCGGGATAGCGGATATGAACGCAAAGCGAGGCTACGACCAAGACCAGGACCTAAGCTCTCCGGCTTCAGACTCTGATGTTGAAGGGGAGCTGGAGGCAGCGTTTGTCTGTGGGGGCCATTTGGTGTCCAATATGATTTCGTCCATCTCAGAGACAGAACTGGACCTGACCAGTGACGAGAGTAGCAGTGGACGGTCATCACACCTTACAAACTCCATCGAGGAGGCCAGCTCTCCCACGTCGGACCAGGAACTGGACCCGGACACTGAGCTCGAGCAGGACAGCGGTATTGTGGGGATGAAGGCTTCTCTTCTTCTTGGGCAGCCTGATCTGATTAAAGTAGGGTATTCCCTACCATCTCCGTCCCCCCTGCCCTCACCGACTTTGGCTGCCCCTTCTCCGGTTGACTCACCTATCCAGCCACCCGGGTCCTATGACAAGGATCAGGCTCTGATGGGCCTTCAGAGCGTGGATGACGACCTGCCTATCGAACACCAAGCAGACCCCGACGAGACTCTCCCTACAGGCCAAGATTCTGAGGACAGCTTCGCCAGGCAGATGGTGCTTGAAATAGAGCCCGACCATGGCCTTGAGACCTTCAAGCGCTCTTTCTATCTGCCAGTTGGTACCAGACTCATGCCATGCACTGACGACTATGGCACCAGCGAAGGAGACTCAGAGTCAGAAAGTGAAGACGAGCTGAGTGAGAACTCTGACTCACCCTGGCTGCTTAGCAACCTCGTCAACAAGATGATATCGGAGGGCTCTTATCCAATCAGCTGCCCAGAAGAATGCTTCAAGAGGAAACTTTCTGTATCCGACACCATCTCCCCATCCTCAGAGATAGACGAGGATGACGACAGAAGGCATAAAGCAGAAAGGGAGGGAGTACAGGAAGGAGGTAGAGCAAGTGAAGGTCTAAGAAGGCATGGGATAGAGACAGAAGAGAGGGGGAAGAACACCAAGGCTGGTCTATACGTAAACAATCACACTGATGATAGTGGAACCTCAGGAGATGTGAACTCATGCACCAACACTGAAAGGGACACAGCAAGAGGCTCCATCTATAACCATTGCTCGAAAGACTCTGACAAGAACCTCGCCATGAAATTGTCCAAAAATGACAGGAGACAAGAGGAGTGGGGTGAGGAGGACGTCCCAGAACCGAACAATGACCTAATGATGCACGAGGGACAGAAAGAGCTGGACTCTCCGAGCCTGACGGAGAGTGTTATCAGCGACAAGGACGAAGGACGAGAGACAGACCCCAAGCCCTCGGGTCGCACTTCTGCCTCCCTGGAGCGCATCACTGAAGTCAAACAGAGCTTGACCCTTGACATCCCCACGGCCCAAACCAACCGATGCTTTAGCCTAAGCTACTCTACCGATAACGAGGAAGATGAAGTTGACGTCGACGAAGAGTCTTCCCCGTTCCTCACAGACTTGAGGAAGCAGTCGGCCTTCAGGGGGAGCAACCTCTATCTAGATAGTTCCCCTCCCATTGACGAGAGTGTTCAGAACCGTCCCTTTTCAGAGTCAGACCTGTGTGACAAAGCACTCGCTCAGCGGCAACAGTCAGACGACGATGGCCTGGCCTACGACTCCATGAAGTACACACTTGTTGTGGACGAGAACACCACACTGGAGCTAGTCAGCCTCAGAAGGTATGCACTGGGGGGGAATAAGAAGGGTTCGATTTTGACCGTGACTTTGTACTGTACAGAATAATAAAGCTGCCTTGCAAGTAACTAAACCACTTCCTTCCGCCACAGGTGCACCTCTGTGCTGAGTGATGACAGTGAGTTGTCCACGCTGTGTGACGAAGAGCCTCTGGGTACAGGTGAGGCTGGCTACGGCCTCAGGGATGAAGAGGTGCGGGCAGAGCTTCTGAGCTCTTCTGAGGACTCCTCGCCCGAAGCTGACTTGCCCTTCTCCAAGAAGTTCCTCAATGTGTTTGTCAACAGCACATCGCGTTCCTCCAGTAAGTCAGAATCACACAGCACACTGAATTATACCGCTTACTGGAAAACTACAGATTTTCCGGCAGTTCATGTCTAAGTCATTAAAGACGTTGCTTTGCATAGTGGGTATGGGCTATAGGGTTTTAGATTAGAGTCATCCTTATTTCCACTATTATGAAATCAGGAACCGCTGTTTGTTAAAAGTCACCCCAGCTCTGTCAGTATGACGCATAAGCAAATGAGCCTCATGGCTGGAAGGTCACCAGTGACCTAAAGAAAGGTCACTGGCTTCCAGTGAATCTATCCTCAATCAATGCTCTTCCTCTGGGAGTCGTATCACCAGTCAATGGTGATTTATTTAAATAATGTAAGGATTACAACTGAGGCATTGCCCTCTCGTCTTTTGAAGGATGTACCTATAATATGTGTAGGAGAAGGAAGAGCAAAGAGCATATGTATATGTTCTAAGTATAGTTAATGGAGAAAAGGAACTGAAAGACACTTTTCATCATTAAAACGTTGCAGGCACTGAATCCTTTGGGCTTTTCTCCTGCACGATCAACGGAGAGGAAAGGGATCAGACACACAGAGCTGTCTACAGGTAAGAACTCTACTCTGCAGCATCTGTACAAGGACTAGCAGGTTCAAGGACCGTTTTTATCCACAGGTAGAGGGCCTACTGAACTGCTAGGAGTGCTGCCACTATCATACCATTGTCAACCATATTACATTACACTATTATACACTATCATATTTTTGCTGGACTTTCTGGACAAATGCAGTTACTGCACTGTTCTGCACTGTATTCATGACACTGCTGCACTACTGGCACTTTAAAGTGTTTTTTCTTTTGGCACAAGTATTCAAGTATAGTAGATTATATAGCATATATTGTTTAATTGTAGGAAATTCATACTGTGGGAGGTAATGGGGAGTAAGCATTATGGCATATGGCAAATACAAATCTGGAATCTTGAATCTGTGACCTTGGTCACATATAGTCAGATAGACTCAGATAGACAGATAGATAACTATATTTCCCATTTGTTGTTATATTGTTTGTATTTGATTGAGTTTTTGTATTCAGAGCTCTTTTGATTTGCTATGCTTTGTAAAATGAAATGTCAATAATAATGAAAAAAAGTTCTATGTTAATCATCACGAGATTGTATTTAAATGTAAGAGGAGTTTCCGTCACGTCATTTCATATGTGGCTCACGGTTGCTCAACACCGCCACCTGCAGGTTCATTCCCAGACATGCGGATGAACTGGAGCTGGACGTGGACGACCCCTTATACGTGGAGGAGGAGGAGGATGACTACTGGTACAGGGGCTACAACATGCGGACAGGGGAACAAGGCATTTTCCCCGCCTTCTACGCTCACGAGGTCATGGGCCAGTCCAAGGAAACATTGGGTGAGTCGGCGGGGGGGGGAAGGAACAATGTGTCTTCAACAAGTCACTTGTATCATTGCTTCATTGGGTCATTCATATGCAATATGTCATTTGATGTTGGTGTGCATGTGTGTGTGTGTTTTGTGTCTGACGAAGGTGTGAAGAGGAATCCTGCATGGTTGGAGACTTTCAGCGTTCAGTTCCTGGGTTCGGTCGAAGTACCGTATCACCAAGGCAACGGAATTCTCTGTGCTGCCATGCAGAAGGTTTGTCGCACCACCGACCGGCTCGTACCTGTTTCAGTCCTAGGTTGTTAGTTTTCATTTGACCCTTTTGAAGAACTAAGGTGTTAATCGTTAATTCGAGACAGAGGTTCTCGAAAACACACGCAAAATCAGCTACAGGTTCAAATATACAAAGACCATTTTCACAGAGCCACAATCATAGACACTTATTATAGCCATTTCATGTACCAGGGCACAGGTAGTAGACTAAATTACTGCAGATAAGTCGCCTACCTGTGCTATTCCTGGTACATAATGGTAGCAGACCCATAATTAGTGCTATTGGTGGTGTAAACATACATGGGTGTTTGTCCTACCGTGACGACTCTATGAAAAGGGTCTTGTGCAGTATTTAGCAATTGTGATCAACGGACTGCATTTATACAGTGTTTCTCTTACCTGTGGCCACTCAAAGCACCTTACAATCGAACGCCTCACATTCACTCATTCATACACTGGCGGCAGTGTCAACCATGCGAGGCAGCATGTCAGGAGCGGTTAGGGTTAGACGCCTTGCTCAAGGGAAACCTCGAAAACGGCCACCTTCCAGTTGCCGGATGTACCTACCCGCCGAGCTTAAGACAGGCCTAAAAAACCTTTGATTTAGGAAGGTTAATATTAGCGCTCAATTTTTGCAATATAAATAAAATACATTATTATTATCAGAACACCAGGAACACACATCGCCAAAGCAAAGGCTATTTGTTAATGCTATCTACTATAAGTTAGTAAGACTATACGTTGTAACCGTGGTAACATTGTTGGCTTGTTTCTGTTAGATCGCAATATCCAGGAAACGAACGGTGCACGTGCGGCCCCCGTCTCTGTGTGAGCTGGAGATCAGCCTACAAGGAGTCAAGCTCATCATGAGTCTGGAGGACGAGTACGACACACTGGATGAGGTGAGGAACATCAACATGACATCATGTCATACATTTTTAAGAAGTGTCCAATAACACCTTTTATATGCTGTACGATGATGTAGTAGAAGGACCGGAATAGGACTTGCTGGCTTGCTTGTGCTGCTGATGTCTTACCAGAAGTAGGCAGAGAAACAACTTGTTTACTTTGTATATTGAAAGCATTTGGCCATCACAAACAGCAGTGCTCACGTACGTGTATGCGGTTGGATACAACAGACCGTGCTTGTCTTACGGTTCTTGCACAACGCCCGAACAAACACCGACTAACAAGCCCCGACAAACCACGGGCCGGTGGTGGTTGCTAATGGCTGTCAGATGGGAATCAATAGAACAGTTTATAGTTGGTGTGCTGATGTTTGTTGGGAGAGCACAGTGCAAGCACCTTAGTACAGCTAATACTGGTAACTTGATCACCCCAGGGAAGTAGTGGACAAGGATTTGCGAAGAGATTTGTGATGTTTTTGCGTGAAACAAGTACAACGCAATGCTTACTCCCCATTCACTCCTGCATTAGGAATTTCAACAGCAATATATAGCTATAGGCTACTATACGATGCTAAACTATGCAATACTATACTATACTACAGTATAAACAACACTATGTACTATCTCCTATATACTATCAACGATATACTATAAACAACACTATACTATAACACTAATATAAAAAATAATAAGGACACAGGACAGGAACACAGCTTGTACATCAGGAGGGGCTGTCATTCCACGCCGTCTTTGACACTGACTCTGATCTCTAGATCTCGACATTAACCTCATTCTTAAACATTGAATATTCATTCATTTTGTGCCGTCTAGTTCGACCGGTGTAGCCACTTCTTCCAGATGAAGAACATCTCGTTCTGCGGATGCCACCCTAAGAACAACTGGTAAACCATCGCTACGCCAACAACAACGTACTCCCGCTGATCTGAGCCTGTCTCTCTCTCTCCTCCTCTGTACCGAGCTCATGTTGTTGTTGTTGTTCTCCTTCTCCCACCAGTTACTTTGGCTTCATCACTAAGCACCCCATGCTGAACAGGTTCGCCTGCCATGTGTTCGTCTCCCAGGAGTCAATGCGGCGTGTAGCAGAGTGCGTCGGGTGAGTCATCGCTTCAGCCGACACGCCGGGACAAAGCGCTTCTCCACATTAAGTCCAAATCTGCCCATCTATCTTGATTGTACATTTTACTGGCTATTGTTAGTTTTTTTCCACAAAAAAAAATATAAATAATAATAATCACGGTCATAATTTTATATTGTATCACACATTGTGTGTGTGTGTGTGTGTGTGTGCTTGCGTGTGCATGTGTGTGTGCGTGTGTGTGTGAGTGTGTGTGTCTACACGCATACTGTGTGCAATGTGTGTGCACACTGGTACACATGGGAGTGTTAGGGAGGTTTAAAAATGGTAGCCAGCTCACCTTGAGGCTGGCTTACCTCGAGCTGCATGGGGGCCGGTAAGGTCTGAATAATTAAAGAGGCCGCTGGCTGCATGCCAAGGAGCTGAGAGCTAAGAGCTACACTAGAAGCACAAAGGACAGGCCAATCGAACCACCCCGCCTTTTCTCCTGTGCTGTTTTTCAACAGACAGACTGTAATGCAATAGCCATTCCCTGCATTGTCTTAAACTGATACTGTTAATACTAATTGAAGATTGGAGGTTAAAGATGTTTCAACCGGAAAGTGACTGTAGAACAGTTTGGACTGTAAAATAATGACACTACCCAAGCATTTAGAATAGGTCCTACCAGCATTTTCACTGTAACTCAATGGTAAACTAAGTTTAGAATGAGTTACGTTTTCAAAGCCAGGGTTGTTTCCATGCAACAGAATGGATGGAATCGGTTCCGATTCCAAATAAAAGTCACACAACAAAATTAGGCAACGGTTTATATTTCCGTCATCTTGGATACAAGAAATGGATCAGGGTTCGGGTTACACGGGAGCCAATGGCTGCTGAGCTCCCATGAAAGCAATGACAATCATACTGACGCGGTTTACATTAGCGACAACCAATCGCAAATGATGAAAAATTATGTTAAAATTAACCTGTTTTCCAAAACAACTACGCACCATATAGACAGTTACGTTTGTTATTTTTTGTAAAATTTATATTAGATTTATAACACAGATTATTAACGTCATACATGTCTCTTGCATCTACAGGAAAGCCTTCCAGGAGTACTACCAGGAGCACCTGGAGTACGCCTGTCCCACCGAGGACATCTACCTGGAGTAGGGCGGTGCCACCGCGGCGACAACCTCCCTATTGCGCTTCACACACTCCCCCCACCCCACAGCTTGTGTACGTTTCGCGACTTGGCCACCAGAGGGCGCTGCTGCGGCTGCTGGGAAGCGGTGATACGTTCCTCATTGTAAATGACACCCGCCGCCCCCTACCCCAAAGTCCCTCGCTGAACCGGGGATGTTCATTTGAATTGTACAGTATGCAAGACAACTGGACTGGTTACGTTCATATATTCATCCGTTTATTTTCCATCATCTTGATGGATGGATTGCGTCATACTTTTATATTATATGAAACCAAGAATCTGAGCACCTTTTGATTTGTAGACTTATCTTCCGTTTGGAAAGAAACATGCGAATAATGTAACCTCCTAATGCTGTTTCATCTCTCTGTGCATGTTAAAAGCAGGTTTAAATGCACACCAGATACAGCCAAATCTACCCTTACTTACAACACACAATACAGACAGACGCGCAGAAATCATCTTCACAGAAGGAACAATGGTAATAATAATGGTGTGCACTTGATTCGTTGGTGAACTGTAAATATGTAATTGCTCAATACCGATTGATTTCTACTCATGTGTTGCCATGGTGGGAGCAACGTAGAGAGGGAACCACATTGAGCTGTCCTTTGTCCGAGGTTTACCCATGTATGTGTTTGCATATGACACGTCGTGTATGTTGTAGATATATGTATAGAAAGGCGTAGAGACATGGGTCGTGTATGGTAGGCTATCGGTTCATAAGTTACGACTGGGAAGAGAAGGCAAAGGCGGAGGGTATTGGGTATTCATAGCACTATGAATGGCCTTAACTGTGTAGCTGAGAGGCGGCGTGATTAGAGAGGGTTTAACAAGTACTATGTGGTGTCCACTGCGGTTGTCATCCGGTGTATGAGCAGAGGCGGTTGTGCTATCAGTCTGCACGAAAAGCCCAAACAAAATATGACAATGACGTTGAACCTCAAAAAAAAGACCTCATCAATCTCACCAGATAATCGTTCACGTTTAAAATATTGTTCATATGAAAGACACAATTAAACGGTGTAATGTATTTGACCCTTTCTCCCGTGAGTGAATAACAGCCGAAAAACGCAGTTGGGGCCCCTGTTTAAGAACTGATGTTCAATCTTTCCCATCGATCTTTCCACGATCATCGATCTTTCCACGACTTTGTTTGTGATACGTTTGATTTCCGACCCCTTTGACTCTCACACCGGGCTCCGTTTGGCTCCTCAGAGTTGACTTGTTTCATCAAAGGGCAAATTGGCTCACAGAATCGCATTGTTTTTGTTTTTGATGGGCTAGTAAGTAAACTACAGGCAATAAACCATATGGGTTGCGCTATTCAGTGTGACGTTCAGGTAAAACACATACATATGGAAGCCATATTACCACTGAATTAACAACCGTTCTGCAGCGGACAAGAGATTGAGTGGTTCAGCAAGACAAGTAGTCCCACCACGACCACCCACTAGTATAGCGCCATTTGGTGTGTAGTAAACCCAAGTGTGATGGTGTTTAAAGACTTATGTGATGATGACAAAAAAAAAACCTCCCAAAACGGTGACTATTTATCGGACGTCAGTGAGTTTGTTCCTTTTTAACTCATACTCGTTGTCTGACTCATTCTCGTATGCAATGCACACAAATCAATGCTTTTGGGGGTGGCTAACTGGTACTGAACTCAGTGCAGTGCAATGGGAGTGTGCCTGCCTGCTAACAACACACGGGCATGGGTTCATTCAACGTTATAGCCGAGAGATGAACGTCCATCCCATCCAAAGCCATGGCCACCTTGTGCGACCGTTTTGCAGAAACACTAGACAGTGCGGACAGGCAAAAGGCGTTACTTACATGTGTGTTGCTGTCAAGTTAGATTGTGTATATATGAATAGTGAATCTACAAGATAGTGCTGTGTCATTTATGTTAACTATGTTATTGGGATAAATATGTACAATACTTAGAAAATAATAATTTAGAAAAATGGGGGAAAACCACCAATAACTCAGCAAAAAAGAAAACGGAAGTGCAAGAGAAAGAAGAAGGAAAAACAACCGGATGTGACCCGCCATCATTTTGGTTCTAGTGTCATGTGCCCACGCAGCATTTATTAATACAGTGGTTTCAGTTCCTGGTAATTCCCCCCCCAAAAAAACCAAAACCCTCTATTCTATTGTATCACATGACCACATAGGGAACAATGCGTCTGTTAGGGAGCTGCTTTACGATTAAACCGTGTTTGCATTCCGCCAATTATAGCTAGCGCCGTCGAGCTCCGGAGACACGCCTCTCTCCCCCCCCCCCCTTTGACCTGTACCTCTGTTGTTTTATTTGATTGAGTTTTTATTTATTTGTGTTCTATTTGACAGCGTAGCGACCTGGCTCTTGTGTTTGTGTGACACACCTGTGTGCTCTAAACACTGATGGCTATAACTTCTCTCTCCCAAGACCCCACGTACACACATACACAACAGCAGTTATACCAAACATCTGACTTTATAACATATACACCAATTCTTCACTGTATACCTACAGCAAATCCGTATGTGACCGAACAAACATATCCTATCTTGTATCTTTAAACAAAAACAAAAAAACAAAGGACTTGTAAAAATTGAAAGTTAAAAAAAAATGACAAAAAACAACATTGCCTTGTCATGGGTTTGGTTCTAATGAATAAAATATATGCTTGATGTCCAAATAAATTTGTCATTTTTATGTTTATCGTTGGGAAAAAAACACCACATACAGTGCTAAATGTTTTCTTGAAACCGATGAAATAAGGATGACCAAAACTAATTATGGACCCAGACTATATGAGATAATGTCATTCTAGAAATCTAAATGAAGTAGTCTACATATCTGCATAACAAGCAACTCTTTTTCATGACACAGTACCTTTGGTTATCACTAAATATCTATCTTGTCTTTAGAAAATCATTATCATTGGATGGTTGCATCTAGATTATGTTGGTGATTATCCCATGGGAAATAGTGTGTTAGGTATTAGGTTAAATATATTTAAACTGGTATTTGTGTGGTCACAGTAGTCCTGAAGATTTATAAATAAAATAATTATTTAAGTTGAGTCTGTTAAGTCACTACCGCCGACTTAGGTGGTGATTGTGCCTTTGACCCACCTATTCATTTAAAGTATTATAAATGTTGTAACTGCAATTACTGTGTATCGCCATAGGTGCCGCCAAAGAGAAATAAAGTGAAGTGAGTAATGGCCTGCGGCAGCAGTTCATTAAACATACAATTAAATAACCTGCAACATAGCCTATTCATATTCTCAATAATGGTAGAATTACATTTAATCATGCAAAAATAATGAAGAGCATATGGAACAACATATTCAAGAGATCCCAGTACAACATTCAAATCAAACACGTATGAAATTAAACTTCGAATGAAACCCGTGTGAAACAAGTTTCAATAAATTACGTTTTGTACAAGATGTCACTTTAATAGAGCAAAGAGTATCTGGTGAGGGGACAGAGGCCCTTCATAAGAAAACATTTACAAATAAATGTATCAGTTTCTGTAAAAAAATATATCATATTATATATTATATAAATAATAACATTTTTATTTAATAATTAATATATAATATAAGAATTATTTGATAATAATCAATTATATATCAATACAAAAAAAGTGATTAGAACACCAATAACAAATTATATTAAAGATATTGCAAAGATATCGGACTCAATTTTGAATCAAGCACAAAGAATCAGAACACACACACACACACACACACACACACACAAAGTAAAACATTCAAGAGATCTGAACAACTCTCTGTCGACATTCGAATGAAACTAACACTATTCAAGATTCAACAAAGTGCAAAGTGACTATGCACAAGCACCAAGCGCCAAGAGGACAGGTGGGTGTGGTCCCGATTGGTCCGAGCTCGTCTTCCCGCTGACCCCCCCCTGGACGGTTTCTCCCGGCGTCTCTCCAACACACCTCTCCCTTTATCTCCCATTCCACTCACTCTCACTCTCTCTGAACGTGTCCCTGATTTTAGCCAGTGTAGCACATATGTTAGCTAACTAGTTAGGTTAGGTTACCGGTAAACACAGGCTGATGTGCAGGAGCTATAGTGCATTTTGGGTACAGTAATCGTGTATTTATTAATTGAAATCTAAGTTTATAATTTTACAAATTATAACATTTTTACATTTCATGAAAAAACCCACTTGAGAAACCCAGAAGGAAAAGAACCCACTAGGAAAAGACCTGTTAATTTAAAAGATAAACTGCCATTGCATTTCTCCTCTCACACTTTGTGTGGCTATAAAGGCAGGCATTGTGAAAATGATCCATCCAGAGTACGAGTACATCTTGTCGCATCCATTGCGAAGCAAAGTATCAACAATGGCAGCAGCTGGGTTTAGGTTGACAAAGAGGCCTACAGCAGGGCTCTAGACCAGGGTCTCCGCCTTTCCCTATTTGGCTCTCACCAAACACCATGGATGCCTCGAATCTGGCCTTGACCTCCAGGATCCTGTCCAGCAGGCTGTGCAGACGAGGCTCAGTAGCCAGGGACAGGGGGTAGTTCTCAGAGGGGTCAGACTCCAGGTTAAAGACAAGTGGCGGGTCGTGAGCCTTGAGCACAGAGAAGAACTGACAGTCCTGGTCTGGGACAGTCCCACTATGTGAGGCACCTGGAGCCGGAATTACACCGGGACAGAGACAATTCATTATTTTACCACTCTTTTACTCAAAGAACGTGAGTACATACAGGCAGGATATTAAGGAGCAGGTAGGGGTTAGACAGTGAATACAGAGACATATAATGAAGGAGCAGGTAGGGGTTAGACAGTGAATACAGAGACAGGTCATGAAGGAGCAGGTAGGGGTTAGACAGTGAATACAGAGACAGGTAATGAAGGAGCAGGTAGTAGTTAGACAGTAAATATAGAGACAGGTAATGAAGGAGCAGGTAGGGGTGAGACAGTGAATACAGAGACAGGTCATTACGTAGCAAGTAGGGGTTAGACAGTACAGAGACAGGTTTTTAAGGAGCAGGGTTGGGTTTAGACAGTACAGAGATTAACCACATGTAACATATGTACGGTACGTACCCCGTGTGTAGAAATGGGCCTTGTACTTGTCCAGCCGGAGAGCAAACATACTGTACTTCTCACTGGGATCTGTGGGGTAGAACATCATGGTGTCCCTCTTGCTCTAGACAACAAACAAGAGACACAACATAAGTTTGAGTTCCGGTCATCATACGGATCATACATTGATAAATTGAAGCATGAAGCCCTTTACCTTCCCGAGTCTGAGCATCAGTTCCGTCATATCCACCCCATCCAGCTGCACTTTGGGAAGTCGGGCCCCCGAGAGTCTTGCGATCGTGGGCAGGATGTCCAGGGTGCTGGCCAGCTCATGGGTGACGCCTGGGGAAAACACACTATAGTGCTATAGACATTATGTACAATATGGTTAAAGTACTCCAGACTTTACCGCTGTTTACCGCTGTCATTTCACCCGTGAAGCGGTACAGCCTAAGTGTGGGGGGATAGGTGGATCTTTCTTTGTCACAATTCTATAGTCTTGTACCGTTTTCACACTGGGCTAAAATACAGTAAGTAATGCGCATTCTCTACCAAAGTAGTGCGCATTAACTAATCCACCTTGGGTATGTGGTTTCGATCCCAAAGTAACTAGTTTGTGCAAAGCAATAAAACTACTACGGGTTTCGCTTCCTGTGTGTGTGTGTGAACAGAATCTTGGTATCAAAACCTGGTATCGAGTGCGCAGCGAATCGCGAATTAGAAGAGAGTGTGAACATAAGTGTATTCGATGCACACAAACTAATACGGTATCGAACTAATACGGGTGTCGATACCGTATGCAGTGTGATAACGGTCAAAGTGATGTGAAGTGCAGCTTGCAGCTATGTCCCCTCCAGACCTGGGGTGATGACGCCCGGCCAGAAGGCGATGGCCGGCTCCCTCATGCCCCCCTCGTAGGTGGTCCCCTTCCCACACTTCAGAGGGCCGGCGTTACCCCCGCGGGACATGCGCATCAGCTCCGGCCTGGGGAGAGGGGGCAGGGCACGCTCGGTGAAGCACAACCACCACCAACACTTTGTCCAAAGTGACGACATTTCACAACACACTGAAACTCTAAATTAATACGCTAATAACTAATACAGTGGATACATGCTGAAACATTTTCAATCATTGCACAAATGTGATTTTGTTTTTGGATTTCCTTGGAAATTTGTGATTATATATATAACTATATAGTTATATAATGAATTATAATAAGTCATATACTGTATAAATATATATATCATTTTTTATTATTATAAAAACAAAAAGAATGGAGACGCAAATGTGGTTGACTTAACCAAATCTACATAAACATTGACCTAGTCATGTGTATACAACACCCACCCCTAATTACTTATTTGTATATATGTATAGGATATTTTCCTTCTTACCAGCCCATAGTGTGGCCTGCTGAAACCATCAACTGAGGTCATGCTTGTCGTGGTCAGCAGCCACGAGTTAATGGGACACAAGTCATATTAACCTATATACATACCACCCAGATATAACCACCCACTCTTGACTCGGGCTACTTAAGAGCATAATTAAAGCAGTTCTCCATAAGAGCAGTTCTTCCAACATAAGTGGTTAAATATGAGCCATTTTCCCTCCCATGTTGTTTTATAATATTTGAGTGATTAACTGGGATGATGAGCATGATCCCGTGAATCCCTTTGAGACTGTCCTCAAAATGAACCCGACTTACCCATTGTCAGCAGTGAAGAATATAAGCGTATTGTTGATGGTCCCCGTCTTCTCCAGGGTGTCCAGGATGTTGCCTACAGTGTTGTCCAACTCCAACAGAGCGTCTCCAAACGGGCCCCTGAGAGAGGCCCCGGCCGCCCTGGGCCCTGCATACTGGGGGTAGTGTGTATGCTATGGTTGGGGTGAAAGTGACCCAAGAAGTGAAGTTAGATAAAGTGATATTCCCCATTAAGTATCTGCCGACATGATCCAATCGTGTTTTTTTTTCTCTTTCATTACGAACATGAATAGGAGGCTAGCCACATTTACTAACTTTATAAAATATTAATGCAATTATACATACATGACTGATGTATTGTATGAATTGTATGCCACACAACATTCTTTCATTATCAAGTCTCACTTTAAAATGTACATTATGTGGCTGATCACCACTGCATATCGGGACAAATTCCATCACTATATAATTAACAGAAAACATATACATCATAATACACTTTATATTATGTACTACCGACACTGATTCACCCCAACATAATTGACATTAACATGTGAGTGTGTGTGGCTGGTTAAAGCAGCCTCACCCGGCCCGAGTCAGACTGATGACTGACTCTAGGGATGGGCGAGGCTGCACACCTTTGGTGAATTGGGTAATCAGGGCACACCGGATAAACCAGCCATCACCACACACACACAATCAAGAATGGTGCGGACATGTCAGCATTTTACCATCTGCTCTGCTTGCCAAAGATGACCAACTCCTCATATAATGAACTGGTTTAACAACAGACCACTACTTGTGTTCCGGTCGTCAGAGGAGCCCAGGAAAAGCCACTCAGGTGGTACGTGGTAGGGTTCACTGCCACACTGGTGCCCAATGTGAAGCTTCTCCGATCCGTTAAGTTTATAGTTATTTTATTTGGATAGGGTCATTATTTGGTCCCAGTCCATCCCTGCCCAGCAGACTTGTTAGCTACTTGTACAGAGTCATACTATCCAGGAAGAAAGAAGTTGGACATGGAGTTCCTCATGTTAAAACCCAAAACATCGTATCTTGTGATAACTTACATCAGAGGGGTAGTAAAGGAAGAACGGTTTGTTTGCCAATGCTGAGGCGGTAATGAAATTTGTCGCAAAGTTACTATAGGACCTCTCCAGATCCAGGAAGTTGACGGGCTGTTCTATGATGACATCCTGATGCATCAGTGGGACCAGCACGGTGGCAAGGTCACATGATCCAAAGCATTTCACGTCTGGTGGGAAACACGTCAGGTTCGAACACGGCCCCTAAAAAGGCACACAGATGACAATCTTGTTGTAAAAAAAAAGAACAAAAAACAATGCCTGTATTTATAATATTTCATAAACAAAAAGCATGTCATTGAGAATTTGAACCGAAGATTCAGTTACTAAATGTGTAACTTAATGTCAGGGCTCAACATTAACATCTTTTTAACAACGCACTTGCCTGTTTGGGCAAGTGCGTTGTTAGATTTACTTGCCCGACACGGCATTTTACTGCCACGAGAAATTGTAAATGTTTAGCCCCGATTGTGTTCATTTGATTCTAACGACGCAATTGGCTAGGAGTGATTTCACCAAGGCTCAACAAACAAGATCATAACAATTTTTTTTTTAATCAGGTATCAAAACGGTATGCAACAGGCTAGTTGCAAATAGGGTACTGTTCATGTGTGCGTGTGCTCCAATGCACACGCATAACCTTTGTGCATTGTGCTGCATACATTACACAGGTGTTAAGACCATGAACCAGCCATCACTGACCATGTCATGAGAGTAGGGGATGCCAAGGTACTGGTCAAACCCCTGGTGGGTTGGGAGGTACATCCCATCAGGGCCCACTCCCAAGTGCCACTTCCCCACGGCAGCGGTCGCATAGCCCAGGGGCTTCAGCACCTCCGCAATGGTGGTCTCGTTGAGGGGTAGACCGCCTCTGGACCCGGGGTAAAGCACTCCCGGATATATGCCTGAGCGAGTCTGGTAGCGGCCGGTCAGCAATGACGCCCTGGGCATAATACAATTAGGGTTATAGGTTGTTAGTTTAAGGGTATGTTTTAATGCATCTAATGAATGCGTTTTGCAATAAATAAAAAAAAACACAGACTGTTATACGGATATTTAGTTTCATAGAGTGTCTCAGAGGTTTTGGAGAGAATGATGGTAGATAATGGTGTCTGGAGTAGGGTGACCAGACGTCCCCGTTTTCCGGGGACAGTCCCCGTTTTTATTGGCCTGTCCCCGGTTGAAACTGTCCCCGGAAATGTCCCCGTTTTTTAATATACGTTAAAAACACATAGCAAGGTGAAATAAAACGTTTCATGTAAGGAAACACTGGGTAAACAGTATACGGCTCAATCGTGTTTATGCAATCGTGTTTATGCAATTATGCAAGCTCCTCCCATTTCTCTTTGGCTGTGACAGAGAGATGCTCATTGTGGTTTGGTAAGTAAACATTTTTACAAAAAAACGTTTTTTGCTTGTCAAAGTACATTTTCTAGATGTCAGCTATATCGGCTGTCATGTCAAACAAAATGTATCCAGGTTTAAAAACATATATTATTGTATATGTTGATGTGTTGGCAGCGTATTAAACCATGTGAATCATTAAGATAAAGATGACTGAATTTTTAAGCTAGGCTATTTTTTCTAAAATGGTGGCTATGGGGAAAAGTGAACCATGGGCCTTGGGGTAAGTTGAATCAGTGGTTCAATGGAGTAGCAGAATGAAATTTATAAATTGACAAAAACAATGTGACTGTTAACCCAAGTGTATCTAATAATGTACTATCTCTTTTTAAATATCAGAGAGGAAGAACAGAATGAGAAGGGAAAAACCGGAATAAAGATAAAGAAGCAAAGACATTGTACAATAGTGAGGAAGAGAAGGAAAGGAAGAAAGAAGAAAAGGGAGAAAGTTTGGAGGGGAAGAAAAAGTTAACAGAGTACGAAGAGTATACAAGGATAGTGACAAAGAGCAGAAAAAAATGTGCAATGGCTCTTTCCAAGAAACGAAAATGTCACTTAAATGACAATATGAGGAAAGAATTTTCATTCATACGCCCAGGTGGTCAAGATGATACAATGGTTTACTGTACCATTTGTAATTCAACATTTTCAGTTGCCAGTGGAGGAAGAACAGCAGTAATAGAACATCAACAGACAAAAAAGCATAAAGCCTCTCTCATTGCCCGTGCTGGTGTGCCCTCTGTCACCACATTCTTCAAGAAGGTAGACCCTTCCCAGGAAGAATACGATCTAGCTGTGCAGGAAGCTGTCTTTGCATACCACACTTTGCGACACAATCATAGTTTCAGATCTATGGATTGCACAGCACAACTGACAAGGAAGCTTTATGAATCAAAATTTACATGTGCTAGGACAAAATGCGATGCCATAGTGAGTAACGTGTTAGCACCATGGGCAACTACCTTGGTAACACAGGACCTAGACCAGGTGGAATTTGTGTCTCTGTCCATTGATGCATCCAATCATGGACATGTAAAGCTGCTGCCAATATTAGTAAGATATTGTAAGATACATGATAGCACATCAGTGGAAACAAAACTACTCGATTTTGTTGAACTCAAAGGAGAAACAGCAGAGGAAATTGCAGCTGAGGTCCTTGGTGTTATCCAAAAATTCAACCTGGAAAACAAAGTTGTGGCATTCTCTGCTGACAACACAAATACAAATTTTGGAGGACTGAATAGACTGGGGAGGGTCAATGTCCATACCAAAGTTAAAAATGCTCTGCAGCGGGAGGTCATTGGCTTAGGTTGCCCTGCACACATTATTCATAACACGGCCAGAACAGCTTTGGATATGATTCCCCTTGATGTTGAGTACCTTCTTACAAAGATATTTGGTTATTTTCACATTTTCACCGTCAGAGTAGAAAGACTAAAGGGCTTTTGTGAGTTTGTTGGCCAGGAGTACCATAACATCTTAAGACACTGCAATGTTCGCTGGTTGTCTATGCTCCCAGCTCTAGAGAGAGTGCTGAAAATGTATTTGCCCTTGAAATCATTTTTCCTCTCTGAAGAAAAGTGCCCAGCTGTCCTGCAAAAAATATTCCAAGATCCTCTGACTGAACTTTGGCTGGCCTTTGTCCATGGAAACCTGTCCATATTCAGTGACACAATCAAAATGCTTGAAGGCCAAGACCGCTGTGCTGTGGAGTCAGCTGCAATATTGAAAAGCTTTGAGGCAAAGTTGACTGCAAGAAGTGACGATAACTTCATTCCAGTTTTGGTCCGAGGGCTTCTGAGAGAACTGGAGGAAAATGGAGCAATGAAAAAAGCGAGCTTTCTCAAAACATCCCAATCATTCTTCACTACAGCTGTCAACTACTTGCAAGCATGGGGAAAGCACACAGATGATCTCAAGGATTTGCATTGTCTCCTTCTGAAAAGGCAACCTCAGCGTGAAGAGATTCAGAAGGCAGCGGCCACACTGCAAGAAAAATGCCCCAATGTCAAGATCAATGAGGATGAATTGTTTGATGAGGTCACTGGCCTGCATGAGTTCCTGAAGGGAGGAACACTTGAAGAGTGGAAAGAATCTGAGACACCGCTTAATCACAGATGGAGCAAGGTGGTTACCCACTTCCAAGACAACGAAATCCCATTCAATAACCTGGCAAGGTTAGCGTCGGTGGTTATGTGCCTACCTGGGAGTAATGCACCAGTTGAAAGAGTGTTCTCCCAAATGAATGATGTATGGACAGCAGCAAGAAATAGGTTCACTATTCCTACCATCAAGGCCATGCTTGTTGTGAAAACAAACTTCAACTTCCCCTGCCAGGAGTTCATGGAGAAGCTGGCCAAAGACAAAGCAATCTTAAAGAAAATTCACTCTTCTGAAAAGTACAGAGATTAGGTTAGTAGAAGTTTTTATGTACTTAGAAATCTCATCTTATTTATTATATTGTTAAGTATTTTACATGTATTATCTCAGTATTTTCCTTTTCTCATGTTCTCTTTTGATCTTATTCCATCCAGAATACCAGGACAGATACAGATGGGACAGTTCTGGCTTTGTTTTATCTGTTTGTCCCAGTGTGTCTGTCATATTGTGTTTGACAGTTGTGTCTCTCTGTTGAAGTGTCTTTGATAGTGTGTCATTCTGCTAGTGTTACTTGTCTGTTGTCTCTATATATCTTGTACATATGTTAATTATCAAATAAACTTGAGGCTATAACCTATGTAGTTTGAAAATGTTTTGTTATTAACTATGGAAAACTCAATAAGTGAGTTAATACTTTACTCCGCACTTACCATGGTATTGAAATCAGATTTTCGGAAAGATTTCATTAATTAGTTAGTGCATTTATGGTAATTAGTTAGTACACAGTTGTATCAGTATGTCTACACATCAGTTTATTACAGCACAACAGTTAACATTTTCGAATTACATTGAACCAGAATTGTCCCCCTTTTTTCTTTAAAAGTGAAGAAAATTGGATATGTTAATGATATATTGACCGCAAAACTCAAAATGTCCCCGGTTTTAATTTAGAAAATCTGGCCACCTTAGTCTGGAGGCTTTCACCATCTGGGTTTTGGATGCAAACTATGTCCGTGAGTGACAATGACAAGAGAAAGCGATAGTAGGCCTATGGCAAACGTCTGGAATTGCGAAATTATAAGAAATGTCTCTCACACACACACACACACACACACACACACACACACACACACACACACACACACACACACACACACACACACACACACACACACACACACACACACACACACACACACACACACACACACACACACACACACACACACACACACACACACACACACACACACACACCTGGACGGACTGCACACAGGACTCGTACAGTAGAAGTCCGTGAAACGGAGTCCGTGGGCGGCGAGACGATCGATGTGTGGGGTCAGTGAACTAGGATGCCCGTAGCAGCCCAAGTCCCCGAAACCCAAGTCGTCTGCAAAAATAACAATAAAGTTCGGCGGCGAAGCCGAGCATGTCGTAAAGAGAACAACAACTAACAGAGCGAACCAATCCATGAATGTGTGCATTACTGAACGCAACGGCATTCGTGTTGTTGTTGTTGATGTTGATGTTGATGTTGCCAAAAACGCGTCGCATAAAGATGATAGCCTGAAGTAGTGACGATTTAAAACCCATATAAGGAGTGAGCCGGTGTGAGCTCAACACTGCCACCTATCGGCATGGCGGAGGGGGAAATATATTAATACTTGCCGTATCTATTATGATGACGTCATTTCAACACGGCTGAATGGCTTTCTATAAAACTAAGTAGTATGCTGCCTGACCCGTCAGCACTGTATGTATGAGTTCATATTAGATTAGATTCAAATTGATTGTCATTGCACAGCACAGTACAGCGAAAATATAACCAGAGTGCAAATGTTGCAGTAAAATGCATGGTAATATCATTTCCAGTTAAAATGTACAGGTTAAAAGACAGTCTAGGTATTAAATGTGATATGAGCTGCATAATAGTAATAATTATATATATATATATATATACAGGTAAGTTAGTATTTAACAGTATGCCGTTATTGAAAGCAGGATAAATATATATAAATGTAAATGTATATATGGCATATATAAATGTATATACAGGAGTAGGAGCAGTTCTATCAACATATTTAAATATATATGGCAGGTACAGTAACCAGGTATCTTATTAATAAATATGTAAACTATAGAGAGGTAGGTAGTTGTGATACAGTTTGTTTTTACAGTTTGTTTTTTCTTTTTCTTTTTTTACAGTTAGTCAAAGACATTGGTGGTGATTATTATAGGTGTTGATCGATCGATTATAGATTGTGACATCTTCAACCTCTCCCTGTCCCTTGGCTTGACTTGACTTGATCAGAGGTGTGGGGCAGGGGCGGGGGCGGCAGCAGGGGGGCGGGGACAGCTATTCATCGAAACAACTATTCATTTTTGAATATGCATTTGTTTATTTCTTTGTTTTCTCGATTACTTGTTGCACCTTTAGATAATAATCAGTCAAATGGTACGCTGGAACGAAATACAATTGTTGAAAAGTTTGTGAAAAGTGGGTGTGTTGTGGTGTCAAATACACATCGCCAGACACATGGTCACGTCAAAATCTTGTACATCTGTAAAAGATACTGGGCATCTTCTTGGTCTATTTAGCGAGAGATATTCCCGCACAACCTTTCTAGCAGACTGGACTCAAGGATTTCAAGTCCATCGTAGAAGGCCGCCTTGACCTCCACCCCTCCGGCGTGAAGGGTGGTGGTATACAGCACTCTGATCTTATCTTGGTTGGTGTCCTTGGCCTGAATCTGGGAGTAGGTCTCGGGGTGAACCATGTTCCCCAGGTGCTCCGTAATGGCCATCGCCGTAGATACTTCTTGAATGATATCCGCTCTGTGATAATCCACAAACTGTGCTGTTAGCGGATGCAAAAAAAGAGCCATTTGTGGAAAACAAATGTTATTATGTAAATATCTATAAATGTTGGCATGTTTGACCTGATCCTTGTTTTTGATATAATATACATAAACAACACTGACCCTTCTCTCCATTGCTTAAGGGTGTTGGTAATTTGAAAGCTTTAAGAGGACCCTGTTGTCAAGAAGATCAATAGTTTCATAATTGTATCGATGGATGCTAACCAGAAGTTCATGGTAATGTAGAGAATCTGACAAATCAGATATTTGCTGCTCTGATCTGGTCAATAATATTGAGACAAAAGTAAAAATATTTTACCTTTTTGTGTAAATCTTCTCTCCCAGTCAAACGGCAGCGAGCTGTATTTGTGGAGGACACTGTTAAAGGTGCTCTTTGGTATTTCCATATATATTTGTATATGTTATATATATTTGTTTACAGACGGTAGCTTGCTTACATACTGCAGACTCACCTTGTGGTACTGCATAGGAACGCACTGAAATGCATGCGCTCTGTGGGATTGGTAGAGTTTGGCTCTCTGAGTCCTTTATCAAATATCACAACATTGTGGTTTAGGCTCAAATCTAGAGTTTAGACGAACGATGAAGAAAATACACCTGCAATGCTTGCCTGCAATTATTTGACCAATTTGATCCCCCAAACCTACGCACCAGCTTTGACAGAACCTGATCCACAGCATTGCGAATCGCCATCCCATGCCTCGAAAAGACGCAGCTTGTCACTTCGGAGCAATCTGAAACATACAGCAAATACAACTGGATGACTGGAATGACTTCTGAAACAAAAATATAAGGCCCGAAGAACCGTAGACTGTTTCACAGTTTACGACGTCCTTGACACCTTAATAGTGATTAAGTGGCTAAGTTAGATTGGCACCGGTGGATCTTGGGGCCCGGAGGTCAGTCACTAGCTACCAGTAGTTACCTCCAGAGGAAGGTCTTCTCGCTGAATCTCCGTCCCAACATTTCTCCATGAGCTCAGACAGATCGCTCAGCCCTTCTGCTTGAGAGGTGTCCACCTCATGGGCCGGAGGTCTATCCCCGTGAGGAACTCGCAGAGCTACCAGGCTGGACATGAAGGCATCTATATGAAAACAGTGTCGTCATAAAAACAAACAACATATATATATATATATCAAAACAATTCATTCATTTTCTTAATATATATTATATTATAAGAGAATGACAGATAGTAAAATGAGAGATTTGTGAATGTTAAGATCTGCAATACCAATGAACATATTAAAGCTGGCCATACAAAATACATGTCTTGTCTAAATGATTGCAGTTAATTCATTCATTCATTGATGAACTAATCCATTGATAAATAGTGAAAAATCCTATCCTATCACCTGAGTATGGTTGTTTACCAGTGAGAATGGACCAGAGAACTATTCCATAGCTGAAAGAGAAAAAACAAACAAAAAACAGAGGTTGTATATTGTAAAAAGGCCATCATCGTTGAGCTCCATGGAAAGAATGCATTAAGAAATTACCTGTAGACGTCATAGGAGAGGCGGGGTCTGTAGGACAGTTGAAAGGCCTCAGGGGGCGTGTAGGCTACGGTGCCTCCTCCTCCTGTCGTCTTTCTGCTGTTCTTCAGAATGCACACCCTGGACAGACCAAAGTCTGCTAGCTGGACCCAGAAAATGAAATGGAAACGGAAGCTTTTTACAGACGATTTAGGATTCGGCATTTGGAGTGGCGTTTGGCATTTAACGTCACCTTGGCGTTGAGGTCGTCATCGAGCAGCACGTTGCTGGGCTTCAGGTCCTTGTGCAGAAGAGGCGGAGCCATGGTGTGCAGGAAGTTCATGCCCAGAGCCAGCTGGTGGGCCAGGCGGAAGGCCAGGGGCCAAGGGGGAGGGCCCGCCAGGCCCTGCAGAAGGGCCTCTAAGGTACCCCTCTTCATGAGCTCCATGACCAGGCCCGCTTGCTCGCCCGTGGTCCTGCCGCCGGGAGGACAGCCCCGGTACACTCCAAAAACCCGTGTCACAAATTGGCTGGAGGCCTTGGTCATGTTCTTGGCCTCCCTCCACAGCTCCTCACTGGATGTGGAAGGAGGAAGAGAAAAGGGGTTGCACTCATTCTATTATTTTCTTTTGCCAAATCACATGAAATCAAAGTCACATGAAATCAAACTAAAGTTAAGTTGTTAGTGTCACTTAACTCAGCGGCACTAGCTGAGTGCACTAGATGCATTGCCAATCACATTGGCAATGCGCATCACAATCACGCATCACATTATTACATTATTACATTATTAGTAAAAGTAGTTAATATGAGATGTATTAGGCAGCATACAGTATGTTGTACATATGTTGTACAACATATGTGGCAAAGCATATTCCCCAGCGTGACATGCCAGCATGTAATGTCAGCTAACCGTGGGACCTAGAAGCGTAGGAGCTACCTATCTGGGTGTGTGTTTGTGTGCAGCATCTTGACAGCCACGTCAAAATGCCAGTCCTTCTGCGTGGCCCGATACACCGCCCCAAAGCCTCCGCGACCAATCAGCTTCCAGTTCTGCAGGACATCGTCACTAAGACCCACCATCGTGCTGCTGTCGGATAACATCTGATTTGACTGCATACGCACGCACACACACGCACACGCACACACACACACACACACACACACACACACACACACACACACACACACACACGCACACGCACACGCGCGCACACACACATACACACACACGCACGCACGCACACACCTTTAGCTTATATGGCTCTTTACATGACCCTAACTTTAACCCACACTAGGAAAGCATTAGACATCATGCACATCGTTCATATGGTGAATACATCCCAATGCTGGGAGGAAGGCTGGAATACAGTGGGTCTAGAATACAGTGGGTCTAGAATACAGTGGGTCTAGAATACAGTGGGTTTAGAATACAGTGGGTCTAGAATACAGTGGGTCTAGAATACAGTAGGTCAGGATACAGTAGATCAAGATACCCTAACCCATATTTATTATATTTTACAGTATGGCACATCATATTAAGCGCCACCACTGGATAGCACAGATTGTGCTATCCAGCTATGTGCTATAACATTTGATGAAGGCATGACCAAAAAAAAGCTCTTAAACAGGCAACACATGGGGGCTCCAGAGGGCTAAGCATGCCCATATCCAGCATATCACGAGTGTAGCTTCGACAAAACCACACATAAATCTTCTTTTGAATTGTTTTTACACAAATTCCTGTACTAGCTTTTCATCACAGCGTCTAGGCTACTCGATACAAGTTCGATACAAGGTCAGGAGATATCTAGGATAGTATCCAGGACTATACTTACTCGTATAAATGTCTGGTATAAACCGAATCCCAAGTTTGAACACACAAGTTGTAGGTCTAGTGTTAGGTCTAGTGTTAGGTCTGCAGGTCTAGTGTTCTCCACTATGCGATGTCCAGACATTTACCGACAGTCGATCACAGTGAGTCATAACAAGTGTTATGATGTGAGTCATAACAACATCTACATCAATGGTTCGATTCATCGGATGTTTTAGGATTGCCGGTAGCCACTCACCCAGTGTGTTCAGGAGGAAACCGAGCGAGAAGTGTGCACTTGTGTAGAAATACGGTATATTTAGCATTTCATCAAGTTTCTGTTCCTGAGATCTGGATTGAAGCATTGGTGCATTGTTATTATCAGCACATGTGGCGTGTGTGGAATGCGTGTGGGTTAGTGGCTGGTTTGAGCATGTACAGTAACCCTGTTATGAATCTGGTTGTTTTTGTTAGGTATGGTGACCCAGTTAAGTTTATATATGTAGTTTATATACATCTTTTTGGGGTTTTGGATATGGGGGTGGGGGGGGGGGGGGGGAGTAGACTTCAGCCTCAATTTGACGTTGGGGGTATGTGGAGCGTGAGTGGTTGATGGCTGGTTTAAAGTGAGTCAAACAGATTTGAGTCTGGGGCTGGGTGAGGCTGCACACTGACCAACCAATGCCCACAGGAGGAACCAGCTATCAAACACACACACACACACACACACACACACACACACACACACACACACACACACACACACACACACACACACACACACACACACACACACACACACACACACACACACCCTCAAGAGAGAAGGTAACACCTGACTGTAAAATGTCCAACTCTACAATGATCTAGCTAACAACATTCTACCAGTCGTTGAAGGAGCCCAGCAAAGCCACTTTGGTGGCGCGTGGCAGGGTTCACTGCCACACTGTGGTTCTAATGAATAGGCCTTTATAACCATACACAACATAACCCTACGTGCGCGCACACACACACACACACACACACACACACACACACACACACACACACACACACACACACACACACACACACACACACACACACACACACACACACACACACACACACACACACACACACACACACACACACACGCTTACACAGTGTAGTTCTTAGACTCACCACAAGGTGTCATCCCTTTCATAATTTCTACCCTTATTTAATATACAATTTAAGACACTGTAATATCTGTTATTTCAGAGGGTTTTAACACACTTTCATCATTCTGTGATTTACCTATTGTGTAATTCAAACAGCTTAAATACTTATACACTATTGGTATACTTATTTTTTTAAACAGGAACAGACTTCATGTGTTTCAAAATCTATGACCAAGATTTCCCAATCGACTTCCTTATTTTTTGTAAAAAAATAGGGAAAGTGGGAGTGAAAAAACAAATACACTTTTCTTCTCCCGCATCTGCTAGATCAGTGGTTCTTAACCTTTTTGGAGGTACTGAACCCTGCAAGTTTCATACACGCGTTCACCGAACCCTTTGTAATTGGAAAAATAAAATAGGATTTTTTCAAAATTGGACCGCCCGTCCTATCTTGGACCAAAGCACTGAAAAAGTGTATGGTAGGCAGAAGCCAAAGCATTGATAGTAATTTTTTTGTTAACTTTTTTTCTATTATTAATAAATGCGTTCTTTTTTCTAATTGAAAACACAGGTATATGTTTTAATGGTGCATAAAATGAACCATGCATCGGTTGCACACAAAATCACTGTTCAAAGAACAAAACGTGAATTTTACAACAAAAAAGAATATTTACTACAAATAAATGTGACTTTTGCTGTTGCCTTTCAGAGACCAGCTCAGAAATGTGCGGCTTCACCTTGGCACAGTGCCACTCTCATATCATTTTTGCAACAAAGTTTGTTCCTTTTCTTCGTTTTTATGTCTACCATCCTCGAAAAGGATTGCTCGCAAAGATACGTTGTAACAAACTACCATTGTGTAGTTGGGTTAAGAAGTTCCTCAAAGTGTTCTTTCCACCGCCCAATCACTTCCTCAGTTGGGGTCAGCAATGTCCCACCCTTACTGTACACAGCTTGGATGGATCCACGCTTCCCCCT
>CM051008.1:31776872-31779372 GCA_027704905.1 Muraenolepis orangiensis
TCTCTCTCTCTCTCTCTCTCTCTCTCTCTCTCTCTCTCTCTCTCTCTCTCTCTCTCTCTCTCTCTCTCTCTCCTCTCTCTCTCTCTCTCTCTCTCTCTCTCTCTCTCTCTCTCTCTGGGGGAGGGGGGGGAGGGTTTCATGTCGCGTGGACATCAGGGGAGGTCAGACACTGGTCAGACACAGTGTTTATTTAGGGTTCCTCCTGGGAGGAAGCGATGGCAGTGTGTGTGTGTGTGTGTGTGTGTGTGTGTATGAGGGAGAGGAATGAATGGAAGAGGGGGGGGGGGGGGGGGGGGGCGGTTGGGAGCACTAGGGAAGCTATGCTGGAAATGTTTTTTTATTTTAAGGGGGGGGTGTGCAGGGTGCAGTGTATTGCATTATGCATTGCAGGGTACCGTCTATTGTCCTGGGATTGTCATGGCTTCCACCACCCCTGCACCATTACCTCCTCTGTATTGGGCCGTGTGTCACTTTAATGGGGTGTGGGAGGTGCAATTGGGGAAGGGGAGTGTGTGTGTGTGTGTGTGTGTGTGTGTGTGTGTGTGTCTGTCTGTCTGTGTGTGTGTCTGTCTGTCTGTCTGTCTGTGTGTTTGTGTGTGTGTGTGTATTTGTGTGTGTGTGTGTGTGTGTGTGTGTGTGTCTGTGTGTGTGTCTGTCTGTGTGTCTGTCTGTCTGTGTGTGTGTTTATGTGTGTGTGTGTGTGTGTGTGTGTGTGTGTGTGTGTGTGTGTGTGTGTGTGTGTGTGTGTGTGTGTGGTGCAGTGTAGTGTTGTGTGATGGTGACGGTGATATATGTAATATATGTGGTCGTATATGTGTCATGATGGAGTGCCGCATGCATACACACACATACACACACACACACTGAACAGTGAGCACCCGGCTCTGAAGCCGTTACTGCAGGGGAACGTATGTGCCGTCACACCACGGCATCCGGGGGAAGATACAGGTCAATTATACCGTTTTCACGCTGGGCTAAAATACGGTATTCGCGGCGCTGTGAAACTAGTTTCGCTTCGCTTTTGCTTTCACACTGCATGGCAAGTAATGCGCATTCGCCACCCAACTAGTGCGCATTAACTAATTCACCTTTTGGGGTAGGTGGTTTCGATCCCGAAGTAACTAGTTTGGGTGCAAAGCAATAAAACTACTACGGGTTTTGCTTCCCGTGTGTGTGTGTGAACAGAATCTTGGTATCAAAACCTGGTATCGAGTGCCAGCGAATCGTGAATTAGAAGAGAGTGTGAACATAAGTGTATTCGATGCTCACTAACAAATACGGTATCGACACCAGTATTAACTAATACGGGAGTCGATACCGTATTCAGTGTGAAAACGGTATTATTGTACATTTGATGAACATGCAAATGCTGCAGCCAGATCCCCCCACCTTGCAGCGGGGTGGGCGTAAGGAAAGGTCCAATTCAAATGGGTTTTTTTTTGTTTTACGGCCAAACTGCAAGAAACGTCCATGTACTGGATGTCAGGGCTCAGGGCGGTTTGTGAGGGTGGGGGGGGGGGGGTTGTAGTTGGTTCCTAAGGACTGGCGGTGATTACGGTTCACGGTGTCAGCTGCAGGAGGTCAGAGGTCAGGTATATATATAACAAGGGCACAGGATGATAGCAGTGCTTCTCCCCGCTGAGACAATTGTAGCCAATGACACGGCTGTAATCCAACTTACATTTGATAAATAGATCGATCACAGATGGTCCATTAAGTGTGTTATATGAGTGTGTATGTACAAATACATATGTATATATATATATATATATATGCAATGTGAATGTTGAATCGTGTGCGTGCCGCTGATGTAATTGGAAAGCGTATTTTCCTCAGGGATGGTCATGGTTAAATCGCATGTTTAATCAAATCAAGGTTTGTTTGATCCTCAAGGTTTGGTTAATTCGATTTTAATTGGTTTCGTTGAATGTATACTTAACCCTAAAATAGTGTGTATAGGCATGGCATGGTGCGTGTTACAGTTTGTGTTTCTCTAGGAATCTGCATGTTGAATCGATAAGGTTGAATCAAATATATGTAACACCTCTCATGCATATAAATATCTATATACAGTATGTATATATATACATACTGTATATGAGAGGTGTTAAAAACAGAGTTTTTAACTCCCTCTTTGCATCTTTAAAATGTGATATAATGCTGTGGCATGTTGTCCATTCGGCCAGCCTGCTGTGTTATTAATCTCCTCCATGCTTTGTTGTATGACAATGTCGCTGTCATTCAACTGTGAATCAGTGCTGTTGCATTGTGGGACAGAGCGATTGACCGCTCGTTGTTTTGGCTTCAACATGGCCGACCTGGAGACAATGAGCTCACGCCAGACACGTTCAGACCGTAAACATACGGATGGAGCATCCGAGGAACCCCCCGTTGGTTTGTACAGGGTGTAGATTTGCCTTCTATGGAGAGTTGCCATTTTTTGATATTTTTAGCAGTGCGAACAATCCATATTTGGCACATTGAAGCGGGGGAATTGAAT
>CM051008.1:31812101-31819601 GCA_027704905.1 Muraenolepis orangiensis
CCCCACGCCGGTAGCGGTAACGGAAGGGGGTGCATCGGAGTACGAGACCCGTGAGAAGAAGAAGAAGCAGAAGAAGAAGAAGAGGAGGAGGAGGAGGGAGGAGAAGGAGGGATGGAGCAGCGCTTAGTACCGAATAGTGCATAGCATGTAGCCGTGAACACCGGGCCCCGTCCGTCCCTTTTTCCCCCATATGTCTCATGTTTTGATTGCGGTGCACCGGTCGGATATGTGATTGCGGCTTGCAGGGGGGTGTGTGTAGAAAGTGTGTGTAGGCTTCGCTCCGGCCACTAACATGGATGCTGACGTGCCTCCCTTAGGGTAGGCAACGAGGGCTTTCACCGCCGAGGAGCCGTTTGTAAATTGGTGTTGTTGGTGGACTTGCTTTCGGAAATCATTTGGATTCGGGGATAAACCAGCTGTAAACTGTGTACGTGGAGCTGATCGCAGGACCCACGGATCGTTAGTAAGGTAACCGACCACCCTGCGTCCTCTGACCGCTCCGTCGCTGTTC
Organism: Muraenolepis orangiensis; assembly: GCA_027704905.1. Lineage (NCBI taxonomy): Eukaryota > Metazoa > Chordata > Actinopteri > Gadiformes > Muraenolepididae > Muraenolepis > Muraenolepis orangiensis. The sequence continues at coordinate 31,812,613 of CM051008.1, forward strand.
TCCTCCGGTGTCGCCCAAGACACACTGTCATCACTCCCTCTATCCATGTGGACCCAGTGGCTGACGAGACTACTGCTTTAGACTTTATTTCTCATTGTCTATCTATCTTATCTATCTATCTATCTATCTATCTATCTATCTCTTCCCGACCTGTTATAGTAGTGGGTCGAACACGTCAGGTGGTTGGTTAGCAATGCACGGATCCACGGTGCAGTGACATGATGTGTCATGTGCTCCCTGCTTCAGCCTTGGGCTTTCTCTCTGTGAAGCTAGTCCGCCATCCGATCTGTCTGTCTGCCTGTGTGTGTGTGTGTGTGTGTGTGTGTGCGCGTGTGTATGTGCGTTCATGCGTGTTGTTATTAAGTCATAACCAAAGCATAACTATTGCTGAACATATTGTGCGGCTCTCAGTCTCAGCATATGGCACGGAATGCATTCCGTCCACATGGATTGTGTGTTGTGTGTTTAATGTCGCTGTGCCTTTGGATGGGAAGCGACCCATGTGTCAAATTTCACCGAATCTGTTTTAAGACTGAAATATGTGTGTAGTGAGTTCTGTGAATTCACCCTCCAGCCAGCAATGTGTAACCTTGACATGGTTATGTATGGTATCCCCTGTAGGGGATAGGTGCCCTAAACAGTGGAGAGAGAGAGCGATGAGGAGGAGGGGTGTGTGTGTATCTGTTTGTGTGTGTGTGTGTGTGTGTGTGTGTGTTTATTACTGTGAGTCTGTGTGTATGTGTGTTTAGAACTGTGTGTGTGTGTGTGTGTGTGTGTGTGAGTGCTGTCTGCATTGCAGTTTGTAGGAATGGGCCAGCGATTGCACACTGGAGCACTTTTAGATAGTCTGGTGGTGTCTGTCCCACTGGCCACAGGGCCCATCTGAGGCGGGAGGTCAGCGCTGCCTTGAACCTGGAGCCTTATATACAGCAGCACACAGAGTTGCTGTGTGCTGTGTGGTGTGTTACTGAATAAGCAACTTTCATAACTGAGTTGTTTTGTGTGTGAATGTGTGTACATGAGCGCTCACGTGCGCGGCGCACACACAAACACGCACACATGCACACACACAAACATAAACACTGAGTTCTCAGTCACTCTTCCATCTCTCCCTCGCTCCCTCTTTCCTTGTGTCCTTCTCTCTCCTACCTAGCGACCTCTTACATCATCTCACCACACCCCCCCCCCCCCTCCCTCTCTGCAGGACTCAGTGAAATGCAGTGAAATAGCACCTCTCCCCTATGTGGACCCCCTCCTTCTCTCGCTCCACTTCACACACCTGTGATATCAACACACATTTCATTCACACCCTAACTCTAGCTAGAGCATAGGCCTCAGTTCAGCTCCTCTCTCCTGCCTGCTTGATGCATTGACATCATGGGTCAGATTGCATGACAACGGCTTGGAAAGAAACCGGCGAAACCAATCCTCCAAATTCAATCTGGAGGATTGGATCCTCTTTATTGGTATTGGTATTATTTATTTATTACTCTGCGTTTAACCCATCCTAGTATTTGGAGCAGTGGGCAGCTATTGTGTATATACAGTGCCCTGTGGGAGCAGTGTAGGGGTCCGGTGCCTTGCTCAAGGGCACCTCGGCAGTGCCCAGGGGTTTCGGGGGGACTTGAACCGGCGACCTTCCGGGTCCCCATCCAAGTCCCAATAGCCTGAGCTACTGCCACACTCCTGTGTCCATACTCTCTGTTCATGTCTCTGTTTGTGTCTATACTGTGTGTGTTCATGTGTTCATACTGTAATGTGTGTGTGTGTGTAATGTGTGTATGTTTTCATCACTGTGTGTGCACGTGTACGTGCCCTGTCATGTTTATGTTTTCATACCGTGTGTGTGTGCGTGCGTGCGTGTCGTCCATACTCTCACGTTTATTGTGCTGAGCAAATCCCGGCCTCGCAATATACATAACCATAAAATAATAATAACAACACATTTATACATATAATGAACCACAATACTGTCACGGGATGTGTCTTCTGTCTGCAAATACCTAGATAATTGGATCCTTTTTGTGCAGTGTCATAAACAATAACAAAGCAATGGGCATGCCCAGAACCTGAATCATATATATATATATATATATATATATATATATATATATATATTAGCATGTAGCGTGAAGTTGTTTGGGTTGTGTGTGTGGGAGGTTAAGTGAAGATGCGGAGACATAGATAGATATTTGTTGCCATATGCTACTATTTCAAACAATGTCCAACCCCAAGAGGGTCGTGAGTCAACCCACACATCACAAGACCTCTCTCCCTCCCTCCCTCCCTCCCTCCCTCTCTCCCTCCCTCTCTCTCCCTCCCTCCCTCCCTCCCTCCCTCCCTCTCTCTCTCTCTCCCTCCCTCTCTCCCTCCCTCCCTCCCTCTCTCCCTCCCTTCTCCACCACGCCCTTATCCCCTCCCACCCACTCCCTGCTCCCAGATGTGAGGGAAGTGAGTGAGTGAGTGTGAGTTTGTGTGTGTGTGTGTGTGTGTGTGTGTGTGTGTGTTTGTGTTCCTCTGGGTCCCTACTTCCTGTGAAAGAGCGGAGAAATTCCACATGTGCTCTGAGCCACATGTGCAAACACACACACGGACACACAGACAGACACACACACACACACACACACCACACACACACACACACACACACACACACACACACACACACACACACACACACACACACACACACACACACACACACACACACACATGCACAAGCGGTCTGAATGATCTGATTTGAAACTCGTACAGTCTGTATGTGCGCGAGGGTGTTTTTCATTGTATCGTAAACGTTAAGCATTTGAAGACCTTGTCTGTGGTGAGAGTGTTGCTTGACTAATGCATCCACAATGTGCGTGTGTGTGTGTGTGTGTGTGTGTGTGTGTGTGTGTGACTCACAGCAGCTTGTCATCATCCCTGCACCTGCTGGTTGTTGACGCCACATTGTGATCCACACGCCCCTGTGGCTGCTGTTTGTCCAGCCATTGGTGAATGGACTTCCTGTTTGAGCTGGGAATGCCAACTATGTCATTGAGGAAGAAGAAGATGGGGCAGGAAGCTGTCTCTATTGGTCCATTGTGTGGGCTTTGGTTTAGTTGAGCTAACCTTGTTAAGACGAGGAGCTGATGTCATCCAGAACAGAGGCTGCAGTGTTGTCTGCAGGCCCTGCGCGCCACACTGTACGGCAGCAGCATCCTCTGTGAAGCATGAGAGCATGAGGTTCCATGTGGTGGTCCTCACAATGCAGGATGCGGTAGCTAGGGTGTGTTCCCGGCTCCCTAGCAACCCAAAGGGTTCAGCTTGGGTTACATCCCTGGTTGTCCTCATCCCACCTGTAGACTCGTCCTAGAGCGAGACGGCTGTTCCATAACGATGGATATCGTTTTATATATATATATGTGTGTAATAAAACGATATATACTATAGATTTCCAGATGGTCTGTATTCAATCTGATTCAGTTTGACTCTTGAAGCTCAAGTGTTCGGCAGGCGCAAATTCATGTTTTTGGAATTTCCAAAATAGACTTGAGTCTTATGCAAAGTGAGCGAAAAGATATACAGTCCTGCTACATTTCAAAAATGTTTTGGGTCATGCTACACATATGAATGTGAATTCAGTGTGTGCTGTTTCTCTGTCTTGAATCCTGTACCACTCTCTCGCCGGCCTTTAACAGGATGTTTTCTCTTTCCTCTCTTCCTCTCTTAGATGACGGAGGGGAGGCGATGCCAGGTCCATCTCCTGGACGACAGGAAACTGGAGCTTCTCGTCCAGGTGAGTCCAACCCCCCCCCCCCCCCCCCCGATCTCTCTCTCCCTCCACCCCCACCCCACCCCCCGATCTCTCTCTCCCTCCACCCCACCCCACCCCCGATCTCTCTCTCCCTCCACCCCACCCCACCCCCGGTCCTCAGAGGCTCCATTACTGCTGACCGAGGTGAAGCCATGACATTGCTCTGTCTTCCCTCTCACTTGATCTCTCTTTAAACTCTATAATCCAACTCTCTCTCTCTCTCTCTCTCTCTCTCTCTCTCTCTCTCTCTCGCTCTCTCTCGCTCTCTCTCGCTCTCTCTCTCTCGCACACACACACACACACACACACACACACACACACACACACACACACACACACACACACACACACACACACACACACACACACACACACACACACACACACACACACACACACACACACACACACACACACACACACAGGTCCACCTAAACCTGTCTAGGTCCCACACGTTCTCGCCTCCTCTCCTCCTCCCTCTCTTAATCCTCCTCTTCCTTCTCCTCTCCTTGTCTCCTTCTTCCTCTCTCCCTCCTCTCATCCTCTCCCTCCTCCCGTAACCATCCCCGTAAATAATGATAATCCTTCCCCATCTTGGGACACCAAGCTCTCTCTCTCTCTCTCTCTCTCTCTCTCTCTCTCTCTCTCTCTCTCTCTCTCTCGTTCTCTCGCTCTCGTTCTCTCGCTCTCTGACTCGGCGTTACCCAGGCAGAATGTTTGCCCTTTACTCAGACTTCCATCAATCTGCACTCCACGACAGCAAGCCTCCTGCCCTAATGAGTGCTCTCTCACTCCGCCCCCACACACGGTTCTACAGCCGGCCAATCACAACGTCTGTTATGGTTTGACTTCCTGGTCGACTGATCCCTCTCTCTTATTCTCCTGGTTTATGTTTAGCTTCACAGTTCTGCTCTCCTCTCCGTCACACTCACCTGCAGGCACTCAATCTTCTGCTCTCTCTCTCTCTCTCTCTCTCTCTCTCTCTCTCTCTCTCTCTCTCCTCTCTCTCTCTCTCTCTCTCTCTCTCTCTCTCTCTCTCTCTCTCTCTCTCTCTCTCTCCCTGTGTTTCTCTCTCACTCACTTTGTTTTATTTTCCTCTCTCTTCTCTTCTTCCCTTCACGGCTCTGCTTCTATTTCTGGCTCTCTCTCTCTCTCTTTCTCTCTATATTCTATATATCTCCAATTGTCTTTCCCGTCCCTATCCGCTCTCTCCCGCATTGCTCTGGAGGGAGAGAAGTGGAGTGGAGGTAGAGAGAGAGAGTTCAGGGCCCGGGGAGAACAGAGGTCATGGCTGGATGGAGAGAAGTGAGATGAGTCTAGATGATAAAAGAAAATGAAAAGGCAAGAAAGAGAGAGAGGGACAGAGAGTGAGAGAGAGAGAGAGAGAGAGAGAGAACTGACTTCCGCACGTTTTGGGATTGTGCCGCTAATGTGATTGCTCCGATGTTCCAGAACGATCATCATCTCTGCTTTCTATCTTTGCTTTCTCTCTCTTTCTGTCTCCTCTCTGTCTCGCTGTCTCTCTCTCTATCTTTCTGTACCCATTACCTCTAAGGCTGCTGGCTTCCATTAAATCAGAGAACAATCACCCCCCCCCCCCCCCACCCCCACACACACACACACACACACACACACACACACACACACACACACACACACACACACACACACACACACACACACACACACACACACACACACACATACACCTCCTCCACCAATCGGCTCCTCTTGTTATCCCCGCATCCCCCTGGCCAGGAAAGAAACACACCACTATCACAGAGGTCTGGAAACAACATAAAACAGTATGTGTGTGTGTGTGTGTGTGTGTGTGTGTGTGTGTGGGGGGGGGGGGGGGGGGCATGAGACTAGATGGACCATGAGACTAGTCCATCCCTGATTGACTCACTCACATCTAAAGGCACCTCTTGTCGAGTGGACTTGACTTAGCCGTGGGAGGTCCAATGTGCCCACTACTGGCCCATTATGTTATGATGTTAGTCACTACTATTATGTTAGTCACTACTTATATAGTACACGCCAGGCATCCGCATGCTCAAGCAACCAAGGTATTGTTTTGAAGTAGATTTCCTCCCCCGTCTGTCATGGAGCCCGGGGGTCCTCCCTCCTCCCTCCTCCCCTCCTCCCCTCATCCCTCCTCCTCCTCCTCTCCCCTCCTCACCTCTCCTCCCTCCTCCCTCCTCCCTCCTCCTCACTCCTCCCCTCCTCCTCCTCCTCATCCCTCCTCCCCTCATCCCTCCTCCCCTCCATCCCCTCCTCCCCTCCTCCCCTCATCCTCCTCCCTCCTCCTCCTCCTCCCTCCTCCCCTCATCCCGCTGTAGAGAGGAGCGGATGTTTAGTGTGCCACTGACTGCTCAGTGGGACCGTGGAGAGTTCCAGGGTTATTCCGGGGCTTCCTGTGTGTCCCAGGCCAGGCCTGCTTTTCTTTTTTTTTCTTTTTTCCCCAGAATGTTTTTCTGTGGGATATGTTTCACACAGAATGATTCTCAACGCAGGACGACGTTTGTGAAACAAATGTTTTTTTTAAAAAGACACATAGAACAGATTCTCTTGCACTTCGCTGACTGGCGTTTTTCCAGAAATATGATAAAAAGTAAGTCCAAAATAGCCCACCACTGGATGGTGGGATCATATTTCCAGCAAGAAGCTCGTAAGCCAGGACCCTCAGACCAGTCAGTACCCCAGTGCTGCTTGCTCTCTTCCTCCTCCTCCTCCTCCTCCTCCTCCTCCTCCTCCTCCTCCTCCTCCTCCTCCTCTCCTCTTCCTCATCTCTTTGATACTTTGTGTGTGTGTGTGTGGTGGTTGGTTTATGGTGCGATGCATCGTTGGCAGCGAACTATGAGCCTGGGTGGACACGCCTCCTGGGTGGACACGCCTCCTGGGTGGACACGCCCCCTGGGTGGACACGCCTCCTGGGTGGACACGCCTCCTGGGTGGACACACCTCCTGGGCGGAGAGAGGATGCCTGCAGATGGAGAAAAAAACCCAAACACACTTATGAGAGGGGGGGGGGGGGGTGGTGGGATGGCTTCAACACTTCCTGCAGAATTCATCTAATCATAAGTTGTATTTAGATGAATGCCATGAGACAATGTCAATCCTGTCTATAATCACACTGTGATCTGTGGTTATTTGGGTTTGGCAAACATCACATGTTTTTAGGTGCATCACAACA
>CM051008.1:31829601-31832101 GCA_027704905.1 Muraenolepis orangiensis
AGAGAGAGAGAGAGAGAGAGAGAGAGAGAGAAATGGTCTATTAACCTCTGTCTGTTCCTCCTCCTTGCAGGAGCTCATTGAGCTGGACAGCGACATTGTCTTCGAGCTGGCCTCCTTCATCCTACAAGTAAGACCACGTGTGTGTGTGTGTGTGTGTGTGTGTGTGTGTGTGTATGTGTGTGTGTGTGTGTGTATGTGTGTGTGTGTGGGCCTGCATATGTATGTGTGTATGCAGACAAAGAACCACCATGTCACCACCGGCCCTCTCCTTAAACAGAGGTTTGATCCTGATTGCCGGTGATTAAAGTCACTGATTATATAACACTGCCCGCAAGCAGCTGTCAATCATGCAACTGCAGCAGCATTACCGACCCACTCGTCGGTGCTCCAGCTCCCGTTAATAGGCTCTCTCTCAGTTAATATTAATATTCAACACAAGAGTCTTCTCCTTACTACTTCTCTCCCTGTGTGGAGAACGAAAACAGCCAATTGTATATTTGTATGTATTTTACATTCCTGTGTGTCCAGTGTGTGTGTGTGTGTGTGTGTGTGTGTGTGTGTGTGTGTTTGTGTTTCTGTGTTTCAAATGTTTCTCTGATTTCCACAGGAGGCCAAAGGAGATTTTACGAGGTAAATATCCAGTTGTCGTCCCACACTAAACAAGCCCTATCTATCTATCTCTTTGCCCCTCTGTCTCCCGCCCCCCCCCCCCCCCTTGAAAAAACGCTCACCGTTCTTCTTCTACTGTTGATGTAAGGGGGTGAGCGTATGTCACCCCAGCGGGGGAATATGATGTCAGATAAACATGAAAGACTGACCCCCCCCCCCCCACACACAGAGCCCCCCCCCACACAGAGCCCCCCCCCCCCCCCCCCGAAAAGCCAGACCTAGGTCGTAAATACAGCCTGGCGGAGCGCTGGAATGTAGCGCATGTATCAGAGGACATTCCTCTCAGATCCCCCCCCCCCCCCCCCCGCCCCCCACACACACACACACACACACACAATATACACACACCGGTATCCCGCTTGACGTAACAGTCGAAATGTTCTAAATAATATAGGCTTAACCGCTGTGCAACAACAACAACAACAACAGCCAAGACAAGACATATAGAGTATTAATATGTACTGTATTATGTGACATATACATTTCTGAAACTAAAGGAATTGCAATATGAGCACCTCCACTGACTGGTATCCCCGTATCAAATGCATGTACAGTACATCCTGTTCATAACTCAACTCAACTCTGTACGCACACGTGGCCAAGTGGGGGGAGAGGCCCGGGTGTTCCCTGTCGGCCCGGAGAGGATGTGGGACGTCTTCCAGGGGCTTTGGCTCACAGACTACACACTCCCCCCCACCCTCCCACCCTCCCACCCCTATTCCCGGGGCACCCCAGCCCCAGGCCAGGGCAGGGGGGGGGGGGGGACGGGACGACGACACACAGGGAGGATTAGGCAAGGTTATTAGCAGCTCCTGTCTCTGGGAGTCGACTGTAGGCTGGGTTCTTGGGAGGGAGGGATGGTGGTGGTCTGTTTTCCCTCTCTTCACTCCCCCCCTCCCTCATCTCTCCGTCTCCTCGGGATTCTTCCGAGTCCTGAGCTGTCTACTGTGTGTCCGCCTCGTCAGTTTGGTCTCAGACACGTTCAAGACTATAATAGGGATGCCGATTACCTTTCCGTCCATTAACCTTTCCATTATTTTATTATCGATTCGTCTTAACATATACTGTATGACATTCCCTTCACAAAGACATATGCTTAAGATAATGGCATACATACATAAATAATAGTTCATATTAATTTATATTTATGAATATTGACTCATAATCAGATGAAGTATAAATCCCAACAAGCCCTATGCGTAACTCTTGCCTACACAGAGTCTAGCCTACACATCATTCACACTCATTCATTGACAAATCTAAGGCAGCAGATTGTAACTTTAATAATGAGCGTATACTAGCAGCCACAATGGCTCAAAGCCCCCCCCCCCCCCCTACATAATACACAACGCCTTGGGCATTTGTTTCCTAAACATGACGAGAGTTGTTCACTCATTAAGGTCCCGCGGTGCTGAAAGTGTTGCGGTGTGTTAAGCTTGGCGGTTGTAATCATCCCCGCTTGCTCTCTCTCTCTCTCTCTCGCTCGCTCTCTCTCTCTCTCTCTCTCTCTCTCTCTCTCTCTCTCTCTCTTGTTGCAGTAATGAGGTCACCAGGTCGGACCTGAAGAAGCTACCCGCCCTGCCCACCCAGGCCCTCAAGGAGCACCCGTCCCTGGCCTACTGGTGAGAGAGAGAGAGAGAGAGAGAGAGAGCCTCCTTCTCCTCCTTCTTCTTCTTCTTCTTCTTCTTCTTCTTCTTCTACTGCTTCTTCTTCTTGTGTTCCCTCGCTGCCTCCTAAATTGTGATTTGTGTGCTCCTCCGCAGTGAGGACAGAGTTATAGAGCACTACAAAAAGCTCAACGGTCAGTCCAGAGGCCAAGCCATTGTGAAGT
>CM051008.1:31842101-31892500 GCA_027704905.1 Muraenolepis orangiensis
ATCTGCAATTCAGTGCCGTTACAAGTTGTTTAAATTGTCGTTGGTAACTTAAACATCATGTTATTGTTTGTCGATGTTCACTCCTCTCCTCCATGTGTGTGTGTGTGTGTGTGTGTGTGTGTGTGTGTGTGTGTGTGTGTGTGTGTGTGTGTGTGTGTGTGTGTGTGTGTGTGTGTGTGTGTGTGTGTGTGTGTGTGTGTGTGTGTGTGTGTGTGTGTGTGTTTGCGTGCGTGCGTGCGTGTGTGTGTGTGCGTGCGCTCACAGTCTAAGATCCATGCGGCCCGCAGCCTGAGTGAGATCGCCATCGACCTGACAGAGACCGGGACCCTAAAGACCTCCAAGCTGGCCAACATGGGCAGCAAGGGCAAGATAATCTGTGGCAGCAGCGGCAGTCTGCTCTCTTCAGGTGTGTGTGTGTGTGTGTGTGTGTGTGTGTGTGTCGGTTTGTGTATGTGTGTGTTTGTTTGTTTATTCACTCATATGCATGTTATCACCATGTGTGCACATTGTATACAAACCAAAAATCTCCTCCACACACACACACACATACACAGTATAACAAGTATACTTAATACATTCATAACTGCATTATTGTCACAATGTGTGTGTGTGTGTGTGTGTGTGGGGGGGGGTGTCTGTGTGTGTGTATAAAGAGAGAGAGGAGACAGGAGAGAGAAGAGAGGACTGTGTTGCTGAAAGCTGGACAGACAGCAGCAGTTGCTTTTGGATCGGATGGACTTTGATGTTCAGTGGAATGTTACATACATATAACATACATACATATAAGCCCCGCCCAAGCTGTGTGTGTGTGTGTGTGTGTGTGTGTCATGGTATAGAAACACAACTCCCAGCTTGGCCAGAGAGGCCCCACAAGCATCTAAATTTAGTGTGTGTATGTGTATATGTGTGTGTGTGTGTGTGATGTGTGTGTGTGTGTGTACCAGACTCATGTGAGATAGATTTGGATCCCATATAGCTCTCTGTCATGACCTTTAGAACAATGTACAAGTGTAAAGGATGAGGCAACGAGGTTAGAATGTGTGTGTGTGTGTGTGTGTGTGTGTGTGTGTGTGTGTGTGTGTGTGTGTGTGTGTGTGTGTGTGTGTGTGTGTGTGTGTGTGTGTGTGTGTGTGTGTGTGTGTGTGTGTGTGTGTGTGTGTGAGAGAGAGAGAGAGAGGGGGGGGTAGAAGGGGAGAAGGGGAGAGAGAGAGAGAGGGAGAGATTTATTTGTGGCCAGAGAAACGAGTAGAGAAGAGAAAGGAACAAAGGCTTTCCCTTCCCCTGACAGCCATGTTAAATCAAAGCTTGGCGTGTTCCTCGTGCTTGACCACCGAGCGACGCCTAACAGACTACTTCAGGTCCCATGTTAGACGGACTTCATCAGATCTTCTTAACAACATCACCACAACAACAACAACTGCTCTGTCTCCCTCGGAGGAGACTCGGCCCGTTTGAACCCAGGACTGAATGGATGAAGAGTCTGTGTTGACTTGACTGCCTGGATATTTGTGTGTGTTGTCCTTGGTGTTGAAACACTAGTATAAACACTATAAGACTGCGCAGAATGACCCAAACTAGAACCACAACAGTTGGAGGAGATGGCATGCGACAACGGAACGCTGTTTTTCTATTATTATAATTGTTATTATTATTGATTGTGGCGTTGCATGGGTCCCACCCCAGGCTCCCAGGAGTCCGACAGCTCCCAGACGGCCAAGAAGGACATGCTGGTGGCTCTGAGGGCCCGGCAGGACGCCCTGGAGGACACCCTCAAGCTGCGGTTACAGGAGCTCAAGAACATCTGCATCAGAGAGGCGGTAAGACAAGAGAGAAATCTGCAGAGGAAAGTCCTCCGTGACACGTATTCCGTGACACCTGACGACCCGCAAGGTTGCCGGTTCCATCGTCGGCCCCCTCCTTTTAGCCAAGTGTTGAGTTGTCCCTGAGCAAGACACCTTACGACCCTAACTGCTCCAATGCGTTGGCTGACACCGCTCGTCAGTGTATGAATCTGTGAATGAATGGTGTGATTGTGAGGCACTAATTGTAAAGCACCACAGGTCTGAAAAAGTTGCCTATAAATGCATTCCATTTAATGAACGGATATACAAAACTTGATGTATACAAATGACTCGTAGTATGTGAAGTATCAATAACCACCGGTTAATACAACAAAATGCACATGTGCTCCTTTTTAGGTCAATCATTTTGCACTTTTCCTCTCCTCCTGCTCTCTCTCCTCTGTGTCCTCCTCTCTGGGACACCGCCTCCAGGAGCTGACCGGGAAGCTCCCCAAGGAGTACCCGCTGGACCCCGGCGAGGAACCCCCCGCCGTGAAGAGGAAGATCGGCACCGCCTTCAAACAGGACGAGCAGAAGATCCCTCCCAAGGGAGAGGTGGGTGAGACCCCCCGGCCCACCGTTCCCCTAGCAGCTATACAACTACTAGCCATGTAGTCGAACCGCCGGTGTATTGTAAGAGAACATTGAGCACGATCACTTTCCTAGATGTCCCCGTTGGTACAAGCGCTCAGTGTTAGCGGTTCACTGAACGAGAGCGTGCTCATTCATTCGTAGAGCACGATAGTGGAGCACCATGGTAGTGACGTTGGTTTGCTTATTTAAAATTGGCTGACCCGGGGCGTTGATACCGGAGTTGGCCACTGGGGCATGTTTGTCTGTTGCCAGGAGAGGCCAGTGAGTGAGTGAGTGAGTGGGTGGAGGGGCTTGGGAAAATCCCTCCCATGCTATACCATCATTTCTGTGTTGTTAACCTTCGTGTACAAAGCTGGCATGGAGTCCGGTTGTAATTGCAGTAGCCGTGTTTTATCAGGGAGGGATTCTGTTGCTAGGGTTTGTTTGTGTGTCGTTTGTTGACTCTTAAATCGGGGGTGGGGAACTCTAGAGCGCTAGATTTATTAGCGGTGGGAATGAAAAAACAAATAGCTGAACGCTACAATAGCGCAGCATGGCTTACTGGCTTGGCACAGGAGTTGACCGACACCCTAATGGAATAAGAGTCTTCATGCTGAGTAATTAGATTGGCCTCGTCTTGTCACGCTGCCATTTGGGGGCGGTATGTGCCTCAGATGAGAGATGGGGGTGAATGAAAAACAACCAAAGCAACCCGAGACTCAAAATCCATCACGGGTTCAACGTGACGACCTGATGGTGCTCCACACACAGAGAGAGAGAGAGAGAGAGAGAGAGAGAGAGAGAGAGAGAGAGAGAGAGAGAGAGAGAGAGAGAGAGAGAGAGAGAGAGAGAGAGAGAGAGAGAGAGAGAGAGAGAGAGAGAGAGAGAGAGAGAGAGAGAGAGAGAGAGAGAGAGAGAGAGAGTGAGGGTGGTGGTGCAGGGGTGCAGCATTGGGTGGAGCACAGTAAAAAAAGCCACAGCCTGGATCTTGTGCCTACAATTGTGCTTTGTCTCTATGTCTCTGTTCTATACCTGTGTGTGTCCCTCTCTCTCTCTCTCTCTCTCTCTCTCTCTCTCTCTCTCTCTCTCTCTCTCTCTCGCTCTCTCGCTCTTTGTCTCTCTTACTGTAATTCTACCATGGTTAGATTTTCCAGAACAGCAGAACTTCTAAAAATAGTCTGAGTTCTTGCCACACAGGAAGTGGTGATAGTAGGATTGTGCGTGTGTGTGTGTGTGTGTGTGTGTGTGGTGTGTGTGTGTGTGTGTGTGTGTGTGTGTGTGTGTGTGCGTGTGCTTGGGTGTGTTTAATTCATTTTACTGAAAGATATTTTCTTTAATCTGCTGTAAGCTCTGTGCTCCTTCTGAACACACGCACACACACGCACACACACACACACACACACCACACACACACACACACACACACACACACACACACACACACACACACACACACACACACATGCACAGAGGGGAGGGAGGGGGATAAATAGAGAGGGGGAAAGAGAGGGTAAAAGAGAGTGGAAGAGAGAGGGGGAGACAGAGTGGGAGAGAGAGGGTGAGACAGAGTGGGAGAGAGTGGGGGAGAGAGAGGAGGAGCGAGTGGGAGAGAGAGGGTGAGAGAGAGTGGGAGAGAGTGGGGGAGAGAGAGGAGGAGACAGTGGGAGAGAGAGGGTGGAGAAAGACAAAATAGATGGGAGAGACGAGGAGAAAGAGAGAGGGAGAGAGAGAAGGAGAGAGGGAGGAGGAGAGATAGAGTGGGAGTGAGAGAGTGGGAACAGGGACAGAGAGAAGGAAGAGAGAAGGCTCCAGGAGCCACTCAGACAGTGTCTGATTGGGTTATTCGGGGGGGGGGGGATTCCTCAGAACTGAGGTAGTTCACTCAGACTGCAACACAAGTGAACAGAGAGTTGCTCTCACTCCCCCCGGCAAGTTAAACCAGGTGTGTGTGTGTGTGTGTGTGTGTGTGTGCTTGCATACACACACAGTTCTTCCGAATTTACGAGGGGACTTGAAATATCAATGCAATACACACACACACACACACACACACACATGCACACGCATACACACTACAGTTTATAAGCTTCGCAAATCACACCTAAAGAAAATAGCCTGATCTACTGCAGTCTGTTTACTTCACACTCTCCAGACGGCCGAGACATCGCCGGAGAGGGAGCTGTGTTGTTATTGGACGCGGAGGTCCGGAGCTGTGTTGTTATTGGACGTGGGGGGGGGGGGGGGGTTCTGGACGGAGACTATCTATAGGTGGAGAATGCGGGGGGGGCTGCAGCCGATAGGACGTTTCCTCGATGTGTTTGTGCTGGCGCTCCTCGATGTCCTCCTTCGCCGTTTCCGCCGCCCCCACTGCTGCGTGGGAAGGTCGTGCCGTCTGACCGAAAGCTTGTTTCTGTTGGCCGCTCGGTCGCCGCACGCAAAGTCCAGTGCTTATTTAGTCCTCCTATAATCGTGTGATGTGATCTTCCTCCGTGTGTGTGTGTGTGTGTGTGTGTGTGGGTGGTGTGTGTGTGTGGTGTGTGTGGTGTGTATGTGAAGGAGGAGGAGCTCGAGCGGCTGGAGCGGGAGTTCGCCATCCAGTCCCAGATCACGGAGGCGGCCCGGCGGCTGGCCGGCGATCCGCACGTCAGCAGCAAGAAGCTGAAGAAGCAGCGGAAGACGTCCTACCTGAACGCCCTGAAGAAGCTCCAGGAGATTGAGAATGCCATCAACGAGCAGCGCGTCCGCATCGGGAAGAAGCCCACCCAGCGGGCCTCCCTCATCATCGAGGGTGGGTCTGTGTGTGTGTGTGTGTGTGTGTGTGTGTGTGTGTGTGTGTGTGTGTGTGTGTGTGTGTGTGTGTGGTGTGTGTGTGTGTGTGTGTGTGTGTGTGTGTGTTCCGTGTACCTATGGTCCTGTGATACAGCCTTATGCCTGGGGCTCAGCTGAACATACTGTGACGTGTTGTAGCAGAACTAGTCCTATTATTACCGCAGAACTTCTGACATACGGCTTTCATTGCGTTTCACTCACTTTGTTCGTGTCTAATCTTTTTTATTTCTTTCTCTGGCCCACAGAGGCCAACATCTGTTCTGAAGACAGCTCCCTGTCTGACGCCCTGGTCTTGGATGATGGTAAGTGACTGTCCCACCTCCTCCTGTGAGAGGCCTCCTGCCTTCCCCTCTTACAACACTGTATTTTTGTACTACAATTAACATCTGATCAAGCTTAACCCACCACCCTGTATGCTTATCCTCCCCCATCACTGTTTCTATTTTTCTTATTTTTTCATTTTTTTTTCCATTTTTGTTATTATTTTCTTATTCATTTCTTATTTTTATTACATTTTTTATCTTCATTTTTTTCTTAATCTTTCTTTATCTTTTCTTATTTTTTTCTAAAATGTTTTCTTCATTTTTTTTATAGATGACTCCCAGGTCTCGGGCACCCCCACCTTCTCCCCGGCGGCGTCCCCGCACAAGGGCCTCCCCCCCCGGCCGCCCTCCCACCATCGGCCCCCTCCGCCCCAGTCCCTGGACGGCCTGCGTCACCTGCACTACACGCGCATGGACTACGACCGGTCCCCCATCAAGCCCAAGATGTGGAGCGAGTCGTCGCTGGACGAGCCCTACGAGAAGGTCAAGAAGCGCTCGTCCCACGGCAGGTGAGCGCCCCCCCCTAGGAGGGAGATGGTTTGATCCGTTCACCGTGGGATTCTTAGATCCCCCTTCCCGTTTGCCTGGTTTCTGGGTTCCTGGTTTCTACGGAGAGCAGGGAAGACATTACCACACACCTTGTTTTACAGCATTGTCGACGTGTTGTAGTGCTAAAATCACCGGCAGCCGCAGACTATTATATGAGTTTTGTTCAGTGCATCTTTCATAATGATGACTGAATGATGTATTATAAAGAGTCATTATTGTTCTATTGTTCTAGATAGTGATAACAAATAGAATAAAAAAAATAAAATCAATAAAGAGGTTACTAAGCAGTTGTTCTCACTGCCTCAGCGATAATATTGTTTTGTTTATTTGTTGATGACGAGGCAGCTTTTGTCGTTTAATTTAATTGATGCATTATTCATGAAGCCTACTCTCTCCTCCTCGTCCCTGGTCTCTCCTCCTCGTCCCTGGTCCCACCCTGATCCCTGGTCTCCAGCCACAGGCGTTTCCCCGGCTCGGGCTGCACGGAGCCGGGGGGCAGTAACTCTCTCCAGAGTAGCCCCATCCGAAGCCTCCCCCACTGGAACTCCCAGTCCAGCATGCCCTCCACGCCGGACCTGAGGACCAGAGCCCCCCACTACGTACACTCCACCAGGTCAGAACCCCCCCCCTGTAGACCCCTGGCACCTTCTAGAGTAGACCTACCAGAAACATGCATGTGTCTATGTGCTGTATGTGTGGCATTAGAGGACATGCTGGTCACTGCACATGCGTCATGGCGTGAGAGATGCCATGTGAGAGATACAATGATCTTAGAGCTCAGGATCTCAAACCTGGATATTGATAATGTGTATTTCATCAAAGGGTCAGCGATCCTATTATATATTAAGGATTATCTCACAGAGACAAATGAAAGACAAATGTCCTTATGGTGAGTTCATTTGGGTACATGCCTGTATTTACCATTCAATATGATCAATCCAAGTGCAGACACATTTTACTCAATTTGATACGTTTAATAGGATGTCAGCCAGACGGTATCTTGTGAGATTCAATCGTTAGTGAGCTGTGAGTAAACGATTGATCTGACCAGACGTCTGTCTGCTTCAGGAGTGTTTTAAAGTGCAACTGAACATAACGTCACGAGCAGCAAAGACATGGGGCAACAAGCCTCACACATCCTTCATTGAACCAGGAAGTCCCATCGATATGCGAGATCTCTTTTACAAGGGAGACCTGGCCAAGACAGCAGCAATAGAAAATACGATGCATCACACAAGTCAACAACAGCAATGAAATATACTGTACATCACACCAAACACAAAAACATAGAATGTTTCAGTGGGGACCCAGTCTACAAACAAGGAAACAACTCTTTCTGCAAGGAGTTCTCTAACAGACATTTAAATCTACCCATCATACATCTGGATGAACACTTTGTCAATGACAATTTTTGTCACATGACAATTTTGAAACAGCTTGTCATGGCTAATCACACTCTCACCTGGTGGCATAATAGGGGCCCTGTAATATATACATACAATGAACTGTAGTGAAACAATATATATATATATATATATATACGTATACAGACCTAAGGGATGTGTAATGTAAAGATACCCGTCCCTCCCTCCCAGGTCTGTGGACATCAGCCCCTCCCGTCTGCACAGCCTGGCTCAGCACTTTAGGAACCGGAGCTCCAGCCTGGAGTCCCAGGGCAAGCTGCTGGCCCCCGACCCAGACGCCACGCACCCGCTGGCGGGGAGCCCAGACTTCTTCTCGGCGCCCGGCCGCGCCAACGGCTCTGACCCGCTGGACGACTGCTCGTCCTGCACCAGCCACAGCAGCTCGGAACACTACTACCCCGGTGGGGTCGGAGGGCCCCTGGCGCCCGGGAGCCACCCCAACTACTCCACCCTGGGAGAGGACTCCCCCTCCAAGGCCCGACAGAGGCAGAGGCAGAGGCACAGGTAAGGCTGCTCCTGCTCAGCCGTCCAATCACAGTACCCTGGATCCAGATTCCGATCCACGCCAAAATATAATCTAATCTAACTGTTTCTTGGCCCATAAGTAATCTAACCTTTTGTCCAATTCCGTACATAACTTTTTAAGATTATCTTGCTAACAGACAAACAAACAGACAGACAAACAAACAGACAGACAAACAGACAGACAGACAAACAGACAGACAGACAGACAGACAGACAGACAGACAGACATACAAACAGACAACCAAACAGACAGACAAACAGACAGACAAACTGACAAACAAACCAACAATCGAGTGAAAACATAACCTAATCCCATCATGAACGGTGGAGGTAATGAAAAGTATATATATATATTTGTTTTAATCCTACAAACAATAAATACATGAAATATGTCTGTACACGCAATGATTCGTTGCAATGTTAATGTCAATTAAAAACATTGGTATTACATTAGTAGTATATGTAAACATTGCAGTTTTACAATTGAGGGAGACATTATTGACAGTTTAATGTTCATTATTGGTACTGTACATTATTGATAGTAGACGCTTTTCACAGAGGAGTCTTGTAGGACACAGACAGGCAACAACATTATAGGAATCCTCCTTTCATGAACCATCAGGGCATGGATATGGGAGTGGACTAAACTAATGGAGATAAGTCCACTAGCCGCGCTGCCCTGATGGTACATTAAAGGGGCAGACCCATAATTAGCCTCACAAGCCACACCTGTGTCGGACCTACGACGACGCCTCTGTGATGAGGGTCTGTTGACCATATATTCCTGAGGAAGAGGCCTGACTGCCCCCCCCCCCCCCCCCCCACCCCTCTGCTCTCCCCATAGGTCCGCAGGTCACCTGGGCTCCTCCAACTCGGGCTCCATGCCCAACTTGGCCGCCAAGAACGGCTGCGGCGGCGGTGGTGCGGGCTCCGGCGGTGGCGGCGGCGGCCAGGCCGGGGGCCACCACGGCGTCTACATGCACAGCCAGAGCCAGCCCTCCTCCCAGTACCGCATCAAGGAGTACCCGCTGTACGTCGAGGGCAGCCCCAACCCGGTGGTGGTGCGCAGCCTGGAGAACGACCAGGAGGGCCACTACAGCGTCAAGGCCCAGTTCAAGACGTCCAGCTCCTACACGGCGGGCGGCCTCTACAAGGAGCCCTGGGGGGCGGGCGGCGAGGACGGGCCCGAGGGCAGCGGGCGCCTCACGCCGTCCCGCTCGCAGATCGTACGGACTCCCTCGCTGGGGCGGGACGGGGGAGGCGGGGGAGGAGGAGGAGGAGGAGGAGCCGGGGGCCGGGTGGCCGTGTCGGACGAGCTGCGCTGCTGGTACCAGAGGTCGTCGGGGAGCCTGAAGGAGAAGGGCCACTCGCACTCGGGGTCCAACTCGTCCGAGGCGGGCTCGCAGCAAGGCACCCTGGGGCACGGCCGCGGGAGCCGGGTGGGAACGCTGTCCAAGTGCTCGCCGGGTGAGTGAGCGACGCCTTCGCCTCGTTTACAGACACATTAAGCCCTTTAGTAGTTTAGCTTGAAGCCAACTACTGTGCAGTTAGGCTGAGAACAATCACAAAAGACGTGTGTTCCAAAGACACGTCGTCGTAGCACCAACACAGGTGTCCCTCATAAGACTTGATCATGATTATGGGTTCTGCTCCTTTTATGTACCACCAGGGCAGGGCGGCTAGTAGACTTTACTAGTTTAGCAGGAGCAGACACATAGTTGTATCATCAAGACACCTGCGAAAAGTCATACACACACAAACCGTACACCTGACGGCCAGCTAATTAATGCAGACGTTTGGCTTTCGCATGGAAGTGCAATGAGCCTTAGCCAGGCGCACAGCCACAAAAACGCAGTGCCCCGTGTGAGGCTCGAACTCACGACCTTCAGATTATGAGACTGACGCGCTGCCTACTGCGCCAACGAGGCCCATGTGTGATGTGTGTGTGTGTGTGTGCTCAGTGGACTGTGAATGAGTCACGTGTGTGTAACCCTATCTGCTGAGCTGCTGCTGGGGCCCAGTGGGGACCCAGGGTCCCTGGGTCACAACCCCCCCCCCCCCCCCCCCCGCCCCTAATCCTCAGTGTGAGCCGTAGTGTAGACCCTTCCTGTTACTTATACCACAGCGCTGTTAAATACCTGATCCTGATTGGTCAATGAGGTTCCAAGGTCTTGTGTACCTCTTTTTTTATTTTTTTCAATTATGCGACACCTTTTGCCTTTTAACGGTTCTGAATCAATACGCTACAAGACAGGTCATAGAGAACTATCGACCTGATAGTAAAACACAAGAACAATATGCTCAAAGCAACCACTATTATTACTATTATTATTTTAATTTCAGCTGATTTTGTTGATAAAAAAGATCTATATATTATAGATGAAAGTAACTTATATCTAATCACTGTTGGTAACTGTGGTGTAAGCGTAATAAACCCCTCTGGATGTCCCGTTATTGGAGAATGATACAAAAAGTGACTTCACACTTGCTGTTTGAAATGATGTTTACATATATCAATTGTCATCTGTGTCGGTGTTGAGTTAGACAGTGGTAGCTATTGCTAAGAGTTTAGGGAATGGGCTACAGACACATGGGCTCTACTGTGATTGTTTGTCTTTTCTGTGTTTGACAAAGTTTGGTCTGTTTCTCTCTCTGTAGCTGCATCCCCCCACAGCCAGAGGAGTATGACTCCCTCCAGTGAACTGGCTGCCACGCCCACTCCTCCCTGCAGCCCCCAACACATTCTCAACTGGCAGAGCGGGTAAGACACACACACACACACACACACACACAAACACACACAAAATGACCACACACACACACACACACACAAAATCGAATCAAACACATACACACCCCACACACATACACACACACACACACACACACACATGCCACACACACAACCAAAGCAAACACACACACACACACACACACAGTCATGCACACACAAAAGAATATCCTGCCTATAGTAAATAAAGTAATAATAATAAACAGTAACTTAACTTCATTCTACCTCAGTGTCAATTTCATCTGCCTTTATCCTTCTGGTTTCAAGGACTTTTAATAATCTTTACCAATTAACCCCAAGGAATATATATACTGTATGTATAATTATTTTTAGCTCTTTGAATCTGGTCTGGGTTTATTAACATTTTTTCTCACTCTTTTTCTCATATATAAATGTTTGATTCTTTTCATCTTGTTCCTCTTCCATTTCTTGCTTGTTCGATAACTCCACCGTCTCTCTCTCGTCACACAAATATTTCTTCCTCCCTAATTTTCCTAACACCTTGCTTACTCTCTCACCCTTTATTCCTGTACTAACCTTTCTTCCGTTGTGTGTGTGTGTGTGTATGTGTGTGCGTGCGTATGTGTGTGTGTGCGTGTATGTGTGCGTGCGTGCGTATGTGCACTTGTGTGTGTGTCCTCTCTCCTGGTTTAGAGGTACAGCTGACTGCTCTCCTACTGAGGACGCCAGTCAATCTCACACTCAACCCAGCTCTGACGCATAGAGGTACTGTCTAGGACGTCCCCATGCACCTAGAGTCTCTCTATGGTCAGATAAACAACCGACACTTAGCTCAACAACATTAGCGATACCCAACACAGTTGTTGGCAGCGTCTGGTCACCAGATTTATCCCAAAAAAAACCCCCTGCTGTTTCCGTTTGTACTCCTGAGCCTGAGCAACACAGAGACATAACAGATATTAGCCTTGTTTCATCAGTGGCTTATTTGCACTGGCAATAGGAGGGCTCGCTATTTGGCTCTCTCTCTCTCTCTCTCTCTCTCTCTCCGTTTAAACGGGGGTTGGGGTGGCGGGAGGCCTGCGGTCCTCCTTCACTCTGCATGCCGCTCTGTGTTCTGTCCGGCGGGCTTCTCTGTGTCACACACATCTTCAGCTCTCTGCAGTGGATTTCACATTAACCGGCATGTCTTCAGATCACACGCGTGGAATGGGGGAACCACAACCACACGACACGACGCGTAGGCAGGGTGGGATCTGGGAGTTTGACCCCCCCCCCCCGCAGACCTTTGGGGCTTTGTTGGTGTCTGTGTCCTAAAGCATCTTCTCCGTCCGTCCCTCCACGCAGGTCCTTCGATGACGACTGTTTCCCCAGCAGCCCGCTGTGCTCCGAGCTGCTGGCCGACATGCAGCAGTGGTACGGACAGGACCAGGCCAAACCCGGGACGCTGGTCTGAGCGCCTCTGTCGTTGATGTTGTTGTTGTGGATGATGACCTTGGCTACTACCGCCGTCCCCCCTCCCCCCCTCCCCCCGCCGTCCCCTCCCCCCGCCATCCCCCCTGACAACCACGACTTAAAAAAAAAAACCCCTCTCTCTCTCTCTCTCTCTCTTTCTCTCTGTCTCTCTGTCTCTCTCCGCCAATTTGTTTTCGGGGGCGCATCTCTCTGCTCACTCTCAATGACGGTAACAGTGAGCAGGAGCAGGCTTGTGGGACTACTCCTCCACGGGGGGGGGGGGGGTAGAGTGGGTGCAGATGGACAACCAGAGACACTCCACTCTTGAACTTTGAACCCCCCCCCCCCCACCATGCCTCCCTGCAGAAATGTCTCAAAGTGTGCTGAACATAAAGACAAGAGAGAGAGAGGACGCTGAGACAAGACACACTCTATTCACACTCACAGAAGAACCCCCACACAACCCGGCCCCAGACCCTGTTTCATAACATGTGACCTTTGACCTTTGAACCTGGACCAGTACTGCCGACGAATGGGACGACACCTGCTGGATTTGAGCCACAGTCTTTCTACACATTTCCCGCACCCATCGCTCGGTTCACGTTCCCCTGATTTGTGTTATTTCTCTTTTTTTAATTTTTCCCCCCATATGTTTCTTCAAGATCTGTATGTTCAAAATGATGATGCGAAACACAGTGTTTGGTTGCTTTGTATCATCATCGTCCGTCTGTCCCCCGACCGCCAACCAAAGATCCAGCAGACCAACGGAACACACAGCAGCCATAGAGGGGTCATAGACCTGCTTATTGGACTTTATCGGTCAACCGAACGCTAACATGCTAGCAACGGGAAACGACAACCGCACAGCTATGGTCTGTTTGTGGGCAGCTGTACGGGGTTTTGTGGGAAGGAGGGCTGAAGCAATAACACATACTGGAGTAGCAGTGCATGCAGTGCTACTGGTGGATGGGTGAGGAATAGGCTTTGAAACACCCAGTTTGACTCAGAAACACCCTGTGTGACTCAGAAACACCCTGAGTGAAACAAAAGCTTGTTACTGGATGTGTGTGCGTGCGTGTGTGCGTGCGTGTGTGTCTGCTTGTCTGTTTCTGCGGTTGGTCTGTTTCTGCGGTTGGTCTGTATCGTCTTTGTTTTTGTGTCTCTTAATCTGTTGGGGCATTTCTGACTCCGTGGTGAGGAAGACGCCGGTTAACATGGAAACTTTCGGTTTCATTCTCCTTGTAAAAAACAACAACATTGCAATTGATGACCCCTTACTGCAGTCGTTGGATGAGAGGAGATACGACTACACATCTATCCGTCTCCCTCTATCGGTCGGTCTGTTTGTCTGTCTTTCCATGCTGTCTTATGTCCACATCATCTGCAGGTCATCTGCAGTAGAGCAGTGGGTTGATGACCCAACCCAGACCCTGGCAGTCCACCAGGCCTGGTCAACTGTATAATCACACAGTCCTCTGGCCCAGACACACACACACACACACACACACAGTCGGACTAGCAGGACACATGATTATAGTTTAAGCACATACTAATGTTGGCTTATCGGTGCCAAAAAAAGTTCAGTGCTTCAAGCTTGTACTGTCATTATAGTGATCACTGTAGTGTAACTAGAACAAACAGGCTTATCATGACCTTGTATTAAACCCCGGTTTTTGTTGTTTTGGTCATATGGGACACATTTGTTCCCTCTTTGGTTTATAAAAAAAAGCACAAGAGAACCTGTTTTAGGCGGTCGGGGACGTTGATGGGCACCGCTGTGACTCCATTTCGAGGGGGATGCAAATCCTGAGGGAGTTGAGAAGGTTTGGATGTAGAAGAGCACACCTGAAGCATGAGGCTTTCCTCCCCTCAAAAGGAACTGAACTTAATTTTGCATGGTTTCACCGCGAAAGATAATTAACCAATACGTGATGGCAAAAAAACGCCTTTGCACTGAATCCTGAAATGTATATTTGCGGTCTGCGTTCCCATCGAGATCTCTGAGCACTGAGACGCAAGGGAGGGAAAACCACCGGTGACAAGCCTGAGACCCCAGGCCCTGCATGGCTGGTTCTGTCCGACTCGTCCAAGTACAAGTAACCTCGTTAGACGACTAAAAGTAGTTTAGTTAGTTTAAAAAAAATAAAACAAAACAAAAACGGAATGAGAATGGGATGTGCTGTCATCTCCTCCGCCCTTAGCCCGGCCCCGCCCCCACCTGTTCCAGCATCCGCACCCACCCCCCCCCCACCCACCTCTTTGCGCATCCAAGTCCCCCAGCACCCATGCATCCGGTCTCCCCGTCTATAAGGAGCCACTGTCTGCCATGAACCCATGAACCTGTGCATGACATGTCCTGCCAAGCAAGCTTAGAGAGATAAGCCCCGCCCCCCGCCCCCAAAACCACCCCCTCTTAAACGTGACCCAGCATCTGCCTTCTCCGCTCCACGACGACGGGTGTGTCTTTATACACTATTTGAACCTTGACCTTTGTGTCCTTGTGGTGAACTCTGACCTCTGAGCTCGACGTGATGAAGTGTGATGTACTGTTCCCCCCCGCCCCCTCCTATAGGTCTAAACATGCCATACTTCCTGTACTTTATAGCGACAATATATGAGGGTGTTTTTTGGAGATATCTATATACATATATATATATATGTATATATATATACATATATATATATAGTCTGAGAAAAGGATAAAACTAACTTTTACCTGTCTTTTTTCCGTATATGTATGGAGGGGACGCTGTAAGGTTTTGTGGGGTTTTTTAAACATTCGCCACTTGTTGTTTGAAACAATACACCCTGTTTTTTCTACCAAACCTCAGTTCAGTTAGTTTGATTTCTGACGTGGTAAACGACCCTTTCAGGTGCTACAGAAACGACCGGTTACTGCTACGTCACGCAGGAGCCAGACTACGCCCTCCTCCGCCCCCCCCCCCTCCCCCTCCCCCTCCCCCCCGTGTAAACTATATACAGTCTCCAAACTCCACGTGTGCAGAAATCCAGCTTATTTTGACTTACAACGTTTAATAGTAGAATAACTCCTCTACCGAAACCATAGAGCATGTAACCCGATTTTATCACTTCTGTTCTGAACCAGTAACCAGACATCGAAGGTGTTGTAGGTTTTAAAAAATACAATTGGTGGAATTGACAAAAAAAAAATAACATAACAATTCCACAGTTAATTTATTCATTTTTTCTATTAAGAATTTGTATAGTAACTTTACATTTTTCAAAACTGTGTTGTTGGCAACTGATAATGAATTTTCCAGATGAAGAAGACTTGGTGGTTCTTGAGATTATGAAAATAAATTATTGCTGAATGTTCTCAATATGAAAAACGTTTGTTTCTATGTGTCTCTGCTTTTGTGTGCGTGTGTGTGTGTGCACGTGCGTGCGTGTGCGTGTTTTCAATATAACAAATATATGTTTGTTTCTATGTGTGTGTGCGTGAGTTTGCATGCTTGTGTGTGTATGTGTGCATGAGTGTGTGCGTGCGTGCGTGCGTGTGTGTGTGCGCGCGCACACACACAGGTGAACAGGATTCCTCACTGGACGAGTCCTGCTCTCGAGATGATCTCACTTTATTGGCCCTTGGACACTCACCTGCTTACTTAGTCACTCATTAATTACTCACTCTTTACGATGATAACTTTACCTCCCTAGCGTTGTCTGGGCTGGCTTCATCTGGGCTCTGAGTCAGAGAACCCGGTGTCCCATGGTGAGCCGTATCAAAGGACGTACTCACAGCACTTCCTCTTCCTGTCGACACACTCATCACTACCACCCGCATGTCATCACTCAGAGGCCCGCCTCCGCGCAGCAGAAATGAAAACACAAGAGAGTTGTAAGAGGATTTCCCCTCAAGTCAAGAGAAACACACCCACCTACAGACAGGGTCCTTACATCCTCTCTTAACACACGCACACGCACACACACACACACACACACACACACACACACACACACACACACACACACACACACAGGCTTCTTAAATAAAGGAATCATTTCATTTTATAAACACCATTATTGAGGTGTCACAACAATATGAGCAAAAACAGGTAATGTACTGGTGACTAGTGGGCTGTGTGTGTGTGTGTGTGTGTGTGTGTGTGTGTGTGTGTGTGTGTGTGTGTGTGTGTGTGTGTGTGTGTGTGTGTGTGTGTGTGTGTGTGTGTGTGTGTGTGTGTGTGTGTGTGTGTGTGTGAAGTCCAGAAGCAGAAGCATAAAAAACACTGGCCTTCATGTCAAGTTCTGCTGTAAGGAGTAAGAGATCAACTCTAGGAATGGTCAGACTCTTCCCCTGGCCCAGCCTTCATTTCCTCCCCCCGCCTCTCTCTCTCTCTCTCTCTCTCTCTCTCTAGCTCGGTTGCCAAGCAGAGAACAGCTGGAAGCTGTTAACCCCATATGCCGTGAGAAACTGGTTCCTTGGCAATTCTTACACTCTTACACCTACACATCTCTCTCTCTCTCTCTCTTAATGTCTCTCTCTCTCACTCACTTATTCTTACACACTGTGTGTGTGTGTGTGTGTGTGTGTGTGTGTGTGTGTGTGTGTGTGTGTGTGTGTGTGTGTGTGTGTGTGTGTGTGTGTGTGTGTGTGTGTGTGATTAACCAGACACGATGTAAACACTCCACTTAAGCAGATGTGGGTTAAAGAGTAGAGGGTTCTCCACAAAGCCCATGTCCAAGTCCACTCATGGTTTCTATGGTGTTACATTTCTTTTTAAGTTCATTATTAAACTAATGTTTTAAAGATGTAGATTAATAATGAATTCAAGTTGTTTCTGGGTTAGTAGGTAAAGAATCTTCAAACTCATGCCAAGTTGAGGGGACTTTTGTTGGTTTGTGGATAAGGGTTGTTGTCAGATCTGGGCCTATTGAAGACCGGACCTTTGAGACTCCAACTCTAAAGGGGCTACACAAATAATTGAATGAACTATTTATGACTCTGAAGAACCTTTCAGATCGCAAGTATTTGACCTAAATGTGTGCCATAATATATGTGATATAGTCACTCAGCAGACGATGACTGCCCTCTAGTGTTACTCTTTACACAGTGCGTTGAAATGAGCAAATCATTCATTCAAAAACAGCCAATGTTAACATCTATGATCAGGAAACAATCTAACATATGAAAACAAAGAAATCTGACATTGTTTTTTTTATTATAAGAGATAAAAATGTAAAATAGAGCATTTCTTACATTTATTACGTTATTAGGTTTTTTATTAAGTGTATTGTTTGCCCACTTCTCTCTGTTATGTACACATGTATCTAGCTTGTTTTATTTAGCTTGTTTTCCTCAGCCAAGCCCTGGCCTATAGTAGCACCAAGTCAGCCCCCCTGTCAGCACCACCATATGCCGCTAGAGGTCACCAAATCCTCTTCAAGGTATCTTCAAGTATTTAGAGGCTGAGCTCCTCTTGCTCCAACAGCGGAGCTGTGCCACTGTTGAGATTCTACGGGCGAAACGATCAAAAGTGAGATTCCAAGCACGACATTAACATCACACACACACACACACACACACACACACACACACACACACACACACACACACACACACACACACACACACACACACACACACACACACACACACACACACATTTCTGTTGTCAACACAACATTCGGGTTTACTGCTAAACGTTGTGTTTTTTGTCCCCCGGAAATAAATAAATAAATGTTGTAAGTGTAAGTTCACCCTCATAAAACACCATGTTTGACCTGTGATTAGGAGTGGTACTGACTTGTGATGAGGGGGTACTGACTTGTGATGAGGGGTGGTACTGACTTGTGATGAGGGGGTACTGACTTGTGATGAGGGGTGGTACTGACTTGTGATGAGGGGTGGTACTGACTTGTGATGAGGGGTGGGACTGACTTGTGATGAGGGGTTGTGCTGACTTGTGATGAGGGGTGGTACTGACTTGTGATGAGGGGTGGTACTGACTTGTGATGAGGGGTGGTACTGACTTGTGATGAGGGGTAGTACTGACTTGTGATGAGGGGTGGTGCTGACTTGTGATGAGGGGTGGTACTGACTTGTGATGAGGGGTGGTACTGACTTGTGATGAGGGGTTGTGCTGACTTGTGATGAGGGGTGGTACTGACTTGTGATGAGGGGTGGTACTGACTTGTGATGAGGGGTTGTGCTGACTTGTGATGAGGGGTGGTACTGACTTGTGATGAGGGGTGGTACTGACTTGTGATGAGGGGTGGTACTGACTTGTGATGAGGGGTAGTACTGACTTGTGATGAGGGGTGGTGCTGACTTGTGATGAGGGGTGGTACTGACTTGTGATGAGGGGTGGTACTGACTTGTGATGAGGGGTTGTGCTGACTTGTGATGAGGGGTGGTACTGACTTGTGATGAGGGGTGGTACTGACTTGTGATGAGGGGTGTACTGACTTGTGATGAGGGGTTGTGCTGACTTGTGATTAGGGGGTGTACTGACTTGTGATGAGGGGTGTACTGACTTGTGATTAGGGGGTGTACTGACTTGTGATGAGGGGTGGTGCTGACTTGTGATGAGGGGTGGGACTGACTTGTGATTAGGGGGTGTACTGACTTGTGATGAGGAGTGGTGCTGACTTGTGATGAGGGGTGGGACTGACTTGTGATTAGGGGGTGTACTGACTTGTGATGAGGGGTGGTGCTGACTTGTGATGAGGGGTGGGACTGACTTGTGATTAGGGGGTGTACTGACTTGTGATGAGGAGTGGTGCTGACTTGTGATGAGGGGTGTACTGACTTGTGATTAGGGGGTGTACTGACTTGTGATGAGGGGTGGTGCTGACTTGTGATGAGGGGTGGTACTGACTTGTGATTAGGGGTGGTGCTGACTTGTGATGAGGGGTGGGACTGACTTGTGATTAGGGGGTGTACTGACTTGTGATTAGGGGGTGTACTGACTTGTGATTAGCGGGTGTACTGACTTGTGATGAGGGGTGGTGCTGACTTGTGATGAGGGGTGGGACTGACTTGTGATTAGGGGGTGTACTGACTTGTGATTAGGGGGTGTACTGACTTGTGATGAGGGGTGGTGCTGACTTGTGATGAGGGGTGTACTGACTTGTGATGAGGGGTGGTGCTGACTTGTGATGAGGGGTGGTACTGACTTGTGATTAGGGGGTGTACTGACTTGTGATGAGGGGTTGTGCTGACTTGTGATGAGGGGTGGTGCTGACTTGTGATGAGGGGCAGTACTGACTTGTCTTTAAGGTGGTGCTGACCTGTCTTTAGGGGTGTCGCTGACTTGTGACTAGGGGTGGTACTGACTTGTGATTATGGGTGGTGCTGACTTGTGATGAGGGGTGGTACCTACTTGTGATAGTGGCCTGTGGTTCTGAGAGGTCCGGGTGCTGTAGAGGCGCAGGCCCCTCCAGGACAGGAACAGGGTGTAGAGGGACGCCAGCAGACACAGTACAGTGAAGGTTATAGAGCTGCCTTTGGCCACATGTGAACCGATACGCTGGCAGGAGGCAGAGCAACAAAGTCCAGAAGTTACGTTTAGATCATCCAACATATTCAAACTATTTTCTTTCTCACAATCATGCAATCCAATGGCTTTGCAGCATAACAATGTAGTTGGGGTAGCAGATGAGACTTTGAGACTTTGCGCTGTAGAGGGCAGCATGGTTACCTGCTGGTTGGTACTGAGAGCTACCTCATGGAGAGTTCTCACAGAGAAGGACAGCACAGCACCGAATCCCAGCAGAAAACTGAAGAGGTTGAGGACCATCAGTGTGGCAACCTGCCCACAATAATGACAGATAGACCGACAGAGGGGTGGGTTAGGGTGGGTGCTGACCTGTCTTTAGGGATGTCGCTGACTTGTCTTTAGGGGTGTCGCTGACTTGTCTTTAGGGGTGGTACTGACTTGTCTTTAGGGGTGTCGCTGACTTGTCTTTAGGGGTGTCGCTGACTTGTCTTTAGGGGTGGTACTGACTTGTCTTTAGGGGTGGTACTGACTTGTCTTTAGGGGTGTCGCTGACTTGTCTTTAGGGGTGTCGCTGACCTGTCTTTAGGGATGTCGCTGACTTGTCTTTAGGGGTGGTACTGACTTGTCTTTAGGGGTGGTACTGACTTGTCTTTAGGGGTGGTACTGACTTGTCTTTAGGGGTGGTACTGACTTGTCTTTAGGGGTGGTACTGACTTGTCTTTAGGGGTGGTACTGACTTGTCTTTAGGGGTGGTACTGACTTGTGACAGACATAGCAGATAGTGGGTGGGTGGATAGCAGTGTTGGCTGGTGCTCTTTGAAATGGAGGAAGATCAGTTTCGGCCTACATCATAAAATGTGTCAGTTATTACATTTGTTGTTATTTATATGTGAATTCGGCCCTCCTTTCTTTTTCTAGGAAATGGTCTATTACCCTGACATACCAACTGGGATTATTTTCCAGAGACTTGACCAGTTTCCTCTCAATGGCCAGCAGAGCCAGGTTGCTCAAACAGTTTTGTCCCATTGAGTTGTGAGTGTATGACTTCACTGGTTTAAAGCAGGAGAAGCTCCTCTCTACACCTGCTGCTGAAGCTCAAATTGTTGCAGCTAAAGACATCAGCTTGTACAGTTGAGACACTGCTATATCCAACTTCATGTCTTTAAAAAACACTAAGAAGTCACACAACTTCCCCCTGTTGCCCTGAAAAAAACAACTTTTAATGAACTGAAACAAAACTCTATATTTACAATTTTACAAATTTAAAATAAGTCAGGAAAGATGTCCCGCCCTTTTGAGAGTTCCTCCAATCATCATACAGCAGCCCTCCCAGCGTCCAGTCCAACCTCCCTGTCCATTGACTCCCAGTGAAGCCGGCCGTCTGGACATGACGTGCTAAAAGCTTATTATCCAATAAATGTCTAGCTTTGCTGTACTAAAACAAAGCTTATTCTGAAGTGCCATTGAACCCAAGAGACGCTGAGCTTCAATGCATGTTAATGGGTCGTCCTCCCACGGGCTTCTATGAGAAATAAATCACGTTAAACCAAGACGACCTGCGAGAAATGATGAACGAACTAGCCGTGAAGTTAAATACTTTATAGCCCAAAATATTGATTTGATTAAGCAATATTACATATTTAATTGACAAACTTTTTTCATGACATTTTAGAAGAGGCTGGGCTTCCCTTGTACAGCAGTCGCCACTGGTGGGTGGACGGACAGACAGACAGACAGACAGACAGACAGACAGACAGACAGACAGACAGACAGACAGACAGACAGACAGACAGACAGACAGACAGATAGATAGATAGATAGATAGATAGATAGATAGATAGATAGATAGATAGATAGATAGATAGATAGATAGATAGATAGAAAATACCATATGTATATACATTATTTAATAATAGGGCAGAAAACTGAGACTTAAATGCTTACCCGCATTTTGGTTGGTTTCTTGGGAGTAAGCAGAGCCAAAGACCCTGTGGACACATACTGAAACAGAGGAACATGCTTGTTCAATCTTGATTTTTGTAATCTATGAAATGTTTAAGAAATGTTTAAGTTCAGTAGGAATTTATCTTTTACCATGTCAAATAATGTCACTGAATACATTTTTCATATATACAGTATATGTATATATATATATATATATATATATAAATATATATATATATTATATATATATAAAATAATATATAACAAAATAAAATAATAATAATAATAATACAAATATATATATATATAATATATACATATATATATATATAATATATATATATTTGTATTATTATTATTATTATTACATTTTTTATCCAACAAAGCGTTTTGTTCAAATCCCCTTTGAACCAAAAACACACCCATGGGTGGGGATGTGTTATACAATGAACTTACAAAGAGACTGGACCAGACCGGCATCGTCAGGGCGATGGAACAGCTGAAGCTCACACAGGAATATGTGACCGTGGACAAGATGCAGGCCAGGGCGGCCAGAACCTGCGTCGCCTATATAAGACGTGAAATATAGAGAGGGGGACACGATGTTTTCAAACAGGCCAAGACTTAACTCGTTTTTCTTCTATTTCAATTTATATTCGTGAAAAGTAGCACTGTAGTAAAAGTAGGGCTGTGTATAGTAAAGTAGGCTTGTATACCCCGGTGACCAACAGTCGGCTGCCAACCACCGTCCCGAACCAGCGCTGCATTCTCGCATCTCTCAGGTCTCCCTGATCGGGTGCCGCGGGAGGCGGCTGGTCGTTCGGCGGCTCCCTGACATACACCTGATACAAACCTTCCTGGAACATGTTCTGAATCATCCTTTATAATAAAGCATAATATTTTTTAACATAATAAAAAATAAAAATACATAAAAATTATAATAATATAATATTATAATAAACTTTTAACACATTAACATTAAAGTACACACACATACTGTATATTTGTCATTTTCCAATTTGATTCCGTTTTTACAGTGTAGTACAATGTTGGATCTTACCTTCCTTGTTGTGCAGGTATGTTATCCAGAGGCTTTCATATTTAAAATAAAACCAATATATAATGGATGAAACTATGGATGATCATGTATAGGATCGATTTTCATTTTCACATGATCCAGATTTGGGAAAATATTGAATCCATGACACTTTGTTGTTATTTGACAAAGCCTTGGAAAGTGATCCGCTGTGCTTGCCACTACATTCCGAAGCTTCAGTATATTTCACTTCCGCCCATCACAGAAGAAAATGTTAACCTTTACCCTGTTCTCTCTCTCTCTCTCTCTCTCTCTCTCTCTCTCTCTCTCTCTCTCTCTCTCTCTCTCTCTCTCTCTCTCTCTCTCTCTCTCTCTCTCTCTCTCTCTCTCTCTCTCTCTCTCTCTCTGTACCAAAGGTTGCTAGTTAATGGTTATTCATCAGGACTGTGTCCATTATCTGTTGGCTAAAACCGCTGTCATACGAATAATAGAGCGTTAAAAAGGTCAGAAGTCCAGGCAACAATACAGTCATAACTGGGAGGGGAAAATATTGAGAGCATTATAACAAAACAAAATTAAGATCAATTGTATTGAAGTAATACACGATGACCTCATGAATTCATCCATTACTCCATTCCATTATTATCTGACTAGCCATAGAACCCTTAGATAACCAAACAGGCAGAGCACTATACACAAAGGAAGGCTGGCTTCACTATTTGGCATTGCCCCTGTTTGATGAACACATCTAGGGAGCCAACTTTTATTGTGCTTTCACCTGAGCTCTGGTTCTGCTTCTGGAGGCTTGTTGTTAGAAAGAAAATGCCCTTATGACTTCTGGTGACTGGTAGTTCTCTTGCCTACCTGATGTTGAATGCACTTATTGTAAGTGGCTTTGGACAAAAGCTTCCGCAAAAAATGTTGGTAATGTGTTGTAAAAAACTGTATCTTTATATGCAGAAAACCCGTGTGATTGATGTTAGCGTTACTGGGACAGCTTTATCAAGACGCTGAGCTTCACTGCAGTATGGTCACATACAGATGTATAATGTACCGTTGAGACGAGAAATGGATTATCGGTGACCAAAGTGGTAGACTGACACAGTCATCAAACACAGTCGAACACAGTAAGCCTCAGTCAGGCGAGCTTCTGGCTCACGGTCACACCCACTCCTTCCTTCCCCGGCACTGTGGGTTGTGTGTGTGTGTGTGTGTGTGTGTGGTGGGTGTGTGTGTCGTCATCCCTCGGGGCCCCACGCTGCAGGTGTGGGGGGGGGGTGGAGGACTGAGAGAGCCTGGGGGGGGGGCATAGGGTCACCCAAGTTCTGGGTGGACGAAGTCTATTCTTAAAGCATATCAAGGACTCTGAAATGATAACACAGAACAATACCATTTGTGGTAGAAAGTCCAACATCCGGTACAAAGTCCATATTTGACTCAATTCTAGCCTGAAGGGATTAGTTTCTTTTTCCCCCCCACTTGGTTCCTGTGTTGGTTCTTGTGTGGGGGTAAGGGGCAGTTTTGTTGGCAATTGTTAGCTCTCTAAGAAGCATACACTAAAGAACATTGCTGTATTTGTGTCCTCGCATTGAAAACAATCCATCACAAAACAATTATTGGACTTTCAGGCCACTAGACCTGGTGCAGCCAGGAGACAAATGGTTAAATGAAGGCACAACAAGACGGTAGAACAGTCCAACGTTACATTTCATCTCTGTCTTCATCTGGAATATTAGATATGTTCCAAATAAAAATGACATATGATGTCATGAACAAAACTAACCAGGTCATACAGGAGTCAGCAATGGTTACCAATTAGGAATTCAATATATAATACATTTATTATTTCACAAGGTTTGATTGTCTATGACTAGTTCTGATAGAGCCTGATGAAGGGAAACTAAGAGGTTGTGCTGACCCAAACATGGCTATGGTATGGCTATGGTTACTATGGTAACGAGGAGAGAAACCCCAAGAAATGTCCCGCAGAGAAGGAAAGAATACAGACCAAGACCAAGGTGAGAAAGTAAATGTATAGAAAGAGGTATTGCCACTGTCACACAGCCTCTAACAGCCTGGTGCACAACCAACATAAATCAATTATTAAAAATAATGGAAACCTTCCCTACCCCAATATATGGTTAGAACAACAGATTAACAGGAGCAGCACATGCTAATAGCAGCAAGATCAAAGAAACATCTGTGGCTTGAGTTGTACTCTAAATGCTGTCCACTCTGATTGGCTGAGGCCAATCACACTATTGTTTTTTCAGCTGTTGCGTAAAATACGATTAGATTAGATTAGATTCCAATGTATTGTCAGTACACAGTACAAGTACAGTACAGTGAAAATAACTTGGCATCTAACCTTGTGTGCACAAGATCCACTCATTTCAGGGAGCAACATAAAGCTCGCCTATGAATGGATGTGGCGTGTCACAGCCAAAAAGGATTCTCAAGCAGTTAGTCAACAGAAATCAATCACACCAGGAATGCCGTCAGTACATCACATTAAGCATTTTATCATGTAGAATGTCAAATGTATAAAAATGTATCCAAATATTGCTGTAGTACAGCTGTGACAATATAGTCAGAATTATGTTGATATCAAGATGTAAGTTATATAAAATTGCATGTCTGATGAAGCATGTTTTCAGATAACACGATGTACATCTCTGGACACATCTGCCCTCCTAAGGATACTCAGTGTATTTAGTATAGTATATAGTATATAGTATATAGTATATATGTTTATAGTATATTGTTTGTTACGGTGAAGGGTACTCCACTGAAGATTATAGTTTTGCTGGGTGTCACAATAATACATTGTGACATCATGCCAGTTCCTGGCCTGGCAATGATCCAAAACTATAAAAGTCCCTTCATAAAAAATCAACATTGATCGCGGACAGTGAAGAAGTCACTACAAAGCAACTAAATTAAAAAAGAATACTAATTTAGCAGTGAAGTAGATTTGTTTGCAGATTAAGGTTTTGTAAGGGGCAAAAACACAGAATTTGTCTCTTCTTTTTTTTACCAACTTCCAAACAATAAAATTAGGTAAAGGTTCCCTTGGAATTGAACCCAAGTCTGCTGCATGTAAGGACCTTGCTCTGACCACGGTTATGGTGGATGCATTGTATTTATTATACCCATTAATACACTAAGGGATTTGGCATAGTATTAGGGGAGAGTGGGTGCAAGTGTACGTGTTTTATGTTTACCACATAAGACATCTTTCCTAGACTACAGGTTCCAGATCTTCCTGTCTTTTGATCGCCTGTTGTGTAATTACATAAATATAGGCTGGCTGACTCATTTTCTATTTGCCTACAATCCATTTTCTAAAAAGTGCATTATTCACTTTAATATTTCAAGATAGACAGAAGTCTTAAACGTTAGTAGCGTTAGTATCTTTATCAGACGTCCATATAAACAGTGTCCTTCCATTAGGGTTCAAATAACTAGGCCTAGTTCAGAGCCGTGAATAAATATGTTTTAAATTACAATGTGCTCAGAAGAGCATCTCACAGGCTGCTTGAGACAACTGGGCTGGAGGGATGGAGGAGGACAGATGCCTCTGTGCTTGATGCCTACATGCCTCCTAGTTCCAGACCGTGATCCATCTTATTTTCACAACAAACTATGCAAACGTCGTCTTCATTGTTTCTACGAAGGGAAACGTGATCGTGCCATCCATCACTATCATCCAACACATCATAAACATGTATGCATATGTGTATGTCAGACCATGTGTGTCAGTATGCCTCTTAAAAACCTATTAAAATCACTCAAAGGTGTTCCCAGAGTGTTTCTCTTTAACCGTCTCTCTCTCTCTCACCCCCCCCCCCCCCCCCCACACACACACACATACACACACACACACACACACACACACACACACACACACACACACACACACACACACACACACACACACACACACACACACACACACACACACACACACACACACACACACACACACACACACACACACACACATTATTGTCATTGAATGACATCAGCAGAAGGATGGACAGCACCCCAGTTCAATGTGTAGTTTTAATTTAAAGTAAGTCGGGGAGTGTCCAGCTTTTCTTTTGAAATAACAGAGAAGACCTGCATCTGCACATTCCCGTCCAAGCCACACAGAGACTACAGAGACTCCCCTAAGGGAGCCTGGCACCCTGGGTGTCCCTATCTTGTCTCCTGGGCGATTGGGTAATATTGTAGTTATCATTCGGTGTAGAACAGGGCTTTTAAAAAAAGTCTAAGACACAGTGGGACTACCTTCAGAGAACGTTTTATTTTACATTCTGGGAAATAAATTTCTCTTCCTGGGAAATAAGCATCTCTGCCCCTCCCTTGAAACCCTCTGGCGCCACCCAGGGGAGGAGTTAAACACCTGGTGTTGAACTCTGAGGCCATAGGTTCTGTTGGTTTGGCCAGCGAGGGCACAGAGGGAGAAGAGAGAGGAGACAAACAGGAGTCCCAAGTTTCTAGTCCTTCTGCGTCTTTTACAATATTTCCCCACAAGAGTATAGGAGAGCAGAAATCACCCCGCAAGCCTTCTTTAGCCCGACCTCTCCCGCCTAACCTCCTCCGATGCTCCTCACCACAGAGCTGGTCCCTGGAGGGGAGGAGGAGAGAAGGAGCCCTGATCGACCGTCCAGGAGATCGCAAAGCAAGACCCCCCCGGCCTCCTCCAGGGCACGCCACCCCCGGACCCCCAACACCACGGCCAAGGGGAGGACCCAGGGGGAGGAGAAGGAGAAAGAGAGGAGGAAGCAGCAGAAAGAGAAACGGGAGACGCAGGTGAAAAGAGAGAAAACGGGCCGAGTGGAGGTCAAAGTTGTGGACAAGACGGAGGAGGCAGTGAGGAGCACGGTTGTGGATGTGGACAGCGTGAGAGCAACAGGAGGAGAAGTAGAAGAGGGGGAAGAGGAAGAGGAGCGCCGTTGGCTGCTTGAGACGGACAGACAAGATGGTGGGTTGAGCTTTTGCGTTGAAAACAAACTGATCAAAATCATCATAGAGTCTATATGAGAGATAAGAGATTATACAATATCTGTTTTGTTCATTATATTTTGTTTATTAAGATTTCTGACGGTGTGCGAGTGTGTGTACCTGTGCAGGTGTGAAGCCACGGAACCTGGGGGTCGGGGAGTGGCTTCTCATGGTCCTGGTTCTGACCCTGGTCATCCTTTTCCTTCCTCTCTCCATCTGGTTCTGCTTCCAAGTACGCCCTTCCACTGTCTATCACTGAAACCATATTTAACCATGTTTATACAGACATTTGATATTATCCATACATATATATTTATATATATGATTGTTAGATTGATTGTTTGATTGACAGGTGGTGAGGGAGCACGAACGAGCAGTGATCTTCCGACTGGGCCACCTGCTGAGGGGGAGGGCCAGGGGACCAGGTGGCTGAATGTTATTGTAGTTTTCTCAGGTTGTGGATGAGTCTGATCATAGCAGTGTTGGTTGGAAGTATCTATCTTTTTGTAGATAGCAGTGGTGGAGTGTACTTTACCTTGGAGGTATTCTATACAGGGGTACCTTTGCTTTACCCTTTATCCTCTATGTGTGCAGGCCTGCTGTTCTACCTGCCTTGGCTGGATGTCTGCCAGAAGGAGGACATCAGAGTCAAAACACTCAGGATTCCATCTCAAACGGTACTCAGATCACATGATGCCGTGGAGTAAGATAAGATCAGATAAAATGACTTTATTGTCGCTGTATTCATCATACAATGAAAATGCTAGTGCCCACCGCAGTCGGTGGGGTTCAGACATACACACATGCATGCACAAACAATAATAAATAAATAAAAATATTTAAAATATATAATACTATTTATAAAATAGGCTGCAGAGTCACTGTGTATGTATGTATGTATGTGTACATGTGTACATGTATGTGTGTATGTATGTCACAGAGTCTGGATGGCTTTGGTCTTAGTTGGTGCATGTTTTTATTACCGTTAGGGCAGGAGTTCAGACAGTGTGACTGATGTGCAAAATTAATGTGATTGTCACGCATATACGCCATGCATCAGTAAAATCAAGACTTACTCTTCATGTTTAGTTATTTGTAGAGCAGACAAACAAACCATACACACCATATATGGGCTTTAAGAAAGTACCATTCGAAAGGATGGAATATGATAATGGTTAGGCTCACCAAAAGCCTACCTCCGTGTATTTCAAACTATGGGTCGCTTTGGACAAAAGCATCTGCTAAATGACTACACACACACACACACACACACACACACACACACACACACACACACACACACACACACACACACACACACACACACACACACACACACACACACACACACACACACACACACACACATACCCACACTCACCCCTGTGCCCAGGTGGTGACCAGAGACCTGGCGCGCGTGGAGGTGAGCTCCGTGTGTCTCTACCGGGTGGAGAACGTCCTCCTCAGCACCGCATCTCTCTCCAGCCCCCCGGAGCTGCTCCAGGCCCTGGTCCAGGGGGCGCTCAGAGACGTCCTGGCCCGCCACCACTTCCACCACTTCCTGCTCAACAGGAAGCAGGTGGCGCGGGAGATCCGGGTGGCGGCGGACTCCGTGGCCGGGCGCTGGGGCATCAGGGTGGAGAGGGCGGACATGTGAGTCTCCGGGGTGATATGGATGGATGTGAGGTTAAAGGGCCATAAAGGCATCTTAAAATTCTCTCCCGGCTTCGGCTTAAACATGTTACCAATATAATTTAGCACTTTTTGTGCCAATTCAGACTAAGAGCATTTTGCGTGAACATGCAAATGTAAACACAGCATTTTGGCCTTTGGGATAAGACATTTAGTTAGCACTTTCACTAACAATTCACTGTTATTTTGTCCACCAACTCCATCCTGACCGACATACACTGGTTCCCAAAGTGCTATATTGTCACTGTTTTCATTGCCATTGTAACATTTGCTAACCCACGTAGCACTTATACTAATTTTGACTAATGAGACGCACTCCTGGTGTGTGTCAGAGAGGAGGTGAGCATCCCAGAAGAGCTACAGCAGGACATGAGGGAGCAGAGAGACGTACAACGACAAGCTCAGATCAAAGTGAGAACACAGACAGATGAAAAGATGAAGAAACTGCTCACAGTGGTACTAGTCTCAACTTGTTTCCTCTCCCGGTCTCTTTCCTCCTCCATCTCTCTCTCTCTCTCTCTCTCTCTCTCTCTCTCTCTCTCTCTCTCTCTCTCTCTCTCTCTCTCTCTCTCTCTCTCTCTCTCTCTCTCTCTCCCAGGTGACGGCAGCAGAGGGCGAGCGAGCGGCCTGCCAAGCTCTCAGGGAGTCCCTGGACTCTCTCTCCGGTTCTCCAGCTGCCGTCCAGCTGCGCCTCCTCCAGCTCCTGCTGACCCTCCGGCAGTCAGAGCGCCCCCCGCTGCTCCTCACCCTCCCCCCCGACCTCCTCTCCATGACCCATGACCTCTCCCAGCTCCCCCCACCCCCGCCCCCCCTCTCAGCAGCAGAGGAGGTGAGGGAGGAGGGGGAGAGGGAGACAGACTCACCTATGATGTAGCCATGATTTGAAAAGAAGTACATGGGTAGCGTTTTAATCCAATAATGTACTTCAGTACAATATTAAAGTTGTAAAACAAATATGTATGTACAAAATAAATATTTATATTGTATCTTATATGTATTGTCATGTATCTTCAGGGCTTAACGTTTTTTTCCACACATTTACTTGCCCGATTATTTATGCGAGTGGTTATCAAATAACAACAAAGGCTAAAGCTAATTGTCATGTTTCATCTTTATTTTTTATTTTAAGTCTCAATCAATTGTATCGCATATCAATTATTATTTACTACTTTTTACTACTTGCTCAATCAGGCAAGTGTGTTTACTTGCCCGACGTGGCCTTTTGGTTGGCCCGGCCAATAGGGAATTAGTGCTTTGCTCTTTAAATGTCTATGTATTGGGTATCTTACTAAAAGGGTACTTGTTAGTAGGCTTATAGGTAATTTGTTTTGGACAAAAACAAGCGCCGGCACCACTGAACTACATTTGACCGCCAGTCTGTGTTGTAGTGACACCAAGAGGCCACTAGGTGGTACTGCACTGCTTCAACAAGCTGCTCGACTCTTGACAGCTGGCATACAGGCATTTGACAAATAAAATAAAGCTCAAGAAGATCTATCTTTACTGCTCATATCCGTCTACGCGTTTTATTGCTTGTTTCACAAACAAATATACAAATATATCGATTAGATTAGATTAGATTAACATGTATTTCATTCCACAGTACAGTACAGCGATAATAATTTGGCATCTAACTAGAGTGCACATGTTGCAGTAAAGTGCGTGGTAATATATATAATATATTATGTAATATATAATGTAGTGGTTGAATAAGATGTAAAAACGGTCTACTAGGTATAAAAACAGGTATAAAATAACTTATAGAGTAGGTATGAGATATGTGCAGAATTATAGGTATATGTATACAGGTATCAACAGGTAGTGAGCAGGGGTAGGCAGGTATATCACCAAGATACATACATGTTTCTACAGTAGGTAGTGACCAGGGGTATGCAACAGTTGAATATCAACAGTTATAGATTCATATATATACGGTAAGTACAGTAAAAATGTACATAGCTATCATACGGGTATGTAAACAATACATATGTAAACTATAGGTAGAGGTGGGGAGTTATGATTACAGTGCAGGGCAGTTGAAGACATTGACGGTGAAAGGGTATAGGGTGTAGCTAAAAGATGATTGACCCACTTACGGTTCTACTGTTATTAACATGTTCGGATGCGATGAGCGATCAGTTATCGATGAGCGATCAGTTAACTGTTTTCATGTGGACCGTTGTGCGTTGTCTGTGCATTCTGCCCCCTGGTTGCGCGCGCGTGCTGTGCCGCTAACGTCGTGGGTTACGTTATATTTCGCTAAGTCGATTATCTAAGTAGATTCGATATTATAGATAGGTAGATATTGTTCTATATATTGTTATATATTGTTTGCCTACTTATTGTACTTTTCCCGTACTTTTTACTTTTACCTGAACGTATTGTACTGAGCACTGGTTCTGTTCTTGGATCTTGTTAGAAATTAAATGCACTTTTGACTTCAGGTGACGAGTTGTTCTCTGACATTCCTTTGTTGAAACACACTATTGTTAAGTCGCTTTGGATAAAAGCGTCTCCTAAATGACTGTAATGTAATGTAATGTAGGTTGCGCCCTATTGGCTTGTTGCACTGAAAGAATGCGTCAATCAACGGTGGCCCCGCCCACATGTCGCGTGGCAGCCTATAAATCCAGGTAGCGGCGCTCGTTCTCATTGACTGTAACGTAATGGAATGTAGGCTGCGACCTATTGGCTTGTTGCACTGAAAGAATGCGTCAATCAACGGTGGCCCCGCCCACATGTCGCGTGTCAGCCTATAAAGCCAGGTAGCGGCGCTCGTTCTCATTGTCGCAGCAGCAGCAGCAGAGCAGCAGCACGGCCGCACGGCCGCAGCACGGCCGCAGCACGGCCACAGCACGGCCACGGCGAAGGTATGCATCGTGTGATTTGCTGTGGTAACGTAGATATTACGCCTATAGCATGTGTTAGGAATTGTTTAAAGTAGTAACGGGAGTTATTTGGGAGAGTGAGGGAAGTTTGGAGTCCCCTGCTAAGGCTGCTACCTCCGCGACCCGACCACGGATAAGCGGTAGACGATGGATGGATGGAAGTTAATTGTAAAAGCACCACATAGCGGTTGCTTAGGGGAACTGCATTTTTTTTTTTGCAATCCTTTACTTTAGTCGGTTTACGTCGACGAAACTATGCTAAGATAGTGTTAATAATTTTATTAAGTGGTAGCGAAAGTCATTTGTAACAGCGAGCACCTAGCGGGTGCTTAGGACTCGGACTGCGCACGTTTTTTTGCCTCTTAATTGTGATCCTTTACACTAGTCGCTTTACTTCTAGGAAAAGCGCTCGTCGCCTCCTTGTGTTGTCCCGTTACCCCCCACAACCGTTCCATTGTTTTTTATTGCGGACCCACCAGCGTCGCCCCAGAGCTGACGTTGGCCCGTGTCGCGCCAGCGTGTCACGTGGCAACATGAACACATGGCAACGTGTACACATGGCAGGGTAGCGGCGCTCGTTCTCATTTTCTCAAGTAGGACTCGGTGTTTTTTTTTTCTTTCGTTTATTGCACTGTTTTCTTACAGACGTGTGGTTTATATACACGGTACAATGTACAATACACACGTACACAGGGGCGTCGCAACAGTGTAGGCAAAGTAGGCAATTGCCTGGGGCCCCGAGCTGGAAGGGGGCCCCCGAGGACGACAGATTATAGTTCTCTTCTTAACTGTGCTCTAAAGTTCCTTGAAGTTGTTATTTTATGATAAATAAATTATTATATTTGGTACTTTATAATAACTGTAATTTAAACCCTATTTTTTTGATAATGTTTTGCAATGCTTATTTTCTGGCATGGTGTTAAT
The DNA here is from genome assembly GCA_027704905.1 of Muraenolepis orangiensis. Classification (NCBI taxonomy): domain Eukaryota; kingdom Metazoa; phylum Chordata; class Actinopteri; order Gadiformes; family Muraenolepididae; genus Muraenolepis; species Muraenolepis orangiensis. The sequence continues at coordinate 31,875,324 of CM051008.1, forward strand.
TTAATAAAAAACAGTTGCGTGTATAACCTGGGTTAGGGTTTAGCTAACCCTAACCCAATGGAAAATCTCACCTAGGTGCTCCAACATTGCCAGGGCCGGCCCTGCATACATACATACAGTACAGCTCCATTGGGCCCACTTCCCGCTCCATGGCGGTGACGTTCTATTCACGTTAACGTTGAGCTGAAAGCTGTCGGTAAATACAGATCGATCCTATTGGGCTCCTGGATTGTTTCTTTTATTTTGGGTGGGTAGGATCGCTCAAAGGATGTGTGCTTTATCTCGTAGCGCCGCTTCACAATGCCGCTTTTAATAATCGCCCCGGAACAAAATGAGACGTACTGCTTTTGAACTGCCTGTGGGAAGAACAAATATTAGATTAGATTAAAATGTGTTGTCCTTGCACAGCACAAGTGCAGTACAGCGAAAAGTAGATGGCATCTAACCAGAGTGCAAATGTTAACATGTGGGAGTTTTCGCTGTCTACCTTTAGGTTTTAAGAGCACGGCATGTGAAATAACTGACTGTTTCTCTCTCGGTCTCTCTTCATGTGTGTTTTTTAATCTGCTCGATCACGGTCTAGCAGCGATTTGATTGGTTGAGAGGCGTCACATTACATGATTCTGGCCCTTGTCGTAAAGGCTAGAAAAAACGTTCTTGGTTTATTTGACAGTTATCAGTTTATGATACTTTCTCAGGTCTTAATTATATTCCTGCAATGCATTTCAGAATGGACCCACTGGCCATGCCCCCACTGGTCACGCCCCAGAGGACCCACTGGCCACGCCCCAGAGGACCCACCAGCCACGCCCTAAAGGAGACCTGGGTACAAGGTAGGATTTGCTGTGGTTATGTAGATGTTCACTAACCGATTTCCTTTTCTTTACATTTGGTCTTGTATGTGACAAAAGTGAAGTAGTCCCAGAATTGTAACATAGCCCGCTGCAATGTAATGATGGTCTCCTGAGGAAGCAACGCAATGTGCTGCTCCATCAAGGCCAGCTTGAGAGTGTACAGCAGCTTGGCCATCCAGTGCCGTTGAAAGGGAACTGGAGTGTGTGCTTTACTGTCTGCACCCAGATACATAAGACACAGCTGCACTAACTCGCACTAACTGATGGCCTCCAGTGTGTGGCGGCGCGCTCGGTCTGCGGTTGCATAGGATGTGAAGACCTTTGCCCAATTGCCACCTGACTCCTCGATCTGGCGGGTGAAGGCAGCCTGCTGCCAACATATAGGCGGTTTGCGGAGTCTGGGTATTATACTTCACTTACACTTGTAGCGGGAGCGCCACTTCCAGAAGCCATGTTGTTGTTGATGAACTCTGAACTGTCACCCCCCGGACTCTGTCACACTCCGCAAACCGCGTATATGTTACGCTACGTTGGAAACGCATTAGGCACACACTCGTGGGGACACACGCATGTGATTGGCTTAAAGTGAAGCAGACATCTGATTGGCTGAAGACACTCGCCTCTTAAAAAAAAAGTGTGTGAATCTAGCGTCGTCAGGGGAGTCTCAAAAATCCACAGAGCGAATCACAAATGCACAGAACGATCCACAAATGCACAAAGCGTTTTTTATAAAAATGGAAATATGTTTGAAAGTTTTTTGACATTTATAAAATAATATATTTTTGTGTGGATGGAGACATTTATATATGAATCCGGAATTACATTTGTGGATCGTTCTGTGTGCTTTATTTCTTTTTGAGACTGATCTGACCCCATACATTTCTGCTGTGATGCTGATGTATGTTAAGGTCCATTGCATGACTGCTGCGCCCATTGGGGGGGGGGGGGGTGTGTGTGTGTGTGTGTGTGTGTGTGTGTGTGTGTGTGTGTGTGTGTGTGTGTGTGTGTGTGTGTGTGTGTGTGTCGAATGGATACCATTCTGTCTGTAGTTTAGACTTCACTGTAGTGTTCATTCACTAGTCGAACCACATCGTCTTGACCGACTTTTGGAAGGTTTGTGCAGCGATAACTGTCCGCCATGGTGAATGCCAAGCTGAATGCATAAACCGGAACTTGGGATACACTGCTCCGGTGGGTTCTTCCGGCGTTCTAATCTACTGTGATATAGGCCTATTGAATTGTATTCAGTAGTAGAGGAAGTGAATTGTAACACTGCCACATAGCGGTTGCTTAGGGGAACTGCACTCATTTGTTGTCTATGCTGTCCCGTTACCCAGGCAACCAGATCTTTATTGTATGCTTTTGGTTCATACATAAAATACATACAATATACAAATTCCCACATACACAAAGGTGTTTACATACTGTGACACAGGAGTGGAAAAGGAAGGCCTAGAAGAAGAGCGCCACATTGTGGCCGTGAGCTCGAATGAGCCGGGTGATCAGGTGGCTTCCAAGCGCCTGGCCACTCTAATGACACGTCTTCTACGCTTCACCGACATCACTACTCCTACATACGTACACATACATGTATACATACATGATCAAAATACATACACCAGTGGAGGCTCGTCCATTTAGGAAAGGGAGGACCACCCTCCCTATCATTTCAGAGACAAAAAACCTGTTAAATACACAGAACTTTATGGATTTATCTGTGAAAATACTGATAAAAATGCTTTTTTTAACGCTTCAAAGTCACACATGTGTGTTAAAATAGCACCAACAGCCCCCCCTACCGCAATTTCTTTTTTTTTTTTAATCACTGTACGGAGAAACGTCCTTCGTAAGCTCACATTGAAGTCCATTTTAAAACGGCCGGACCCCAGCACAAGCCACTGTGCATGAAACTTCTATTCAGATTTTCATCATAAATGGATTCATTGTTAAATAGCTATTTTTCATCAAAACAATGCTTCTTCCCCCTCAGATCACAATCAGTTTGTATTCAGTTTGGCTTGTCTGCTAAAATGACCCACTAATACACTGTCAACATTGATAGTGAGGCACCTTCCTTCCTCCCCTACTTTTACAACCACCAGCCGCCACTGACATACACATAGGTATAAAGGTTGAATAGGCCTATATCATGTTACAGTTGAAAGCCTGAAGTATCCGTTAGAAATCGTGGAAGCAGTGTATCCCAAGTTCCGGTTAATGCATTCACCTTGGCATTCACCATGGCGGACAGTTATCGCTGGACAACATCGCTGCATAACCTTGCAAAAGTCGGTCAAGATGATGTGGTTCAACTAGTGAATGAACACTACAGTTGTGTGTGTGTGTGTGTGTGTGTGTGTGTGTGTGTGTGTGTGTGTGTGTGTGTGTGTGTGTGTGTGTGTGTGTGTGTGTGTGTGTGTGTGTGTGTGTGTGTGTGTGTGTGTGTGTGTGTGTGTGTGTGTGTGTGTGTGTGTGTGTGTGTGTGTGTGTGTGTGTGTGTGTGTGTGTGTGTGTGTGTGTGTGTGTGTGTGTGTGTGTGTGTGTGTGTGTGTGTGTGTGTGTCGAATGGATACCATTCTGTCTGTAGTTTAGACTTCACTGTAGAGTGTTCATTCACTAGTCGAACCACATCGTCTTGACCGACTTTTGGAAGGTTTGTGCAGCGATGTTGTCCAGCGATAACTGTCCGCCATGGTGAATGCCAAGCTGAATGCATAAACCGGAACTTGGGATACACTGCTCCGGTGGGTTCTTCCGGCGTTCTAATCTACTGTGATATAGGCCTATTGAATTGTATTCAGTAGTAGAGGAAGTGAATTGTAACACTGCCACATAGCGGTTGCTTAGGGGAACTGCACTCATTTGTTGTCTATGCTGTCCCGTTACCCAGGCAACCAGATCTTTATTGTATGCTTTTGGTTCATACATAAAATACATACAATATACAAATTCCCACATACACAAAGGTGTTTACATACTGTGACACAGGAGTGGAAAAGGAAGGCCTAGAAGAAGAGCGCCACATGTGGCCGTGAGCTCGAATGAGCCGGGTGATCAGGTGGCTTCCAAGCGCCTGGCCACTCTAATGACACGTCTTCTACGCTTCACCGACATCACTACTCCTACATACGTACACATACATGTATACATACATGATCAAAATACATACACCAGTGGAGGCTCGTCCATTTAGGAAAGGGAGGACCACCCTCCCTATCATTTCAGAGACAAAAAACCTGTTAAATACACAGAACTTTATGGATTTATCTGTGAAAATACTGATAAAAATGCTTTTTTTAACGCTTCAAAGTCACACGTGTGTTAAAATAGCACCAACAGCCCCCCCTACCGCAATTTCTTTTTTTTTTTTTAAATCACTGTACGGAGAAACGTCCTTCGTAAGCTCACATTGAAGTCCATTTTAAAACGGCCGGACCCCAGCACAAGCCACTGTGCATGAAACTTCTATTCAGATTTTCATCATAAATGGATTCATTGTTAAATAGCTATTTTTCATCAAAACAATGCTTCTTCCCCCTCAGATCACAATCAGTTTGTATTCAGTTTGGCTTGTCTGCTAAAATGACCCACTAATACACTGTCAACATTGATAGTGAGGCACCTTCCTTCCTCCCCTACTTTTACAACCACCAGCCGCCACTGACATACACATAGGTATAAAGGTTGAATAGGCCTATATCATGTTACAGTTGAAAGCCTGAAGTATCCGTTAGAAATCGTGGAAGCAGTGTATCCCAAGTTCCGGTTAATGCATTCACCTTGGCATTCACCATGGCGGACAGTTATCGCTGGACAACATCGCTGCATAACCTTGCAAAAGTCGGTCAAGATGATGTGGTTCAACTAGTGAATGAACACTACAGTTAAGTCTAAGAGTGTGTGTGGGGGTCAGGCCCAGTGCTTTTAATCACACACTTACCCGACATTGAGTGTTTGTGGAGGTCAGGACCAGTGCTTTTATAGTCTGGTCTAGAACCTCAATTCCGTGACCATTCTCTGGCTAAGATGTTTTGATGATTGATTTGACTTCTATGGACCTTTTATAAAAAATGTAGCCCCCAGGTCCCTCCCAAAAATCCCGGGCTTTTTTGCCAGAGGGCCAAATCCAAGATGGCCGGAAAAATTAACTTTTTAACCAGAGCACCTAGAATCATGTATGAAGACAATTTTTCATGCAATTCAACCATGAGGATTCAGATTCTGACATCAGTTTGACGTTATGACATCATTTTGACCCAGAAATCCAAGATGGCCGCCATCCAGTAGAGTGAAAACGTAACTTTTGAATCTTTTTCTCTATAATTGTCTATAAAGACACCTTCTAAAGTAGTAGTAACTATTTGATCATTTATTCTGGTAGATCATGCCATTACCTTTCAAATGATGTATAATACACCAAGGTTTAAACAAATATAACTTGGTTGGCACACTGATTTTGAAGGTGTAGGCATTTAGTAGAAAATACAGTAAGACCTGTATTAGACAGATGTGCTCATGCAGAATGTGCACGCTAATACACTAATACAAAACAAAACAAACACAACAAAACAAAACAGAACAAATTATGGGTTGAAAGCAAGAGTGAAGAGGTGGGTTTTGAGGGCTGTTTTAAAGGACGGAAGGGTGTTGGCATTGCGGATGTGGATGGGGAGGGCGTTCCAGAGGGAGGGGGCCGCTGCAGAAAATGCTCTGTCACCCCAGGTCCGGAGCTTAGTCCTGATGTGTTTTAATAGGTTAGCATCAGCAGACCTGAGGCGACGGTTAGGGGTGTGGCGGTGGAGGAGGTCAGAGAGGTAGGGGGGGGGCCAGGTTATTGAGCGCTTTGAAGGTGATGAGAAGTATTTTGAAGTGTATCCTGTGTTTGATCGGGAGCCAGTGGAGGTCACGGAGGACAGGGGTGATGTGGTCAGAGCGGTGGGTGGAGGTGAGCAAGCGGGCAGCAGAGTTTTGGACATATTGTAGTTTATTGAGGATGTTGTTAGGTGAACCATATAGGATGCTGTTGCAGTAATCGAGCCGGGATGAGATGAAAGCATGGACCAGTGTTTCAGCTGCGGAGAGTGACGGGGAGGGTCGAAGACGGGCAATGTTCCTGAGGTGGAAGAAGGCTGTTTTGGTGGTCTGGTTTACATGGGGGAGGAATGAGAGGGTGGGGTCAAGAATGATGCCAAGGTTGCGGACGCGGGTGGAGGGGGTGACAACAGAACCATCAATGTTCAGGGAGAAATCCTGGGTGGAGCGGGTGAGGGAGTTTGGACCGATGATGATGATTTCAGATTTGTCGCAGTTGAGTTTGAGTAAGTTATTTAGCATCCAGGTTTTGACGGCAGTGAGGCAGGTGGTGAGGGTGGAGTGGGTGGCTGCAGAGATGGATTTGGTGGAGAGGTAGAGCTGAGTGTCGTCGGCATAGCAGTGGAAATGGAGGCCATGTTGGCGGAAGATCAGTGGTTTCAGTGCTGTGTCTGGAGCGGAAGCCGGATTGAAAAGGTTCATAGAGGTTATTGTAGTCCAGGTGGGTTTTTAATTGAGATCCAACGACTCGCTCTAATATTTTTGAAAGGGAGGTTGGAGATGGGTCGGAAGTTGTTGGGGGTTTCAGGGTTGAGTCCGGGTTTTTTTTAGTAAGGGGGTCACAGCAGCAAGTTTGAGGGCGAGAGTTAATGACTGAGGTGATCAGAGGAGAGAGTGAGGGGAGACAGGCCTTGACGAGGGTGGAGGGGATGGGGTCCAGGATGCAGGTTGAAGTTTTCATGCCAGTGAGTATGGAGGATAGGTCCGATGCGGTGATTTCAGTGAAGGATGAGAATGGATGATTGGAAGGTGGAGGAGAGGCGGGTTCTGGAAAAGAGACGTAGGTGGCGTTGGACAGTTGGCTATGTCATTTTTTGTTTGAAAGTGTGACAGAAAGGATGCACATTTACTGACAGTGAAGGAGTTGGAGATGGTGTCCATGGGTTTAAGGAGTTTAGTAATGGTGGAAAACAGAGTCTTAGGGTTGTTGCTGCTGGATTGTATGACGGAGGAGGAGTAGGAGGAGTGTGCACTGTTGAGGGCGTCTTTGTATAGCTGTTGGTGTTGTTTGTAGGCTTCTTTATGGACAGTGAGACCGGTTCTATTGGCTAAACGTTCAAGTTGGCGGCCCTTGGATTTAAGGTGATGGAGATGATCAGTGTACCAGGGGGCGGAGTGGGTGAAGGAGACAGACTTGGTTTTGATGGGAGCGAGCTGATTGAGACAGGAGAGTGTCGTTGTAGGTGTTAACCAGGTCAGTAGGAGAGACAAGCAGGATGAGGGCAGAGTCAGGGATGGTGTCATTCAAAAGGGAGAAGAAAGAGGAGGGATGGATGGATTTGAGATTCCGGAAAGTTATGGAGCGCTTCTGCTTAATGAGGGGGGTGGGGATGAGAATGTCCATGGTGATAGCCAGGTGGTCGGAGATGGTGAGGTCGGAGCTGGACAGATTGCTGATGGTGATGCCGGAGGTGCAGACCAGGTCCAGTGTGTGTCCTTTTTTGTGGGTGGGGAAATCCACATGTTGGGTGAGGTTGAAGAAGTTTAAAATGTCCAGGAGTTCTGTGGAGGATTTGGAGTTGGATGAATCAACGTGTATGTTAAAATCACCAAGTAGCAGAACGGATGGAGAGATGGCGCAGAGTTGTGTGAGGAATTCAGACAGGTCAGAGGGGAAGGCAGGGTTAGGTTTGGGGGGGCGATAGATGACTGCAATAACCAGGGGTTTGGGACCAGACAGTTTAAAAGCAAGGTGTTCAAATGAGGATAGGGCCGGGATGGTTATTGCACTTGTGACGATGTTATTGCGGAAAAAACGGCTATTCCACCACCACGCCCTAGGTGGCGGGGTTTGTCCATGTATGAGTATCCGGGGGGAGTAGTCTGATTGAGTGAAAAGTATTCCTGTGGTTTTTGCCAAGTTTCGGTTAAGCAGAGAAAGTCCAGATTATTGTCAGTTATGAATTCATTGAGTAGGAGGCCCTTGCTGTTTATGGATCGGGTGTTAAACAGCAAATTTGAGATGAGGATGAATTTGGACAGGCTGAGGTGCTTTGGCAAGGGGGCGGAGGCAGGGAGATCGCACGTGTAGGTTGTTGTGATGATGACGTGCAGGAGTTGCGGCGGTGCGCTTGGCTGACCAGAGGGAAGGGATGGAAGCAATGGAGTGATCGACTGGGAACAACTTTCTGCGGGAGGCTCTGTGGATGTAACGGGGACGACGGAGGAGTCCAAGTGTTTTGATGGCTGAGATGCACGGAGGAGCGGAGAAGTTGTTGAGTTTGAGTAGTTGCGAGGTGGAGTATTGCAGAAGCATGCCAGCCGGGGAGGATGTAATGATGAGCCTGAAAGTTGTTTGTCGATAGCCACGGACTAGATGACCAGAGTTGGAGAAGTGACCGGCACGACAGGATGATCCACAGCGTGGCAGGTGAGCTGCTAACGTTAGCTTCAAGCCGCTTGCTGACTGGGGGGCGGCTAGCTGACAGCTTAGCTGAAAAAGCAGCGATCTGACTGACCGCACCAGAACAGCTGAGAGGCTATCCGGGAAATACTCACAGTAGCAGTGTGGAGCAAAAACGGGAGTATCCACGTATCCAAGTATCCCGAGTATCCAGCAAGGAGCTGGCTGACTCGTTGGTGGCTGCCGGCTAGCAAGGGGTTGCTAGCTAGCCGGCTAGTTGTCCGGGGAGTAGACGGTAGCAGTGAGCAGGCGCAAACAGGTAAGCAAACAATCAGCGTTGAAGCCTTTCAGTTGAAAAAAACAAAAAATGTTGCGATGTTGGAAGGAAAAGAGTAGGATCAAAAGAAATAAAAAGCTTGCTGGGGAGCAGAAAGGGAACTAAACATACAAATTAAGGCACAAATGGAGAAGTGGCGAACAAAACAACGCCAGCGCCAGCGTCCTCTCCGATCGATCACAGATAGTCCTATCAATGAACAAGGGTAGCAAAATGAAGTCTGGCTGGCTCTCCATCCTCCAGAATGAGAAGCAGCTGCTGGTGCACTCCAGAAATGTGAACAATGTGGCCCAGATCCGGGCAGCTCACAACACCCTGGCCAACCGAAAAGAAGCCAAGAGAAAGCACATGGAGTGTGGCTCGAAACGGATGCGAGAAGATGAGCAGTGCGTGCAGGACCTGGTCGCATGCATGCATGAGTTCGACTCCTTCCCGTTCGACCCGGCCTCACCCACCCTCCGCACCCTACAGTCAGCCATGCCTGCCTCTGATGAACTCATTGCGGACTTCAACTCAGCTCATTCTGCAGGAGAGGAGAAATTGACCAGCTTCTTGCAAGACCGGGTGTTCAGTAAGAATACCTCCCTCCATGCACGCTTCCCTCTGAGCAAACACTTGACGTTTGCCAAGGTACCATGCGCGGAGAAGCCCGGGGAGGACAAGGCGAGAGCTGCTGAGATGGAGCGGAGCGCTCTCAAGGCAGTGATCGACCTGGTTGAGGTCAGTCAACTTGTGAACCTCCCTGAGTTGCTGGAACATCGTGTTGTCGAGGAGTGTGTGGCCTTATTCAATTCCAACGGCACTTACAGGAAGACGCAGAAGAGCAAGCTCATCCAGAAGCTATCTCGCCAATCTGTAGATCTGCAAAAACCCTACATTGCTCTCATCGACATGGGCATGATCTGGAGGATGGCAACTCCATCAGCAGAAGATCGGCAGACGCAAGATGGCACCCCATACAAGTGGTCGGACTACGTCCACAAGGTGTCATCCATCATCCTTGCCCGCCATGGTGATGCTGACCGTATCATCTGTGTGAACGACCCGTACGATGCAGCATACTCAACTAAAGACAATGAGCGAGACCTACTCATCACTACTCCTACATACGTACACATACATGTATACATACATGATCAAAATACATACACCAGTGGAGGCTCGTCCATTTAGGAAAGGGAGGACCACCCTCTCTAACATTTCAGAGACAAAAAACCTGTTAAATACACAGAACTTTATGGATTTATCTGTGAAAATACTGATAAAAATGCTTTTTTTAACGCTTCAAAGTCACACATATGTGTGTTAAAATAGCACCAACAGCGCCCCCTACCGCAATTTCTTTTTTTTAAATCACTGTACTAAAGAAACTTCCTTCGTAAGCTCACATTGAAGTCCATTTTAAAACGGCCGGACCCCAGCACTAGCCACTGTGCATGAAACTTCTATTCTGATTTTCATCATAAATGGATTAATCGCTAAATAGCTATTTTTCATCAAAACAATGCTTCTTCCCCTCGATCACAATCGGTTTGGATTCAGTTTGGCTTGTCTGCTAAAATGACCCACTAATACAGGGGTGGGCAATTCTTTTTTCCATGGGGCCACATGAGAAACTGAAAATATTGTGGAGGGCCGGGCCAAAAGGCTGAACTCAATTCTGCATAATATTAATTGTATTTCTTTATAAAAAGCAGTAAATAGCATTGTTTTGACAAGCTGGTAAGAGTATATGTTATAGTTAATCAATGAAAAAGTGAGGTTGCCTTACAAAAAAATGTCATTTATTAAATCAAATTTCCCAAAACAAACAAAATTAACGTTTTTCACCATTTGTGACTCATATTAGTGAACATTTTCAGTCACATTCACTCAAACACATTTTGAGTTTCATTTACTGTTGGAAAGAGGTTCTTAGCATTCTAAAGACATCACAATATTTTCTTTGTACTCCAAATATTAAGCAAGATACATCATATTGAACTGTCACTAAACATCACTGAACTGTGATTTTGAGAAAAAGGCTTCCAAAGAAAGTGTCCCAGTTCACTGCTAGTTGGTGCCTTTACATGCCAACATTTGTAGTCTAACCACCTCATTTGGTGTTTTTAAGTTCTCTTTTCTTGTTCAGTGAGAGAAATCTAGTCTCTGCTGGGCTTTAACGAGTGCATCGAAGTCAGGTTGAATGTCTGAGGTGGAGATGCGAAGCACAGCTGACAGATGATCATCAGTGAGAGAGGATCTATACCTGGATTTCGTAAACTTCATCATTGAAAATGTTTGTTCACATATGTAGGTAGAGCCAAAGAGAACCAACATCTTCTGAGCATGTCTCCTCATGTTTGGAAAGTTCTCCTCCTTGAGAGAAGAGTAGAAATCCAGCAGAGATCCTGACTTAAAGTGCTCTGCCAGTACTGCATCCGACTGCAGGTTGACGAGTTCCAGCTGAACATCACTGGGTGCATTATCCACACTGCAGGTAAAGGGAGAGGAAATCAGGTGCATTTCATCCTCGATTTTTCTGAGATCTTCAAATCTCCTTGAAAACTCACCATGCAACGCTCCCAACATGGATGAGTACCTGCGGAGGTGATCAGCTGATGGTGTGACTTCTTTCAGGGTTTGCATGTGAGTAAGAGTGTTGCTCTCCAGTTGGCTTGAAAGAAACTGCATCTTTGTCATGAAAGCCTTCACCAGGCTGTGCATTTCATGAACAAAAAGGCCCTTGCCTTGCAGTTTGGTGTTCAGTTCATTCATCAGTGCAGTCACATCAACAGCAAATGCAAAATCTGCCATCCAGTCCTCATCTGAGAGCTCTGGGAAGTCTTTGCCTTTCTTTTCACAAAACTCTCGAATCTCTGCTTTCAGGTCCCAAACTCTTTTTAGCACTTTGCCCAGGCTGAGCCATCTGATAGCTGTGTGGTAGCCGATGTCACGATGCTCAGTCTCATGCTCCTCCAAAAGTGGGACAAACTGTCTGTGATTCAATGCTCTTGCCCTGATGAAGTTTACTATTTTAGTAACAACATCAATAACATGGTCAATTTTTAGCACTGACTTGCACAACACATGTTGGTGTATAATACAATGCAACACAAATACAAAAACACAAATACCAGTTTCTGATCCGCGTCGATTTCAGTCACTTTATCTTGCATACGTTTCAAAAGTCCGACATTTTTTCCGGTAAGATTTGGACAACTGTCCGTTGTGACACCTGCCAGTCTGTCCCATTTCAGTCCCAGCGTGTCCATGCACTCGTTTACCTCCGTGAACAGATCGCTCCCTGTCGTCGTCCCTTTCATCGACCGCATTGCTGCCAGCACCTCCGTAATCTTGAATCTTGTTTATTTTTTTCTTGCAGACTTGCATGTAACCATAGGTGTATACATACACAGTACAACTGCATTGGACCCAGTTCCCGCTCACGGCGGTGAGTGGGTCAAGACATTTTCCCCCAGACCTGCATTTAAGCCTACATGCTAGACCTGCATACCTGAGCACCGGAGGACCCACCGGCCACGCCCCAGAGGACCCACCGGCCACGCCCCAGAGGACCCACCGGCCACGCCCCAGAGGACCCACCGGCCACGCCCCAGAGGACCCACCGGCCACGCCCCAGAGGACCCACCGGCCACGCCCCAGAGGACCCACCGGCCACGCCCCAGAGGACCCACCGGCCACGCCCCAGAGGACCCACCGGCCACGCCCCAGAGGACCCACCGGCCACGCCCCAGAGGACCCACCGGTCATGCCGGAAACCTCTTATGTAAAGAGAAACAATGAATGAACAAATTAGATAAATGGTATGGTCCGGTCCAAAAACATGGTCTGGTCGCCGGTTCTGCAGCACCCTTACAAGGACTTCCAGGTCCAAGGACAGTTTTTATCAACAGGCAGTGTGCCTACTCAACTGCTAGGAGTGCTGCCACCATCATAACATTGTGGTCCATATTACAAAACACTAATCATACTTTAGCTGGACTTTCTGGATGCATTACAGTTACTGCACTGTGCTGCACTACTGGCCCTTCAAAATGCTTTTAAATGCTTTTTGCACAAATAAACACATGTACAGTATATATCATCCATCAGTCACTTTGTTTTTATTGTTCCTTTTACAGTGTACAGTATTGTTATAAGATAGTGTTGTATAGTATGAGTAAAGTATATAGTACATAGTATAGCATAGTGTTAACTTGTAGGGAATTTATACTGCGAGACGGAATGGGGAGTAAGCATTCCACTGTACTAAAAATCTTAAATGATGGATTCCTTCTAAAATTGTGTTTTTAATTATTAACCTGAATGTTCTCAGATGTTCCTCAGAGCTTTCATCCATGAACATCTCATAGTTAGTCTGAATTATCCTTCATAATAGTCACCTGTAAAAATAAACTGTAGCAGATGTTCTTTCTCATCTTTGTCGTGGAAAAACCATGATGTTCTTTACTTGGGTTTGATGGTTAGACAATACGAAGAAAACATAAAAAAAGATCACTTGGTTTATTCTGATAATTCAATATAATCAAGTAAAATAAGTAAACATAAGGTCGGTCTCAAGAGTGAAGCAAACGTGTGTACCGGTATTTTTCTCCAGAGTTTGCCCTCCGCCTTAAAAGGGACAGCTTCTCCTGATTGGCTCTCATGAGCTGATGCTGTCTGTCCTACCCAATGGGTGTGTGTAAACATGTCCATATATGGTCATACTTTAGCAACTAGACAGGTACTAACTTAGCTGCGCTCTAAGATTTGATGGCCTCTGCTTAGTGAAAGCCTCTTAATATTGGCCTCTGAGTGAAGGTCTGCAGAACATTAACGTCCACATCTTTTACTGATTCCAAGGATAAGATGTTAGATTCAGTCTGTTCTGTACAGTTCTAAAGGATAGGGTGTCTGTGGTTCCATCAGTGTCTCTTGAAACGTTTGGCGCTAGGCTTGGTTCTTGTACAGCGTTTCTGTGGAGCAGCTGGGCTCAGTTCTGGCACCGTATCTTTTTGTGTACCTGCCGAGGACCAGCAGGTACTCTCAGTACGAGTCCGACAACCAGAGGGCAGGTGGAGTTGGACGGACCTGGAAGTGAGAGGGCAGAGAGTCCGGAGAGGAGGACAGGGTGGAGAGAAGAAGGTCAGTGGCAGAATCAGGGGATAGAACAAAGAAAGAAGCCGGAGGAGGGAGGGCAGAGATAACGGAAGAGAGATCAGCAGGGGAGAGTAGTAGTAGTAGTTCCATTCCAAGTTCGAGGGCTCAGTCAACTTTTTGCAACAATTCAGCGCAATGCAAGTTAGGTTAGGTTGATAACCTTAAAGAAAAAGAACAAAGACACATCTGATGACATTTCTCTTATATCTTTGGGGGGGCAGTAGCTCAGTGGATAAGGACTTGGCTTGGGAGCCGCAGAGAACTAATTTCCCTCGGGATAAAATAAGTAGTTAAAATAAAAAAATTAAAGTTAAAAAAATAATATTTAATAATATAGATAAGAATGAAAAAGCATAGTTTTTGATAAACAACATAAACTATGCACCAAAAAAATATTCTGCGACAACACAAGCGAACCACACCAAAAAAACGTAAAGGATTAATTCAACAAATAAATACATTTAACCTTACCTGTAGCATCCATGCGGTCTCACAAACACGCTGAATATTTCACCCTCGGTCTGTCACGCAGTTCTCTTTGTACTCCGTGAGTCCAAACGAGTTCCTCTCCCGCAACCTCTCACTAACTTCGCTGGAAGATGACGTCCCCGAATTCGAGGCTTTATATGGACAGGTGAACCCGCACAAAAAGTAATCATATAAATCGGGGCTCTTCTTTTAGCATGAGGAATTAAAAATGTACAACACACATTAAACATTATTTACATTTAACAGTGGCGGCTGGCCCATAGGGGGAGGATGGGGCGCCGCCCCCCCTAAACCACATGCACAAACATTATTATTAATTATAAAAAAATATATATATATATATAAATTGTCAATATGTGTGTGTTTAAAATATGGAATGCACCCAGAAATATGTGTAAAATATGATTTTAAAATAATTTGCGCAACATGATATGCTTTTCCTAGTACACATATGCCTAGTACACTGTATGACGATGCTGGGGGGGCTGTGGAGATATAGCCCCACGGAGGCGGGTCTCTGTAGCAGTTTAGCCAATTGCTGATTCAAGATATAAACGAGTGACATAAAATGTAGCCAATCAGCGTCCTCCAAACGTCTTCGGGGGGCTGTTTCAGAACAGCCCCCCGGAAGACAATGCTATGAAGCTAGCCACGCTAGGCAGAGTGAACATTGCTACGCAGCTGGACGACGGCCACAGGATTGCCGTGAGGAAGCACAATGAGGAGGTGGACAAAAACACATCCTGTCTAAAAGAATAGACTGTGTGTAGTTCTGTGGTGCCTTTGAGCTGGCCTTGTGTGGCCATGATGAAAGTGATGGACAGAAGGGCGACATTTCAATACAAAAAGTAATTGTATATAATGTAATTAACAATATGTAATTGTAAATTATAAAAATGGTATAGCCCCCCCTGGTGAAAAATGCAAACAAACTTTGAACTTCACAGGCTCAAGGTGGGAAAATGACCACACTGAAACAAAAGGAGGGGCGAGAGGAGGAGAGATAAGGCAGAGAGAGAGAAGAGAGATGGGAAGAGGATATGAAGAAGGGATATCATCTATTGCTTCATGTTCTGCAGCCTTTCCTCTGCTAGACTGTTGGCTTTCTCCAGCTTTAAACAATCAGATGCCTGCATAGTATCTGGATGGCCAATTGCTGACCTCAGTTTGTTGGCCCAGGTTTATATCTGGTAAGGCATATATACGGTTCTAACAAACCACGACCTGCTCCCTAAATGACATGTATTCCCTTTACTTTGTGACAAAATGACGGAAAAAAAATCAGTTCGATAACCTTTTCAACCCCAAGTCCACCAACATGTCCACCAACATGTGAAGTAAAAAGTAAGTATTTAGCGTGTGTGTGTTCTTAAAAGGCCATTTTACCATCAGGTGTGGCAGGAGGCAGGGGTAAATCGATCCTATTCAAGATTCAAGATGATTCAAGATGATTTTATTTTGTTATTTGGTTTATAAAGTACAATGGAATGCTTACTCCCCTTATTCCATGTATCATGTATCCATCATGCATCTGGGTTGAACTCCCATGTGTGGTGTCAAAAGTGACTGCATTTTAAAATGGCGTGTGTGTGTGTGTGTGTGTGTGTGTGTGTGTGTGTGTGTGTGTGTGTGTGTGTGTGTGTCTGACTGCTTTCTCCATAGACACGCATTCCCCAGCTGGTGGCGGATGTGTTCAGATTCAATGTTTTTTTGACGATTTTAATTCCTACAGCAGCGTCTTCGCTTCCTCCTCCGCGGAAGGTGTCATGCGTGAACTGGGGCTTGTTTTTGTTCTGGTCCAGCACGTTGAGGATGAGCTCCATCGGATCTTCGGAGTCGGCGCCCATGGTCAGGGCATGGGCCCCACAACTAAGCACAAGCAACAACACAAACACGTGTTCATCAGGTACCAAAATAGCCATGGGTGGAGTTATGAGGTCATGGGTATTACTGGTTTGAATAAGAGGGCCCTCAGTAGAGCAAATTCCTCCGCCACACCAAAATGCCCCCTGGATCCGAATTTGGATCCAGAGCTGTAGCAAAATCCAATTAACGGTTCCTTGGCCCAAAAGTAATCTAACCAACCAAGTTTCATAACCACCGTAAATGTTTCCGTACTTTCTGAATTATCTTTGTAACAGACAAACAAACAGACAGACAGACAGACAAACAGGGGTGAAAACAACCTCCGGTCCATCTTCAACGGTGGAGGTAACAAAGACTTGATAGAACTGACCCTGTATGTGTCCTTTGTCTCTCTGTCGAGTGCAAACATCATCCCAGAATGCTTATCCACTCTGAACAGTCCCTCTGGGGGCTGATCAGCCCCTTCTCCGGTTATCTTGTAGGTCGTCATCACTGGTTGACTTGAGGGCACAATATATACAGTACATATGGTGTGTAAATATGTGTTTTTTGTCATGAGTCATCAGATTTACTCTCTGTCACAATTTACCTGAACCGTCACTTGTGGATACGGAGCTTTGAAATTCTCTGGGAAGTTGACGGGTGGGATAAAACAAACCTCTCTTCATCTGATTCAAGCTTCTGGGAAATGGATGGGGCTTCATGGTTGGAAACTGCTAAATGTCCTGTTTTAATGTTGTTTTGTGACGTTTTAATGATGGCATTAAAGTTACGTAATCGGAAGATGTTATTTTTTACCTGTAGGTCTATACTTCTGTTAATTTGTTGTCTGATGGAATCCCCGCACTAACCAAGAAGCCCAAAATCGAAATAAGCAATAAGCCCAGCTAAATAATTATTTCTAATAATTATATAGTATATATAAAGTGCAGGATACAAGGATACAAAAAAGGCACCAAAAAAGGCAACCAATCACAAAAACTGCACCCAACAAACAGTAATTAACAGAATATGATCTATGCTGCTTTGTTTAACATTGCACATCTGCGATTTG
>CM051009.1:0-50000 GCA_027704905.1 Muraenolepis orangiensis
TTACATAAAACACTAATCTTAGACCAAACACTAATGTTACATAAAACACTAATCTTAGACCAAACACTAATGTTACATGAAACACTAATCTTAGACCAAACACTAATGTTACATAAAACACTAATCTTAGACCAAACACTAATGTTACATAAAACACTAATGGTACATCGATGTTAACACTGTTACACCAAACATTGAACATCGTAGCCTCGTACAGCGTGTGTGTGTGTGTGTGTGTGTGTGTGTGTGTGTGTGTGTGTGTGTGTGTGTGTGTGTGTGTGTGTGTGTGTGTGTGTGTGTGTGTGTGTGTGTGTGTGTGTGTGTGTGTGTGTGTGTGTGGTAAGTTGGGCGTGGTTGGTTCCCGGTAGTTCATTTGAGGGGAGTAATAAGACACAACGGAACCTACCAGCCACGATCCACAGGACAGCCGACAGGACGGCGAACGTCATTGGAAACGCCATGGTGGTCGTTAACTCGGATCATTAATCTAAACTCTTTATTATAGATCACCGATTTACCGAAAACCCGATAGAAAAGACCTTTCGCAGTCGACGACCGGCCGAGTCGAAACCGAAAGTAGAAATGTGTTCGTCCGACCACGTGACGTCAAAAGATGACGGAATACTCGAATGTCTATATCCTACATATTTATTGTATGGAGAATAACAGCGACCCCTATGGGCGAAATGGTACCATGGTTTTTGGACCAATATTCTCACTAGTAGTGAGACGCTGATAGTGAGACACTGTTTCAGTGTTAAAGTATTAATACTAATAAAGGAAAAACACCTGCTTTGAAAGCCACAAACTAGTCTACCTCTGTCAAGTTATTTATATATATTTTTTGTATTATAAAAGTGGGAAGGGTTAGGGGTCACCCACCCAAGTGCCATAACTTTCCCCTCAGATCAAAGCCTGGGGCAGAATTTGGTTTTCTCTTTCAAGTCATGAAGTCGTGAAGACAAATAAGAAGAAGCAAACTTCGGATTCGAATGAGAGTTCGACCCAAAAAAACTAAAAAAAGACTTCCCCTCCTCGCTCACTACATCCGTTAGTTCAAGATTCAAGATAACTTTATTTATCCCGAGGGAAATTAAGGTGCAACAGTTGAAACAGGGGAATAAATGCACACACAAATATACTAATACCTAAAAGCTAAATACAAAATAACAACAAACTAACTAAACAAAACTAGTATAAACAAAATATAACTAAATGAACTCTAGATGAAATCTAAATGTATTGATAGATGAATTGCACAATTATAGTATTATTACAGTAATACGTAGGTATACAATACACAACAATACGTATAGTGAAAATTGGCAGTAATAAAATACTAATAAATAACTCAGATGAATACTGAAAAAGTGACATGTGAAAAGTGAAATAGAATTTACAGTGCAAAATTACAGTGAGAGGATTTACAGTGCGTTGACCAAAAATAATAATAACAGTGCGTTGGCCTCAGGTCACTGAGTCTCCACTGTCCCTCTCACGACCCGAGGTAGATGAATTATAGAGAGTGATGCGTTCTGTGGTACACCTGGGAATGTGATGTTCCGTTGTGATGTCAGGCCGTCTCGGGGATCGTCGCACACTGGAAGACGTCCTTCTCGTCTGCCTCCGACGGTTGTGATGTCACAAATAATTAAAAATCACAGAGAGCGAGCGAGAGAGGGAGGGAGCGGAGGCTTTTTCATCTTCCATCGTGGCTTACTGTGACGTCACAAAACCATGCCTCTACAACAGCGGCGGTTGCGTCGTGTCAGAAGTTTGAGGAGCGTCGCCCCCTTGTGGCACCCAGGGAGACGCGCAGCCTCGGCTCTCTGGCCCTGCAAAAGTGACGACACCACAGACTGTGGATGTTTTTAAAAAAGGCCTAAAAACACATCTTTTTAGAATAGCCTTTCAATAGATTTTTAAAAAACCCCACTGGTTGCCATGCCGGCGTAAACGTCGCTGCTTTTATTCTGTTGTTTTATTTAAACCATTTTTACTCTGTAGCACTTTGAGTTTTGTCTACGCAAATTAAAAGTGTGCATATAAATATCATTTATTATTATTATTATTAAAAGTACAGATTATATTTTAGGTTCAACAAATAATTCAACGGCGTGCAAATTCCCTCGGTGCTGGTCATGCAATCGTATCCCAACACTAAAGGCTGAACCATGACACACACACACACACACACACACACACACACACACACACACACACACACACACACACACACACACACACACACACACACACACACACACACACACACACACACACACACACACACACACACACACACACACACACACACACAGTGCTCATTGAAGTCAAGCCGGAAGCTGAGGAAGCGAAGGCTCTGGTCAGTACTGGTCATCAGCAGCACTAGGAACTGCTGCACGAGGCCCTGAGTAAAGGAGCCGAGGAAGGAAGAGATAATAAGGTTAGTTAAGGTTAGTAGATAATAAGTCTTACTATGTTACAGAATAACTTCTGATCCAGCAGTCCTATGTTATTCACAGCAGAACTGATCAAGCAGTCCTCGTATATGGGTTAGGGTGAGGTATGGGTTAAGGACAGCAACCCCCCTGGGCACCATCTCTTCTCCCCCCTACCATCCGGTCGCTGGTTCCACAGCATCCCTACAAGGACTACCAGGTTCAAGGACAGTTTTTATCCACAGGCAGTGGGCCTACTGAACTGCTAGGAGGGCTGCCACTATCATAACATTGTCATCAATATTACATTACTCTTTCATACATTATCACACTTTGGCTGGACTCATTACAGTTTACACTGTATTCATGATGCTGCTGCACTACTGGCACTTTTAAATGCTTTAAATGTACATATCATCCATCAGTCACTTTATTGTTATTTTCATTTTTATTGTGTATAGTATTTTTATAGTATTGTGTTTTAGAAATTCATACTGCGGAAGGAAACGGGGAGTAAAAATCTTGAATATTACAGCAGAACTTCTGATCCAGCAGTCCTACCGTGTCATAAGATAACTTCTGATCCAGCAGTCCTACTGTGTTATAAGATAACCTCTGATCCAGTAGTCCTACTGTGTTATAACAGAACTTCTGATCCAGCAGTCCTACTGTGTTATAACAGAGCTTCTGATCCAGCAGTCCTACTGTGTTATAGCAGAACATCTGATCCAGCAGTCCTACTGTGTTATAGCAGAACTTCTGATCCAGCAGTCCTACTGTGTTATAGCAGAACTTCTGATCCAACAGTCCTATTGATATTATATATCTTGTTTGACAAGAGGTTCATGAACTCTCACTCCATCATCTGCAGATTTATTTTTAATTATTTATTTATTTATTTATTTATTCATTTCATTTTAATTCATTTTTATTTTATTTAATATTTTAAATATATATTTTTTTATTGTGTATATTTTTTGTATAGTATTGTTTTTGTAGATTTATACTGCGGGAGGGAATAGGGAGTAAGCATTTCAATGTTCTTTTAATGGCAAATAAATATCTTGTATCTTGTATCCTCCCCCTCACTCAATATTATTTAGTTATAATTCAGATAATTATATGATAATTCAGTGAAATATGACACATTAAGTTACTTTAGGGAGAACTATCCCTAACCCTAACCCTTATCCTAACCCTATATCCTATATCAATCTTCTCCTCAGGTATACAGACTACTCTGACTGCTTGTGGCTCTCTCTGTTCCTATAGAAGAATGTCTACCATGTGGACATTGGTGTAGCAATATGCATGGAATGTGCTTGGACTGCAGGAGAATCTCTCACCTGGGGTCTTATGTTTGACAATGTTGTGCCGAGAGACGGGAGTCGGAGGCGGGGTATTTAAAGTCAAAGGGGACGTTTATTCAGCATGAGAAGAACATAAACACCACATGACTTTCTACCGGAAGAGGAACAAAAACGGTCCCGTGCACTAATGTCCCCGGCAACACAATACCCCACCCGTAGTTCCGTGAGTGAATTATGTCACTCCACCACACAAGCCCCCCCAGAATTCACCCATAGTCAAAATCTCTGTGTCGGGGAGGGACGATGACCCGACCACGACGGTGTGGAGCCACAGGCGGGATCCCGCCGTCCACAAGGTCGGAGGGCAAGGGTGTCAACGAGGTCAAGGGCACCGCGACAGGAGGCGGGGGCCGCGACACGGGAGGTCGGCCTCGACGAGGGGGCTGAGCCAACGCCAATGTTCTGGAAACATCCACATGCGCTGGCTTAATCCTGTCAACAGAGACAGTCTCATGTCTACCACCAACATCCACCACCAGACTCTTGTCCCCGCGTTGTATGACCCTGAACGGGCCGTCGTAGGGGGGGTGTAGGGGTCTGCGGTGGGGGTCGTGGCGAATGAACACAAAAGAGTAGACGAGCTCTGCCGACGAGGACTGCAGGTCCTCCTTGGGGGCGCACCTGAGACCGAGCATCACCCACGGGAGCTTATCCACCCAGTTGCCGTCTGTGAGGCCGGCGCGCAGGGCCGCTTTCATGGATCGGTGGAAATGCTCACATTAGCCGTTAGCCTGGAGGTGATAGGCAGTCATGCGGTGCAGCTTGACTCCCAAACCTTCGGCAACCGCGTTTCAGAGCTCTGAGGTAAACTGGGAGCCACGGTCGGAGGAGAGGTCGGACGGGGTCCCAAAGCGCGTAACCCACATGCTGATGAATGTGCGGGCCACATCGGAAGACGCTGTCGAGGAGAGGGGAACGGCCTCGGGCCAGCGTGTCGTCCTGTCCACCATCGTGAAGAGGTAGGTGAAGCTGTGAGAGGAGGGGAGTGTGCCTACGAGGTCGACATTCACATGGTCGAACCTCCTCTCGGGAACAGCAAAAAGTTCGAAAGGGGCTCTAGTATGGCAATGTATTTTAGCCCGTTGACAGGCCACACATTAGCCAACCCAGGTTTTCACATCCTTCTTAAGTCTCTGCCACACAAACTTCTGAGAAACCAACTACACAGATGTATCGCCTCAAAAACGGGCCAGTGCCAGTTCGCAGGGACTAGCGGTCGAGGCTGGCCCATGGAGACATCGCACAACAACTTTGCGCCCGAGTCACCGACATCGACCTCCTCCAGGCGTAATCCTGTGTCCGAGGTCTTGAGAGTCTGGACCCCGTGGTCAGAGGCCGGGTCCGTGATCATGCAGAGGTAATCGAGGCCCAGTTGAACAGCTCCAATGATTAATGTGGAGAGGCAGTCCGCAACCAAGATGTGTTGGATGTACGTGGTGTACTCAAAAATGTACGAGAGCTGGCGCTGCTGGCAGGTGGACCATGGCTCGGCCACTTTGGACATGCAGAATGTGAGTGGCTTGCGGTCCACGAATGCCGTAAACTCACGGCCCTCCAGCAGGAACCAGAAGTGGCGTATGCGTGGTTTTCACCCACGTGACTAAGTCCTTGACAACGGTTGCTATCCGCCATGTTGGAGCCCCTCAAACGTAAACACTGAGTCACAATACAGACGCTCGAGTGAAGAAAACGATGGTTCATTGTATTATAGTTGGCTGTGGAAGTAAAAGGACTGCATAGGACTATTCCGTATACCTTCTGTTATACATAATCAAGGTGTCAAGAGTTTGCTTTTATAGGCCTTCAATTGCTGTTTGTTGTAATAGCTGGTCTCCAAAATGAGGTAGCTTAGCAAATCTGTTGCCTCGAGTCAAACTGATCGGGATACTAGCCGGGTCGACACCAAACAGCGATATATTTTGTAAATATCTCCTCTTTATATGTATTTCGAGACATTTTGCGTACTCAGAAGGGATATATTTAGCTAGATATTCCAAGTCATCCTTGGTTTCTTTTTGTGAAAGATCCATAAAGAGCTAGATACAAATGGCTTATGTTTACATAGATTTTAACACTGCGAGGGGCTCCAACATGGCCGACACCCAAATATAGACAGCCATCTGACGTCATCTGAAAACCACCCATTGCCAACCAGAGGCCAAGGAGTTCTCTGTAGAATGCACTGTACTTGCGCTCTCTGGGGGTTAACTGGCAAGTGGCTGCCAGGCGCCGTTGACCCATTGCTCGTGCACCATCAGACGCGTCGGTTGTGATAGCGATGGGGGCCTTGTGTGACCCGTGAGCCAACATGGCGGCTTGGCTCAGGGCGGCTTTTGTGGCATCGACGGTCTGGCTGGGGGACGTGCCTTTCGAGCCTCGTACAGCGGGCGCATGGTGTGGGCTGCCCGGCGGATGAACCGGTGATAAAATGTCACCATCCCGAGGAATTCCATAGAGGGGGGGCCTTTAGTGTCAATGTGGTGCTCAACACCGTGTTTGGTAGTGGCGGCAGAAAAGGTGGGCTATGTCAAGCTTGGAAACTCACGGAGAAGACGTTGGTATTCGTCACCCTCTGAGAGTGAGCTGGAGAGCCCGCCGTATGTCGCCTCGCCGCAGACACATACGTACAACGAAAATGTCAGTGCATCCACCAGGCGGCTGTTCTTAACGTCTACCAGTAGCCCGTTAGCACAGGAAGTCTGCACCGAGGAGGGAGAAGGAGATGTCGGCCGCGACAATGTAAACCGCTTGCCCCCGAAACACAGGTCAACAGCCTTTGTACCATAGGTTTGGATAGGCATGTCGATATCGGACATTAAATGTGGGCCATGATCTCTGCCAGCAGTATCGCTCCCCATAGCCGGCAGGATGCTCCTCTGAGTGCTGGTGTCGCAGAGGAATTTGCGCCCGGAGAGAGTGTCTCGGAAGAACAGCAGCCACTTTTGTTGTGCCCACGCTCACAGCCACTACTGAGCGCAGGCTTTGCCGTTTCCCGTCAGCTTGTAATTGCAAGGAGAGCGGCACCTCTTTGCGAAACGTGTGTGGAAATAGCACATGTCTGTGCTAGCAGTGCTGTCGGTAGCCGCGGGTCCTCTGCTAGTAACCATGTCTCTGCCCAGGGGGGTGTAACTGCATGTCGGGGCTAGCACCTCGGGGGCGGAACGCCGGGTGGCTGGGAAAGAATGGTCAGCTTCTTCGGCTAAAGCGCGGTGTTCAGTTATAGTCGTATTTGCGAGCGCTATCGACATGAGGCGGCATGTGCTGAAGAAACAGTTCTTTAAAAAGAAAACATGGTTGTTCCTCTCCCAGCAGGCTCAGCATCATTTCCATATGTTGTGAAGGCTTGCTGTCTCCAAGGACATGAATAGCGAGCAGATGTCGGGCTCGTTCCGACTGCGATAGCTCAAAGGTCTTGAGGAGGTAAGCCTTGAACGCTTCATATCTATCCAGTGCAGGGGGATATGCAATAAAGGTTGTCGTCCGTAATCTCGCGGAGGGCGAATTGGGCCTCCGTCTGTGCAAACCACAATGTCGCGTTTGTCTCCCAAAACTCCGGCAATTTGATAAAAACTGCATTATTTGCCATGTTCGGTTCAGTCTCAGATACTTCAGAGAGACGGGAGTCGGGGTGTTTAAAGTCCAAACGGGACGTTTATTCCACATGAAAAGAACGTAAACACCACATGACTTTCGACCGGAAGAGCAACTCTAACCGGTCCCGCGCACTAATGTCCCCGGCAACACAATACCCCACCCGTACTTCCGTGGTTGAATTATGTCACTCCACCACACATTGATGTTTACACTGTTACACCAAACCTCGAACATCGTAGCCTCGTACAGCGTGTGTGTGTGTGTGTGTGTGTGTGTGTGTGTGTGTGTGTGTGTGTGTGTGTGTGTGTGTGGGGGCTGGGGGGGGGGTGGGGGGGCTAAGTTAGGCGTGGTTGGTTCTCGTCAGTTGTGTTGGGGTGAGTAATAAGACACAACCGAACCTACCAGCCACGATCCGCAGGACAGCCAACAGGACGGCAAACTTCATTGGAAATGCCATGGTCGTCCGTTAACTCGGATCGATTAATCTAAACTCTTTATTATACATTACCGATTAAGTTTAAAAGACTATTTAAAAAAACAATCACACAGGTTAAGACGTTAAAAAGGGGGAGGGAACCTAACCAGAAGCTGAGACTTACCAGTGGGGAAGGGTCAACAAGGGGTGAGGGGAATCCCAAATCAAAAACTAAGTCACCCCAGTCACACGCGATAACAAAAACCCATGCACACTAAAGGAAAATCAAAACCCGGGGGAGCACAGCACACAGAAGGGGAAGCCACCACCCAGGACACCAGTACCACCACCTTCGGTTCTCAGCAACTGGAGAGGAGACAAGGGGGAAACACAATCAGTGGGATTACATTTAAGTAAATCAAATTATGTACAAAATAAACACATAATAAAGTAAATAAGGCAAACCTGGCTCTAATATTCAAACTAAATTATGTCAATACAAAAACGATTTCAACCTTAAAGTAACCAGTCAAATGAATCAATAAACAAATCAGGATAAAAATAATATTGATTCATAGAAATAAACAACTAATCAAAAACAGAATAACCAAAATAAACAAGACCCCTAAAAAGCAATATGTTGAAATAATATGATATTAGAATGAAATAAGGTAATGAACCCCATAGTCCCACAAATTAAGAGTCTGGCCTTAGCCCTAAACGAGTGCAAGGCTGTCAGCCCTGTAATAGTCCAGTGCCGGTAGCTCTACGGGGAGGTTCGGCCAGCATGCAGTCGGTGGAGTACCGATCCCGGATAGCGGTGGAGTACCGATCCCAGATAGCGGTGGAGTACCGAGCCCAGATAGCGGTGGAGTACCGATCCCAGATAGTGGTGGAGTACCGATCCCAGATAGCGGTGGAGTACCGAGCCCAGATAGCGGTGAAGTACCGATCCCAGATAGCGGTGGAGTACCGATCCCAGATAGCGGTGGAGTACCGATCCCAGATAGCGGTGGAGTACCGGTCCCAGATAGCGGTGGAGTACCGAGCCCAGATAGCGGTGGAGTACTGATCCCAGATAGCGCGTTTAACACACAGCAGACGAACACCGGCAGTGGGGCAGAGCAGCCAAGCAGCACAGCAGCAAAGCAGCACAGCAGCAGAGCAGGACAGGCGACAGCACAGATGCACTTTAACAACGGCACAACAACATGGAGGCAAAGCAGCGTGCAGGCAAAACAGCAGCGTACCAAACGTTGGTCAAGCCCTACATCCCAGCCAGAGCGTTCCGCTCAACTTCTGCCAGGCAACTTGTTCGACTTTCACTGAAAACAACCAAGCATCGCTCTTCCAAGACCCAGCTCTTCACGGCTATGGCTCCACAGTGGTGGAATGAACTCCCGTCTCATGTCAGGACGGCAGAGTCCCTCGCCAGCTTCCGCAAGAGACTCAAGACCCACCTGTTCAGTGTCCACCTGGACTCTCCATGAACCCTCCTTCTCCTTTGGGAACCCCTAACTTGCTTAAGTCCTGACATTAATAGCTCTTAGCATGTTGTATATTCTAGCAAGTGTATAACCTTAAAGCACGCTCTTATCACAGCTACTTAAGCAGGTGACTTGGTAGTATGAAATTGTGTTATTCATCTTGTTAATATGAATGCTTGTGAACTGCTCTATTTTTATGTTCACGTACCTCAGCGTTATGCTATTGTCTACTTCAACTAATGTACTCCTTGTAAGTCGCTTTGGATAAAAGCTGCCAAATGTCCTAAATGTAAATGTAAATGTAAATGTTTCTCCTAACGCTGAAAAGACATACAGAGGCTTGGTCACGCAAACACAGAAGTTACATTAAGCATTACTATGGCGGAGAACAGGCCAATGCTAATGAATAGCCATACATACCGATCAGGCTGGGAGACCGGGAGAGGAGAGCTTTACGCTCGGGTGGCAGGAAATAGTGCAAGCAGGAATAGCGAGCCGTTTAACACAGTAATCCCTCGCAAGGATCTATAGACGTACAAATGTTAATCAATATAATTTATGGCAATGGGCTACTTGCACTAAACTGTGTGAAGTATTTCCGGCTTCAAATAATGCGGCTCAGCCTGTTCCGGTGTATTTGTTTACTTCCAACTAGCTAGCTACAGCTCCTGAGGTCATATTTCGCCATGAATTCCCATAAGAAAATGTGTTTTCCAGAACATGTGAAGAAATACTCCGAACATTGTTGTGTTCCGCTTTGTTCGGCATCATCAAAATGGTATTTAGAGTTTCCATGGCTTTCCAACCCATCCCGACCAGAGAAGAACCAGACGCGGACATCCAATTCTATACCAGGTAACGTTAGACCGAAGTTGTGCTATTCAGCTAACTGTTTGACATCGACCAAAGTAAACATCATTTAAACTATTAAGAATCCTATCGTAAGTCTTAATAAAATGCAGCCTGTGTCATACGAGATGAGACATTGGCTTAGTTGTTACAGCTAACATTAGCTGTAACCTATAACCTGTAACCTGTAACCACGGTGACCGTGTATGATTGTATTTACTTTGTTAATTAATGACTGACATGATGTATATGTCTTTTTGTAAATAGATTTCAAAGCTATGACAAGCTATGACCACCTGATGGTGTTTTAGGGTTTGATTGAGCATTCAATTTACTAAATGGTTCGGGTCTCCAGAGCAAAGAGCCTCTAGAGCACGTCCATCAACGGTAGGTTATGGTCTGAGCTGGTGGAGGAGAAGGACCTGGCACATCGATTCAACATACACCAGTCCACAGTGAGCTGCATTATTGCAACATGGACATGTTTTGTAGCCACTGCACTGGGGTCTCAATGCATCTGGCTCACGCCTGCAGAAGTGCAAGCTTACCTCCCTGAGGAATTCAGAGATTTCCCAGACACCCAGGTCATCTTGGACTGCACTGAGCTCAAGTGTCAGACACCATCCTTACCACTCCTGCAAAGTGAGATGTACTCCACCTACAAATCTCACTGCACCATGAAAGGGCTTATTGGCAGGCATTTACAGTGGCATGCCTGTTGTCAAACTACCAAAACAAGGCATTAGTTAAGGCATGGGTTAAGTAAAGCTTTGGTTCAACACCAGGTTTTTGTTTTTTAATTTAGTGAATTTTGTTTATTCCAGTGGCAGATCATTTTGTTTAACATTCTGTAAATCTTATGTACACAAACATTCAATGTACACAATGTACAAACAATTCAATCAATGTAAGCAAACTGTTGAATGCAGTAACTGTTGTAACTGTAACTGTTGAAGTCTATAAGTCTATATGTCTATAAGTATAGATTTGTAAAAATGAACATTGTAATATATTGTACATATATCATATTGAACTATTGTAACATATTGGCTAAAAAAATCATGATTGAAAAATTAACTGTAATAAAATATTTTAGAACATTTTGTCATTCCAATCTTTCATTGAAGAACCTGGGTTTTGCTCATATTCATTTGTCAAAGACAAGTTTCTTGACATGTATATGTAGAAAAATAAATGGTCAGCTTTTTCTCTAATTGATCTTTGCACTTGTGGATCCATGTGTAATTGTTACAAACAGGAGCATTGGCTGTGTGTCAACACCACTGGCGATGAATCACAAAGCGTAATCTAAGAAGAGAAAAAAATAGAAATAGAAAAAATTGAAATATACCCTCTGCTTCATGGAAAAGAGCAAATAGGTTATTATGAGTAGAACAGTTATTGTTATTGTTACTGAACCATGCTCCTAGACGATGCCTACCCTCCTAAATGCTTAGCTTTACATTCTCTCCCTACTCAAACAAACTTGAATAACCATCCATCCATCCATCCATCTTCTCCCGCTTATCCGAAATCGGGTCGCGGAGGTAGCAGCTCCAGCAGGGGACTCCAAACTTCCCTCTCCCTGGCAACATCGACTAGCTCTGACTGGGGGATCCCGAGGCGTTCCCAGGCCAGTGTGGAGATGTAATCACCCCACCTGTACCTCGGTCTGCCCCGTGGTCTCTTCCCAGTTGGATGTGCCTGGAAAACCTCCCTCGGGAGGCGACCAGGAAGCATCCTTACTAGATGCCCGAACCACCTCAACTGGCTCCTTTCTACGCGAAGGAGCAGCGGCTCTACTCCGAGTCTCTCACGAGTGACTGAGCTTCTCACCCTATCCCTCAGGGAGATACCAGCCACCCTCCTGAGGAAACTCATTTCGGCCGCTTGTATTCGCGATCTCGTCCTTTCGGTCATTACCCATTGCTCATGGCCATAGGTGAGGGTAGGAACGAAGACTGATCGGTAGATCGAGACCTTTGCCTTCTGGCTCAGCTCTCTTTTGGTTACAACGGTGCGCCAAAGTGCACCCAATACCGCTCCCGCTGCACCTATTCTCCTGTCAATCTCACGCTCCATCCTCCCCTCACTCGAGAACAAGACCCCGAGATACTTGAACTCCTTCACTTGGGATAAGGACTCCCTCCCTACTTGGAGTAGACAATCCACCGGTTTCCTGCTAAGAACCATGGCCTCAGATTTGGAGGTGCTGATCCTCATCCCAGCCGCTTCACATTCTGCTGCAAACCGATCCAGTGAGTGCTGAAGGTCACATACTGATGACGCAAACAGGA
Source organism: Muraenolepis orangiensis (assembly GCA_027704905.1). Classification (NCBI taxonomy): domain Eukaryota; kingdom Metazoa; phylum Chordata; class Actinopteri; order Gadiformes; family Muraenolepididae; genus Muraenolepis; species Muraenolepis orangiensis. The sequence goes on from CM051009.1 coordinate 12,454, forward strand.
CCACATCATCTGCAAACAGCAGCGATTCAATCCTGAGCCCACCATACTGAAACCCCTCCCCTCCATGACTACGCCTTGAAATCCTGTCCATGAAAATCACAAACAGGATGGGTGACAAAGCGCAGCCCTGGCGGAGGCCAACACCCACTGAGAACAGGCCTGACTTTGTACCGAGAATCCGGACACAGCTCTTGCTTTGGGAGTAGAGAGATTGGATGGCCCTCAACAGTGACCCCCGCACCCCATACTCCCGCAGCACCCCCCACAGTATTTCCCGAGGGACCCGATCATATGCCTTCTCCAAATCTACAAAACACATGTAGACCGGATGAGCATACTCCCAAGCCCCCTCCAGGATCCTTGCAAGAGTGAAAAGCTGGTCCGTTGTTCCACGACCAGGGCGGAATCCGCATTGTTCCTCTTCAATCTGAGGTTCGACTATCGGCCGAACCCTCCTTTCCAGCACCTTGGAGTAGACTTTCCCAGGGAGGCTGAGTAATGTGATACCCCTGTAATTGGCACACACCCTCTGGTCACCTTTTTTGAACAGGGGTACCACCACCCCCGTTTGCCACTCCTCAGGCACTGTCCCAGACTTCCACGCAATGTTGAAAAGACGTGTCATCCATGACAGCCCCTCAACACCCAGAGCCTTTAGCATTTCTGGACGGATCTCATCAACCCCTGGGGCTTTGCCACTGCGGAGATGTTTGACTACCGCAGTGACTTCCTCCAGGGAGATTGATGTTTGCCGTCCTTCATCCTCCAGCTCTGTCTCTACCATTGAGGGTGTAGTTGGGTTAAGAAGTTCCTCAAAGTGTTCTTTCCACCGCCCGATCACCTCCTCAGTTGAGGTCAGCAATGTCCCACCCTTACTGTACACAGCTTGGATGGACCCACGCTTCCCCCTCCTGAGGCGCCGGATTGTTTGCCAGAAACGCTTTGGTGCCGACTGAAAGTCTTTCTCCATGGCTTCTCCGAATTCCTCCCACACCCGCTGCTTTGCCTCCGCTACAGCCGAGGCTGCCGTCCTCTTGGCCTGTCGATACCTCGCAACTGAGTCCGGAGTCTCACAGGCTAACATAGCCCGGAAGGCCTCCTTCTTCAGCCGGACGGCTTCCCTGACCACCTGTGTCCACCACGAAGTCCGAGGGTTGCCGCCCCTTGAGGCACCAATGACCTTGAGGCCACAACTCTCAACCGCAGCTTCGGCAATAGAAGCTTTGAACAATGACCACTCTGGCTCAATGCCCCCAGCCTCCACAGAGATGCCCGAAAAATTCCGCCGGAGGTGTGAGTTGAAGGTCTCCCGGACAGGGGCATCCACCAGACGTTCCCAGTTCACCCACACTACACGTTTGGGCTTACCAGGTCTGTCCAGAGGCTTCCCCCACCATCTTACCCAACTCACCACCAGATGGTGATCGGTTGACAGCTCTGCCCCTCTCTTCACCCGAGTGTCCAAAACATGCGGCCTCAGGCCAGATGATACGATAACAAAATCGATCATTGACCTTCGGCCTAAGGTGCTCTGGTACCATGTACACTTATGAGCATCCTTATGTTTGAACATGGTGTTTGTTATGGCCAATCCATGACTAGCACAGAAATCCAATAACAAAACCCCACTCCGGTTCAGATCAGGTAGGCCGTTCATCCCCAACACGCCCCTCCAAGTTTCCCCATCGTTACCCACGTGTGCGTTGAAGTCTCCCAGGAGGACTATAGAGTCCCCTTCAGGAGCCCCATGCAGGACTCCATCCAGGGTGTGCAAGAAGGCGGGATATTCCGAACTGTTGTTTGGTGCATAGGCACAAACAACAGTCAGAGTTTTCCCTCCCATGACCCTAAGGCGTAGGGAGGCGACCCTCTCGTCCACCGGGGTAAACTCCAACAAAGCGGCACTCAGCCGGGGACTTGTGAGTATCCCCACACCCGCCCGGCGCCTCACACCCTGAGCAACTCCAGAGAAGGAAAGAGTCCAACCCCTATCCAGGAGTTTAGTTCCAGAGCCAGTGCTGTGCGTAGAGGTAAGCCCCACCAGATCTAATTGGTAGCGCTCCACCTCCCGCACCAGCTCAGGCTCCTTCCCCCCCAGAGAAGTGACATTCCACGTCCCCAAAGCCAGTCTCTGTTGGCTGGGTTTGGTCCGTCGATGCCCCTTGCCTTCACTGCCGCCTAACTGGCAGTGCACCCGACCCCAGTGGTTCTTCCCGTAGGTGGTGGGTCCGAGGGAAGGAGAAGTGGCCACGTTGCTTTTTCGGGCAATGCCCGACCGGGCTCCGTGGCTAACCCGGCCACCAGGCGCTCGCTTATGGGCCCTCTTTCCAGGCCTAGCTCCGGAAAGGGGCCCCGGGCTTCCTCCGGGCAGGGTATCCTCGCTTCTAGTTTGTTTGTCCATTGAAGTCTTTGAACCATTCTTAGTCTGGCCCCTCCCCTGAGACCAATCTGCCATGGGAGACCCTACCAGAAATAGAAAAAATAGAAATATACCCTCTGCTTCATGGAAAAGAGCAAATAGGTTATTATGAGTAGAACAGTTATTGTTATTGTTACTGAACCATGCTCCTAGACGATGCCTACCCTCCTAACTGCTTAGCTTTACATTCTCTCCCTACTCAAACAAACTTGAATAACCTTTCTTGATAACTATTATGCCTTAGATCAGGGGTGTCCAAACTGTTTTCACTGAGGGCCACAGAAAAAAATGCGAAAGGATGGGCCACTCACTAAAGTTAAGGTATATCGCCTCACCTCTAGTGTATTAACAGTAATACAAATCAATCAAATGTAGGTAAATATGCTTGATAATTTAATATACAAAAAAAATGAATAACACATCTTTCCATTTTTGGGTTTTCATTGATCTATTTCTAAATAAAATCAATCAAATGTAGTTACATTTATGAAATCAATCGAATTATGCTTGATAATGTAATATACTTAAAGAAAAGAAATGGCATCAATCACATGGGATTTCATTTGTCAATGTTTTTTATTTTTACAAAAAGGGTTGGCAGCTCATTCTCCAAACAGCCGTCTCAGATTGGTTCTTGGTCAGGATGGGGACCCCATTCACAGCCCTGTATAAAGAGGGTCCCCATTCACAGCCCTGTATAAAGAGGGACCCCATTCACAGCCCTGTATAAAGAGGGACCCCGTCCACAGCCCTGTATGAAGAGGGACCCCGTCCACAGCCCTGTATGAAGAGGGACCCCATCCACAGCCCTGTATGAAGAGGGACCCCGTCCACAGCCCTGTATGAAAAGGGACCCCGTCCACAGCCCTGTATGAAGAGAGACCCCATCCACAGCCCTGTATGAAGAGGGACCCCATCCACAGCCCTGTATGAAGAGGGACCCCATCCACAGCCCTGTATGAAGAGGGACCCCATCCACAGCCCTGTATGAAGAGGGACCCCGTCCACAGCCCTGTATGAAGAGGGACCCCGTCCACAGCCCTGTATGAAGAGGGACACCGTCCACAGCCCTGTATGAAGAGGGACCCCGTCCACAGCCCTGTATGAAGAGGGACCCCATCCACAGCCCTGTATGAAGAGGGACCCCATCCACAGCCCTGTATGAAGAGGGACCCCATCCACAGCCCTGTATGAAGAGGGACCCCATCCACAGCCCTGTATGAAGAGGGAAAAATAAGAGGACAAGGGGAAGGGTAGGCTTTATTTAAGCTGGTTATGCAAATCATTTATTGCGGTTGTTAACACATCAGCTAACGTTTTTAATAAAAATGTTATCAACTTTAATTGACTGAATTGATTAAGTAATTGGGCTTTTGAAAACATGAATACTGTGTAATATATTTTAACTCACCTACAATGGGAACAGCGTTGCACGTAATGGGAGCAGTGATGCTGCGCTTGGGGATGGCTGGCAGGTCTGGAGTAAGTTTGGTGGTTGAGATGCGAAGGACATCACAGAGATGGCTGTCCGTCATTTTGGTTCTCAATCTGCTTTTGTTCAGATTTAACAGAGAAAATGTTTGCTCGCATTTGTATGTTCTGTCATAAGAGATGTGATCACAGGCACATATTTCCCCTTTTTAGCAGAAAGGTCGGCCTTTGGATTGATTTTGGACGAAGTTGCGTAGTTGCTTCTCAAAAAGACGAAGCTTCGCACAGAATGCTTTCATGTGTGCATAAAGTTGTGGTACAAGCTGGTCTTTGCCTTGTGGGCTCTTGTTCAGTGAGTTAAGATGACCAGTAAGATCAACTAGAAAGGCCAGGTCTGCCAACCATAAGAGGTCGGTTCTTCTCTTTCAAAAACGGGTCAATTTCTGATCTCAGTGAATAAAACCGTTTCAGCACAGAGCCGTGACTAAGCCAGCGCACTTCACAATGATAGAGTACGTCCCCCTATTCAGCATCAACATCAGATAGGAACGCTTGAAATTCTCTGTGGTAGAGCCCTCGTGCTCAAATTATGTTGACAGTTTTCACAACTGTGGTCATCACATCGCCAAGCTGGACTGTCTTGGCACAGAGAGCTTCTTGGTGGATGATACAGTGCATTTTAACAGCCTCGCAGTTGAGCTCTCGCACCATAGATGCCATTCCTTTGCACTCGCCTGTCATAGCTGGAGCCCCGTCCGTTAGGACTCCACACAGCTTGTCCCATTTAAGTTGCATCTTGTCAATTGCACCTGACATGTCCTGACCCGTTGTTGTACCCTTTAGACTCCGAAGACCAAGCAGCTCCTCCGTAATGCAAAAGTTATCGTCAACTCCCCGCAAAGAAATGAACAGTTGTGCAGTGTCTGTGGCATCTGTGCTTTCATCACATGCAATCGAGTAAAAATCAAAAGCACAAGCACTTCATATGACACTTTTTGTAAGTTAGCCGACAAGTCTTTTAATTCATCGCACAATTGTGTTTCTGGACATGCTCACGTTGTTGAATTCCTGCATCTTTTCCGGGCACATTATTCCAGCGACTTTAGTGAGGCACTGTTTAATGAAGTCACCGTCTGAGAAAGCTTTCCCGTGTCGCGCTATGAGTTTCAGTTGAGTTGAGTTGTTAGCGCGGTAAAAGTAATGTTGTTGAGCCTGCAGGCTAGCTGCCATTTGCTTGAATTTCTCCTCTCGCTCAGCAGCAGTGTAAGACGTGTAGGTTGGATGCTTGGTTTCGTAGTGTCGTCGTACATTATAGTCTTTCATCACTACAACCGTTTCATTGCAAATCAAACAGACACACTTCCCCTTGACTTCTTTGAAGAAATATTAATTTTCCCACCGTTTCCTAGCGTTTCTTTGGTTTTGCCATTTTTGGTACATTATTTTCTTTGATTAATTAGTTTGAGTGGAGAAGCTGCATTAAGACTGCAGGTAGTGAGTAGCTCCACCTACTGGTCAAACTAAAGAACTAAGAACTACAATACAGTCAAGCGCAAGTTTCATGTGTGGGCCACATTCCATTCTATTTTTAGAATTTGCTGCGGGTCAATACAAAAGCAGCATTAAATCGTATTAAGTAGAACGGGGAAGTGTTTGTGCAAGTAGCCCATTTCGTCGCAAACAAATGAAGCTACTGACAACATACCTGGGCCGGTAGGAAGCAACGCAACATAAGTGGGCGGGGCCTGTCTGCCAAAGAGAAAGAGGCAGCAAGACGGACACTCACCCATTTATAGGGTGCTCCCGGTGGTACAGAGCAATGAGAGAGGTCTCATTATGCAGGGATGATGCATTTCATCCTGCTACAATCCTTATAACAATAACACAACTTTTTTTTTAATGACTGAAACACAAACGTGGGAATTATTATTATTTTAAAATTATTTATATTTATTTAAACAATTGACAAGATGTTCAGTCCTCCTATATTCTATACATATGTGCTACATGTTGGATAAAACAACAGGAGAGAGAGAGAGACATATAGAGACAGAGAGAGAGAGAGACACACACAGTTGTGTAGTGTAGTATAATTTCTACTCGAGTGGAATAAGAATCTTTCTCAGAGGTCCGGATACTAAGTTCAATGTCTTTATTGAAGCATCAAATTCATCAACGTCGCAGACTCGCGACGCGCTCCTTTACCAAACTTTATATAGGAAGTAGTATCACAAACATCTACTACTCCTATTGGTCAAAGTAAACAAACATCTACTAATCCTATTGGTCTTGAGGTACAACCAGCATCCACTACTCTGGTTGGTCACGGTGCCTTTGTCAAGTCAAGTCAAGTCAAGTTTATTGTCACTTCACAGTTTATAGTAAGTGATAATAATAATAATAAGTATAAAGCAGTGATGTGAAAATCTTATGTGCAATACCCGACGACAGACAGCAGTTATAAAAATAAGATAAAAATAGATAAAAATTGAATAAAAATTGAATAAAGTAAAAAAAATTAAATTTAAATTTAAATTAATTTATGAAATGCAAAATATCGGCACAGAAAAGAGCAATATGGATATATAAATCAATGTAATAAAATATACATTGTTATATGCTACACACCCTTGTTCAGCAGCCTGATGGCCTGACTGTGGAAGCTATCTCTAAGCCTATTTGTACGGCACTTGATACTGCGGTATCGCCTGCCTGACGGTAACAGTGAGTACAGTTCGTGGCTGGGGTGGGCAATGTCTTTTATGATGCGTTTGGCCTTGGCCACGCACCGCTGATTGTATATATCCAGGAGGGAGGGGAGCTCACCTCCAACTATATACTGGGCCGTCCGCACCACCCTTTGAAGCGCTCTGCGCTCAAGTGCGGTGCAGTTCCCGTACCAGGCGGTGATACACCCTGTAAGAACACTCTCGATGGTGCCATTATAGAATGTTCTCAGGATGCGGGGGCCCATCACGCATCCCTGGGGGGCTCCCGTGTTGAGGGTCAGTGGCTCTGAGGTGGTGCTGCCTATCCTCACCACCTGCGGTGGTCCGACAGGAGGTCCACTATCCAGCTGCACGTGGATGGGGGCACGCCTAGACCTCTAAGCTTGGTGTCGAGCTTGGCAGGGACTATCGTGTTGAACGCTGAGCTGTAGTCCACAAACAGCATTCACACATAACAGTTCTTTCCCTCCAGGTGGGAAAGGGCAGTGTGGAGGGCCATGGCAATTGCGTCGTCCGTGGATCTATTTTGACGATATGCAAATTGCCATGGGTCCAGCGTGGCAGGTAACACGGAGCAAATAGTCCTTGACCAACCTCTCGAAGCATTTGCTGACAATCGAGGTGAGGGCTACAGGTCTATTGTCATTCAGGCATGGTACCTTGGGTTGTTTAGGGACAGGCATGATGGTGGACATCTTGAAGACCGTGGGGACAACAGCCTGGCACAGGGAGAGGTTGAAGATGTCTGCAAAGACTCCTGCCAACTGGTCTGCGCATGCTCTGAGGACGCGACCCGGGATGTCGTCGGCGCCTGCCGCCTTACGGATGTTCAGCCGCTTGAAGGTGCGGTGTACATCCGCCTCCGAGATGCTCAGCAGGCTGGTCTTCTCAGGCGGCGCTGGCTTCGGCGGGCTGCCGTTTACGTCGAACCGAGCAAAAAAAGTATTTAGCTCTCCTGGGAGGGAGGTAGAGGAGTTCTCTACACAACTGCTTCTCCCTCTGAAGTTCGTTATCGTCTGCAGCCCCTGCCATATACCCCTCACATCGTGGCTCTTGAATTTATCTTCCACTCTGTCTACTCCCGCTTGGCAGTGACGATGGTCTTACGGAGGTCGTAACGGGCTCTCGTATATTCCTCCGTATTCCCGGAGCTAAAGGTGGCGTTACGCGCGTGTAGGGCAGCGAACATCACCGTTAATCCACGGTTTCTGGTTGGGATATATCCGAACCGATTTGGTCAGAACAACGTCATCTATGCACTTCTTGATGAAGCCGGTGACCGACGACGTGTACGACGTGTTGCTGCTTCAGTCTCTGCCTATAGGCGGGGAGCAGCTGGATAGAGCGGTGGTCTGATTTGCCGAACGGTGGGCGGAGGAGGGCCTTGTAGCCATCACGGAAGGGGGTGTAGCAGTGGTCGAGGATCCGCTCGCCCCGTGTGTTGCTCGTTATGTGTTGGAAGAACTTCGGGAGAACCTTCTTCAGGTTCGCCTTGTTGAAGTCCCCCGCCACGATGAGAGCAGCCTCGGGGTGTGCCGACTCCTGTTCGCTGATAGCCCCATACAGTTCGTTCAGCGCTGTGTCCGTGTTGGCTTGTGGGGGAATGTAAACAGCGGTCACGGTTACCGCTGTGAACTCCCGAGGTAGCCAGTGTGGACGGCACATAAGCATCCGGTACTCCAGGTCCGGGGAACAGAAAGACTTGAGGGGATTTACTTGACTTTGGTTGCACCAAGATCTATTTATCATGAGACATACCCCCCCTCCGCGATCTTTACCGGAGAGAGCCTTTGATCTGTCCGCCCGGTGGACGGAAAATCCCGTCGGCTCGATAGCTGCGTCGGTAACCCCCTCCGACATCCATGTCTCCGTAAGGCAGATGATACAATTGTCCTTAGTTTCCCGGTGGAATTGAATACGAGCCTGTAGCTCCAAAGACTGTACATTAGCCAGTAGAATGGTGGGGAGTGGGGGGCGATCGGATCGACATCTCAGCCTGACTAGCACTCCGGCTCGCTTCCCTCGCTTCCTATGGCGATGCTTGCGCGTAATCGTGCCGAAGATGGTCGGAGATAATCCAGCTGTGACTTCGGGCGGGATGTCCGAGTCGAAAGAATGAAAAAACTCCGGTAGGCGGCGAGCGACTGTCGATCTGATCTCCAGAAGTTAGCAAAAGTTATAAATGAACGTGCTGCTAACTTCCTGAACTAAAATAGTTGCGATAAAAAGAATAAATAACAAAAAACTGCGTCGTCGTGTGGGAGCTCGCGACACGGCAGCCATCTCGTACAGCGCCATACTCGCATACACGCCACTTTGTTGTCACATCACAAGTTTACAAGCAGAAACCCCAGGGGGTCGCATTGCTGGCAACGCTTGTTGGTCGCATACCTGGCAACGCCAGGGGGTCGCATTCCTAGTGGCGCCAAATGGCTCTTACAATGCTAACAGTATCACAGACAGTGTTTTAGTTTTATACTTGGGGTATAAAACTACACTACAGTAGCTTAAAAGGCTCTTTGTTCCTTGAGATGCACAACACCTGCATGATTCAGAAGGCAATTCAAAGTAATTCCCAAACAGTGAGCTGCTATGGCAAAAAAATAGGCTACAAACATTACATTGTAACATAGTGCTTTTACAAAGCTTCCACGGAAAACAGGATCGGTACGCCTCAGACACACGAGTACGTTGCAGCAAGGTATCCGTTCGTCCGGTTTTTGGTTGGCTGATTGTGGTGGAAATCTATGTGAATAAGCAGGCAAATTATTAATCAATAAGAACTGTCACACATGAACTCTTTTAGTTTGAAGATTTATCAAGCAAATCATAGAACACAATGAACAAATACAAGTAGACAAGTAGACAAGTGGCCAAACAGACATATAGACAGACAGTTAGACAAACAGACAGACAAAGCTTTGTCGGGAGCCCCGAATCCTATGAGGTGAGGATAGGGAAGTCCAATGCAATGCTGACAACACTCAGTATTTATCCCTTCTCAGGACTGCCCCTAAGACACTGTCTTTCACTTCAATGATGCAAATCTTGACCACCTGGGTCCACCACCCCCGTCCCCACAACTAGTGCAGGAACAGAGGAACTCCCGTGCCAAAGGGCAAGCCAGAGGTGTTGAGGTCAGGAGCGCTTTAGCCTTTGATTTAGCTCAATGGTTGAGCTGTGAGATAAACATTACAGTTGGTCAAACAGGATAAGGACAAGACAAGACCCCTCAGGAAAATAGAACAAAAGGGTGATAGGGAGAACTACATTTGCATTCTCTGCTAGAACCCTGAGGTCAATAAACAGAGAGTGATAGAAGGGACAACATATGATTTTTCCCATTACATTTCCTCCCTTTTGATTATTATCAACATAATTATCACACAACAATTAAACAAATGGAAAAAACACTTCATTCATGATTTGAATTATTCATAACAATTCAATACATCTGCATTGTCAGGCATCACTAAAGGTACAATATCACCTTAGTTGGTCAGGTTACTATAAACATCCAATGTTTTACGCCTTGTTAGGTCTACTAATACATCTTCATGAGCACCAAGAAATGATATTACTTAAAGCTGTTTTTACAATTAGTTACAAAATAAAGTTCATCACATTCACTCAGCAGTAGGGGATACAGTCTGGTACACACAGGTGAGGTCTTCATCTTGGTAAATAGCAATGCCTCCTCTAACCCCGCCTCCATGATCACGGTTTTGCGACTTGGGACCTTAGGGGGCACTCCCCCCCCCACCGTCCCTCCTCAATGATCATAGATTAGGGGAAAGGTTTAGGATCCCTATTCATTCAGATGTGCCAAGTTAACGTCCACGAATGGTGGAGTCCAGTCGTCGCTATCAGCAGTCCACTTCATGTCAGTGTTTGTTTCAACTACTGGAGGGACTGAACTTCTTGACCCATCTGGAATAGTCTGAGTATATGTACTTTACATATACTCATATTACATATATATTTTTCTAAGTAAGTTGTACTTTAATCATTAGTTCATTGTTAGCCAAGTGTTGAAGTGTAGTCTGAGTATATTTAGTTGCTTACCAGGTTAATACTATGTTGTGCGTCGCCAACTATGCTGAAAAGTTTCTGTTTATTCATGTATGATGTTTAGTTTAGTTCCAGGGTTTTATTTCTATAGTCAGTCTTCCTCCCGCCCCCTGTGATTGGTTATGTCATTATTGTTTGCACCTGGTTATGTCATTATTGTTTGCACCTGGTGATGTCTCCTGGCATAAATAGGTCCAGGCAATCACTGTCTCGTTGCCAGATTGTCTCGTTGTGTTATGCCGAGTTCTCCAGCGTTCAGGTTCCACGTCATGCCACCGTCAGGTTTTTGGTGATTCATTATTTTGCCTTTAAGCTTTACAATCATCGAGTGACTTTTTGTGTTGGACCTTGCTTTTTCAGTAAAGACTCTTTTTACTTTATCACTGTGTCTGCATTCGTGCTTTTGGATCCACACCGTGTACGCCCGTGACAGTACAATCTGGCCAGAACATGGACCCAGCCGATCCAGACAGTGACAGCAGCCTTACGCGCACAGGGTGCGCGCCTGCACCATCACGAGGAGCAGTTTGCAGTCTTGCAGCAGATCTTGAGAGGACTCACGGACCAACAGCAGGCTCTCCAGGCTACACTCGACACCCATATCGGACCCATAGCAGAGTCATATCAACATATGGTCACCGATAGGGAGGCTGGACACAGACCGCCTGCAGCTTCACAGCCAGCGGCCCCAGCTCAGGGAGCTCATGTTACGCCTCGTCTGGCCTCTACGGAGAAGTTTTCTGGAGACTCTGGTGACTGTAGACCGTTTCTCATTCAGTGTGATTTACATTTCAAATTGATGCCTTATGTTTATAGCACAGACTATGCCAGGATAGCATTCAATATCTCCCACCTGTCTGGCCGAGCGGCCGCATGGGCTACTGCTGAATGGGAAAGAAACTCTTTAACATGCCAATCTACTTTATTGTTTATTCAAGCTTTTAAGAGAGTTTTTGATCAGGTCACGCCAGCTAGGGAAGCAGCTCAGACGCTAGGGAGAATCAAACAACGTCAGCGTAGGGTAGCAGATTATGCAATTGAATTTCGCACGATGGCAATAGACTGTGACTGGAATGACGCGTCTCTTCGGGACACGTTCAGGAACGGATTGTCAGAAGCCATCAAGGACCAGCTGATGCCTCTAGACCAGGGGTGTCAAACTCATTTCGCATCGTGGGCCACATACGGCCTAGGGAGATGTCAAGTGGGCCGGACCATTAAAATTATACCATACTCTGCTATAAATAACCAAAATATCATGTCTTTCCTTTGTTTTGGTGTAAAGAAGCACAAGAACATTAGGAAAATATTGAAATTTAATGAACTATCCTTTTACAAAACATTTCATGAAACACCTCATATTTCCTTAGACAAATGTGCAATTTACTTTTATCATTCACAAATATGCATTGCAACTGATCCCACTGATTGTACAAAGGCACAAAACTTTAATTGGTACTGAAAAATATAGTAATGCACTTTAAGATTAAATGAGACTTTTAAAGAAAGGAATTTTTAAACCACTTACACATACGCATATAAAATCTAAATGTAATCCCTGCGTACACCTTACAAACTAAGGAGAGTGATTTTAAATGTGTAATGAAGAAAGTGTTCGCCTGTCCTGTAAATCTGTAAACTTCATACATGAAACATACATACACATACAATACATACTGAAAATTTATGGAGTTGTATGAACAGTAGAATTCCATCACACAACTTTTGTTTTGAAGCTGCTGACTAACATTAAAGTGCACATTTTTTAAATCACCACAGTAAGGATTCATCTTCACAGAGCTGTATTCTTTCAATGCAAACAGTATCTAAGGCAGCATTTTAAAGGTGTTAGTCTAGTCTGGACTTGTATTTTTTCCTGAAACTTGGCATCTTTTGGCCTGTACAAGTGCATCAACACCAGGTGTCATGTCCTGACTAGCTGTCACTTTCAGAATGTCATTTAAGTGTTTGTTTGTGAGCCTTGAACGCATTTTTGTTTTATTGATATTCATCACTGAGAAAATTTGTTCACAAAGGTAGGTTGTCCCAAACATGCACAAAATTTTAGCAGCCAGGGCTGTTAATTTGGGGTACCCTGGTAGTAGATACTGATAAAATCTGTCCAGACCTACAGAGGCAAATTTGCCCTTCAAATCTGCATCACACTGCAAATCAATTATCTCTAGCTGAATTTCGACCGGCAGATCAGAAGCTTTAACTGTGAAAGGTGAGCGAAAAACTGAAAATTCTGTCTCAAGTTCACCAAATACCTGAAAACGTTTCTCAAACTCCCGCAGTAGTCCTGCAATTTTGTCTTTGTACAGTTTCATGTCCGCATCAGGTCTGGTCACACACACATCTCTCAGACAGGGGAAATGAGCAGGGTTGCCATTTGCCAGTTGCATCTCCCACAAAGTCAGCTTCAACTTAAATGCATGTATGTTGTCAGAAAACTGTGTGACAACTTTTTTGCGGCCTTGCAACATTTTGTTCAGATTGTTCAAGTGTTCAGTAATATCAACCAAGAATGCAAGGTCCCGTAGCCATTCCTGAGATTGTAATTCCAACACCGGTTTTCCTTTTTTCTCCATGAACTGTCTGATTTCCTCTCGTAGATCAAAGAAATGCCTCAGCACAGCGCCTCGGCTTAACCATCTCACTTCAGTGTGGTATGGCAGGCTGTGGGTAATGTTGCTGTCGCTGAGAAGTTTGTCAAACTGACGATGGTTCAGACCTCTGGACCGGATGAAATTTACAGTGCGAACAACCACCTCCATGACGTGGTCCATTTTCAGCGACTTGCAACACAATGCCTCCTGGTGCAAAATACAGTGAAATGTCCAGAAACGATCTCCTCCATTAAGGGCTTGTACTTTGTCTTTGAACTTTTTTTTTTTTTTTTTTTTTTTTTTTTTTTTTTAACTGCATTTTTTCCACTTTCAAATTATCCTGCGGGCCTGATCGAACCTCCTTGGGGGCCGGTTCCGGCCCGCGGGCCGTATGTTTGACACCCCTGCTCTAGACCTTCCCACAGACCTAGAGTCAATGATAGCATTAGCTATCAAAATAGACCTGCGAATGATAGACAGGGAGAGAGAGAGAAAGCAGGTTGCAGGTCCATCCGGAGGTGCCGGTAGGAGCTCGTCTGTCTTCCCCCCCCCCCTCTGGAAAACTCTCATGGCGATCGCCGGCCCAAAGCACCACAGCGCCCTCTGTTGCTCCGGAGGAACCCATGCAGGTTGGAAGGACCAAAGTGTCTTCAGAGGAACGTCATCGCCGCCTGCTGGCCGGGAGTTGTTTTTTCTGCGGGCAACAGGGGCATCAACAGATGACTTGTCCAGTAAAAGACCGGGCTCACCGGTGAAAGGGAGGACCCGGGTGAGCCAGTGTGACTTTTTTAACTTCCCATTACGCACTCTGACTAAGGTGAAACTATGTGTGGGCAATCAGGTTGTAGAACAGGGGGCACTAGTAGACTCTGGGGCTGATGAAAGTTTTTTAGATAAGGAACTAGCGCTTAAATTGAACCTGACCCTGATCCTGTTATCCTCTCCTGTAAAGGCAAATGCACTAGATGGGCGCCTACTTTTCACAGTCACTCATTGCACAGAAGCTTTAATTCTGGGGTTTCCCTGGCTCGTGAAACATAATCCAGTTATCAACTGGCGATCAGGGGAGGTTAAGGGGTGGGGAGAGGAATGCAAGCTGAAGTGTGACAAGGAGGTCATAGTGAGGACACCATCTACTGAATTAGTTACCGATACTAACTGTCCGAAGTCACCTCATGATTCTCTTTCTGACTATCCAGACTTATCGAAGGTCCCGACTTGCTATCATGACCTCAAGGAGGTATTCAGTAAGTCTAGGGCAACCTCGTTACCACCTCATCGTCACCTGCACCTACACGTGACCTACACAAGCCCAGGGCTTACTTTATTTATACAGCGCCACCTCCTGTGTAGGAGTAAAACCCTTAATATGAACTTGTTAGGAATTAAATATATATAGCCAATGTTTCCCCACTAGAAGGTGTTCAAATGAATGAGAGGAAAAGACTGTATACCAAAAGTAAATGGCTTTAATGTCACGGGGTTCTATAAAACACGGGCATGGCCCAGCACAGAGGTGACAGACCACACACCGATAATCACATGGACTGAACACGTTCAAAATAACCACACAAGACAAAACAAATAAATCAAAGATGAGCACCATACGTCTAAGAGGGCACTCAACAAAAGACAACAAAACAATGCACACCTAAAGCACACAAAATAATGCACACAAGACACGCAGCACAATGCACACATAAAACACGCAGCACAATGCACACAAAGTACACAGAATAATGTCCCGTCTAACTAGTGATCTAAGCGGTATGCGTCGTCACAATAACCATTTAGTATGGGGAAAAACAGTGATTGCAAGAGATGCCTGAAACATACATACATTTCCTATCTAATAAACATTTAGATTTACTACACAATTCATATACATTTCCCTTTTACCCAAACAAACGGTTTTCCTTTAATAAACGTTAATAAGCGTTTTACCTTGTTTAAACTCCAGTTAAAACACTAGACACATTTGTTGCAAGTCCGTCCCTCTTGCTCTACCGCCTTAAGCACAAAGCACAATACTTGTAAGTACTGTGGAAGGATATTGGACTAGATATTAAAAATGGAAAAACGGTGCATCAAGGTATAAAAGATAAATAATTAGAACGTTATCCTGCTTACCGATTACGTCTTTCACCACCGGCAACCACAAACCTAGGCAATCAGTTCAACCTGCGTTTGCCGGGTGAGTAATTTAAATACCCAGAACACGGAAGTACAGGGCGGCGCCAACTACCTGTCTTTGGCCTGTCACGTAAACCAGGAGCTGTCAGGTAACCCACTCCCACACATCACATATATATAAATCAATGTAATAACATATACATTGTTATATGCTATATGCCCTTGTTCAGCAGCCTGATGGCCTGACTGTCAGGTTTATCAGGTGATACTATCTGTAACTCGAGTTTGTCAGGTTGATACTAAGTGTAACTAGAATGTTGCAAGTAAGTTGTGCTTCACTCATTGGTCTATTGTTAGTCAAGTGGTCAGGTAGTGCTTAAGTGTTGTGGCCCATTGAAGGTGGTTTCACCCAATCTAGGTCAACTGCCTTGTTAATCGTGTGGGAGGGGCGTGCACTCCTAGCAGACTCTCAGTCAATTAGCAACCAGTGTTATTTAGCCACTTCCTGAAAGCGGCAGGCAGACAAAGGCAGAATAAGGCTACAGTCGACTTTTTCAAGTTCGACTTGAAGGCAAGGCAGAATAAGGCTACAGTCGACTTTTTCAAGTTCGACTTGAAGGCAAGGCAGAATAAGGCTACAGTCGACCTTTTCAAGTTCGACTTGAAGGCAAGGCAGAATAAGGCTACAGTCGACTTTTTCAAGTTTGACTTCTTCTCAGGTCGGCATCTTATTGTACTGTAATCTACCATGTGTGGCATTGCGGAATAGACTTCTTTGCGGAGGTCACACAGACGCTGGGTCACATCCAGGCGCCGCCGTGATCCCACAAACCTCATTTACCCTACTCTGTCTACCCATATCGAGCTAGTGGTAACTGGGGGGCTTTGGAATTGCCAGTCGGCAGTGCAGAAAACTGAGTTCATCTCAGGCTATGCATCCTTGCTTGCCCTGAACTTCCTTGCTCTTACTGAGACTTGGATCAGCCCTGAAAACACTGCCTCGCCTGCTGCTTTGTCAGATGTCTAATCCTTTTCTCACACCCCCAGAGTCGCAAGACGAGGCGGTGGTACTGGTCTGTTGATTTCGCGTGACTGGAAATACTCCCCGATTTCCATTCCACCGTTCTCCCCCTCTTCATTTGAATTTTATGCTGTAACTAACATTTAAGCTCATTATTGCAGTTGTTTATCGTCCACCCGGCCCAGCTGGTGACTTCTTGGAGGAGCTTGACATGCTGATCTCCCACTTCCCTGATGATGGTTCTGGCCTCATCCTTCTTGGCGACTTCAACATCTTGACTGAGAAGTTGGACCCTCTTCTCTCCTTCCTCGCCTCCCTCGACCTTTCCCACCACCTCTCCTCCGACCCACAAGGCCGGCAACCAGCTGGACCTCATCTTCACCAGACACTGCGATACAGGAAACCTTTCAGTTACTCCTCTCCATCTATCCGATCACTTCTTCATGTCCTTCTCCCTCTTCCTCCCTTCCCCCCCTCCCACTCTCCCCCTACCAAGATGGTGACGTCCCGTCACAATCTCCACACACTCACCCCTGCCGATCTCTCCTCTTCTGTTCTCTCTGCCCTCCCTCCTCCTGATTCGTTCTTCTTCTCTCTACCCTTTCCTCCTCTCTGGACACTCTGACCCCTCACCTCCAGGTCTGCACGTCCAACTCCACGTGCCCCCTGGTTGTCGGACTCAGTGCGTACGCAGAGGCGGAGCCTCAGAGAGGCGGAGCACAGGTGGAAGAAAGGAAAAACCCCAGAGGACCTTCTCCATCTTTAAGGGCTCCTGTCAAACTTCTCCTTTTATCTGCCAAAGCTGCATTTTACTGTTCCAAAATTCAAAGCGCAGCATCTAACCCTAAAAAACGGTTTGATACTTTTTCCTCCCTCCTCCATCCCCCACCCCCCAGCTCCTCCCTTCTCCCAGATGATTTTGCCAACTTCTTTGACAAGAAGGTCAACGATATCCGATCCTCCTTCCCTGACCCCCCGGCTGATGCTCGCATCAACCACCCATGTCTTCCCCCCACCCTCCCACATCCCTCCCTTACCCATTTCTCTCCCCTCTCCACAGATGATGTTCTTAACCGCATCACATCCAGCCGCACCACCACATGCTCACTGGATCACTGGTTCCCTCCCCTCTGCTTCAGTACACTGCGCCTGAACCCCTGCCCTTCCTGACACACATCATCAACGCATCTCTGACGTCTGGATGCTTTCCCGCTGCTTTCAAGACTGCCAGAGTCACCCCCTCCTGAAGAAACCAACACTTCTGAACACCCTCTGAACTCAAGAACTACAGACCGGTATCCCTTTTGCCCTTCTTATTCAAAACTCTTGAACGTGCTGTCTTTAACCAATTGTCCTTGTATCTTCACCAGAACTGCCTCTTGGACCCCCACCAATCTGGTCTTAAGGCAGGTCACTCGACAGAAACTGCCCTTCTGGCAGTAACTGAGTCGCTCCATGTTGCTAGAGAAAATTCGCTCTCCTCGGTCCTGATACTCCTGGACCTGTCTGCAGCATTTGACACTGAACCACCAGATTCTCCTCTCCACCCTTGAGGGGATGGGTGTCTTGATGGGTCGCTCCTACCAGGTGGCACTGGGAGGGTCTGTGTCCAAACCACACAGACTGACTACTGGGGTTCCACAAGGATCGGTCCTGGGTCCTCTTCTCTTCTCCCTCTACACAACATCCCTTGGTGCTGTTATCCACTCCCTTGACTTATCCTACCACTGCTATGCTGACGACATCCAACTGGTCTTGTCATTTCCCCCCATGGCCATGCAAGTGGAAACACACATTGCCGCGTGCTTAGCAGACATCTCAAATTGGATGTCGATGCACCACCTAAAGCTCAACCTGGACCTCAAGACCTAAGACTGAGCTAGTGTTCTTCCCGGCAAAGAGCTGTCCACACCGAGACCTGACTGTCACCATTGATGATGCTGTGGTGACACCTACTCTGACCGCATGGAATCTGGGTGTGACCCTGGACGACCAACTGTCGTTCTCGGCAAACATTGCATTGGTGACACGCTGCTGCAGATTCCTCCTCTACAACATCTGGAGGATTCGGCCTTTTCTCACGGAAAAGGCTGCGCAGGTGCTCATCCAGGCTCTTGTCATCTCCCGGTTGGACTACTGCAACTCCCTCCTTGCTGGCGCCCCAGCATTTGCCATCAGGCCCCTGGAGCTCATTCAGAAAGTTGCAGCTCGCCTGCTGTTCAACCGCCCCAAGTACTCCCACACATCTAACCCCCTTTGGACTCTACACTGGCTACCTGTAGCTGCTCGCATCCAGTTCAAGACCTTGGTGCTAGCCTACAAGGCAGTAAAAGGTACTGCTCCATCCTACCTCCAGGCAATGGTCAAGGCCTACATCCCAACCCGTCCACTTCGCTCGGCTTCTTCTGGCCGTCTGCTTGCCCCCTCACTTAAGGACCCGTGTGGCCGATCTACGCGGTCACGGCTCTTCTCCGTCCTGGCCCCAATTTGGTGGAACAAACTCCCCACGGATGTCACAACTCCAGAGTCACTCCCCATCTTCGGCCGCAGGCTGAAAACCCATCTCTTCAGGACGCACTTCCCGGATTCTTCCTCGTAGTGTCAATTAAGTAAGTCAAAAGTAGATTACATATTATAGATATGAGAGGTATATATTGTTCTAGATATTGTTGCATATTGTTTGCCAACCTATTGTACTTTTTCCCCTTACACTTTTGCCTGAATTATTATACTTCTACCTGAGCACTGTGTCACGGGTTGACGTGGGGAGAATGAGGAACAGGGACTTAGGAGGTGAACCCAAATGCACGACGCGATGACACACGTATCCAAATAAAGATTCTTTACTGATAAATAAAGTAACACAAAAATCACTTAGATGGAAAACGCATGAAGCTCAAAAGCAAAAGACCTAACTACAAAAAACCGGACGGTGGCATGACGTGGAACATGACGCTTGTTCATACACATGAAACAAGTACTCGGCATAACACAACGAGACAATATATATAATATATAATATAATGAACCGGCGCCGAACAAAAGAAGACGCCGCCTATTTAAACACACGGAACATAACAGGTGGTCCCAGGCAGCCAATAAGACGGGCAGGAAAACATGAGGGGGAAATTAACGGGCTCCCCCGCAGCTGCGGGGGAGCACTAACAAGGGGGCGTGGCTATCAGGACGAGGGCTGGGGAAACGGTGACAGGAATGCGGGACGCGATAGGGGGCGTGGCTACCTGGACGAGGGCTGGGGAAACGGTGACGTGAATGCGGTACGTGATAGGGGGCGTGGCTACCTGGGCTGGGGAAACGGTGACGTGAATGCGGGACGTGATAGGGGGCGTGGCTACCTGGACGAGGGCTGGGGAAACGGTGACGTGAATGCGGTACGTGATAGGGGCGTGGCTACCTGGACGAAGGCTGGGGAAACGGTGACATAAATGCGGAACGTGAAAAGGTGGCGTGGCTACCTGGACGAGGGCTGTGAACGCTGGGAGGCAGAACTACCAATCCTGACACACTGGTTCAGTTATTGGAGACGTGTTAGAAATGAAATGCACTTTTGACTTCTGGTGACGAGTTGTTCTCTTACCTTCCTTTGTTTAAACACACTACTGTAAGTCGCTTTGGATAAAAGCGTCTGCTAAATGACTGTAATGTAATGTAATGTAATGTGGACGTGTCAGCTGGTCTAAGACCATTCTGTTTTGCATGACGTGCATGCTAGTGTGCTGTTAACAAACGCGGAGTCGATAGTTAGTTGTCTCTGCCATAGGTCACCGTAACGATGTATGTCTGGTCTGTAATAGATATGGGCACGCAAAGACCAGACCAGTGGCCTGGGAGGCTGTGATAGACCTTAGATCCACACTGCCACCACAGGCCATCCATGACTCTGGTTCCTCGCAGGCCCAATGCCATTACCACGCACTGAGAGATGCTGGTGCCTGAGGGTATCGGTGCTGCCATGCTCGTATCGTACTCGTTTGAAGCCATCGGTGTTGTTTAAGAAGTGCCTTTAAACATGCAAAAGAAAAATATCTGCATACATTCATCCACGCGTATATCTCCCAGCGGTTACGATCTGTTGCTACTACAGACATGTCAAAGGTGATCTCTGGATCTATTGTTACCGTCACGAGGGAAATAGGATGCGCCTTCTGCAGGGGTTAAATTTGTGCAATCGGAATCTTTGTTATTTAGTGATTTTGTCGGGTCAAACTTTGCAAAATCATTACTCCCCATCATCATTAGACACCCGGCCACACTGAGTCATCTTCCTAGACATGATTGGGGGTGCATGAGATGATGTTGGCATCATGGAACAGACATAACAATTCGATTTACCAGTTGATCTCGTATTATTAGCATATCTCCACCACATATTGGTGGCGTACGTGTGGATCAGGATGATATATGTTATGTGTGTTAGAGCGACGTGCTCTCGTAAGTCAGGTTGTCTGTTCTAGGGAGGCGTTCTGCCTCTCCTACCTAGGATAGGACCTACAATAAGAATGGTTAGCACAGTTAAACAAAGCAATGTTCCCCCCAGGCCACGAAGCCTGTAGAACAGATGCCACAGACGTTGTTTCTCCTTCCGTCGTTGGTCTGGTAGGTCGTTTGTGGGGTATGATCTCAGAGTCCAATATGTATGTGTATCGTGTATATAGTGTATATAGTTATAGAGCCACATTCATCATCTATGTAGTGTATTGTCAACTGTGGTCTCCTGCTGGTGATGGTGAACATTTGCAGTGGTACTCGTGAACCCACGTGGCTCGTCCCTCCACCTTCACTGCCGCATGAGTAATGAGGAGGATTTGGAATGGTCCAACCCACACCCCCTCCAAAACATGTGCTCAAGGTGTGTGAGTTATCCCTCAAAGAAACACAAGAAGATCTTGTGCATAAAGAAACAGCCTGCCTCTCGCCAGACACCAAGGAGAAGCTAGAGATCACTACAAGGGGAGGAAAGGACGGGGGAAGGGAATCTTCACTTGACAACTGACAAGCAGGGACCGCTTGGTTCACCCTGTCCCAGTTAGACGAGCACCTTAAGTGATTTCCTCCTAAATGTCTGCTAGCACGCACTGACCAAGCATCCAGAAATGAAATTCTAAAAAAACATTTTGGAACTGTGCGAAATTTTTTATCTTAAAATAGCAAACCTTAAAGTTTTATCATAACATTATTAAAACAGTTCTTATAGAACCTGATAACATGAATCCAGATTAGTTAAAGGGTGTTCTCAGTGAAATAATTGTATTTGTAATTGGTTTATCGAATCCTGGCCTCCACTTTTCTTTTCTTTTTTAAATAAAATGTCACACTGCAATATAACGCTGTGATAAAAAGTACCACTCTATTTCTTCTTGTAAAACCTAAGCAGGTGATTAAGTCCAAAGCCAAATACTTTTTGTGTTTTAGAAGCCTCACATAAATGTTGTCACACCTTTGTTTACATATTTTAAGAAATAAACAGTTTTACTTAACATTTTGATTGGTGCTGTCCTATTTAAAGCAATTATATAGGGTTAGTAGGTTTTTCATTTAAGTTTCATAAAAGGTTCTGCTCAATTTTAACTATTTAAGGTTTAATCACTTTGTCAACAGCAACACAGCATTGACTCCAATGCAAGTAACATTATCATTATATATAGCTGTTATTTTATTATACTCTTTGACATAACATTCAACATGTACAAAACTAGCAATCTCTTCAGTATCATACGGATCTTTCAACAATAACATATTAACCTCATTAACATGATTGATATCAACATTGCTCTTTTTTAGGGTTAGTGGTTGGAGTCAGGCTTAGGGTCAGGATATTGACAAGTTGTATTTTCCCAAATGAAATACCATTGCAAATTGAAATATTAATCAATTATAGAAAAGGCAACATCTTTTGGATCAATATTTTCTAGATATACAGTACATATGTGCCTGTTTGTGGTGTGTGTTGTGCTTCTAATGTCAATGGCTTCCCTCATGTGTGTGTATGCTGCTGCATGACTACGTGTGTTGCTTCCCTGTTTGTTGACTTCAGCTGTGGTGGACCTGTCGCCCTCCTGTTCCTCCCCCGCCAGTCAGCTGGACTCTCTGTGCTGGTTGTGTTCGGAATCATGATCATCACTGTGGCCACGCCTCTGGTTGAATCGGCTTTCCTCCGGGCAATCTCTTGCAAAGTGTCCTTCTTTATTGCAGTTATAACACTTGAAGCTTTTGCTTACGGGCCATGTCTCTCGTACACTTTCTCATGACATCGGTCAGCTTCACTCGTGGCTTGCTGCAGTGGTAGTAGCAGATATGGATACAGGTTGGCTGGGCCGCTGGTAGGGTCGTTGGGGGAGGGCAGTCAAGGTCCGGGTCCACCTTAGCCTGGGTAGTTGACTCAAGAGAACAGTCATTATGGCTCTGCCTATTCGTACCTTACATTCTGACCATTAAATGAGCTAACTGAGTTACACCATATGCCTCGTTTCCACCAACGCAAGCCTAGTTCTAGCTCTCGGATGGCGCTAGAGCCGGTTCGCAGTTGGTTCAACTGGTGAGGCGTCTAAGAACCGGTTTGCGTTTCCACCGACTTTTTCGCCGAGAGAGCCACGTCATGACGTCACTGTTAACGTCTCTGCTTTCCCAGCAACGCTAGCGCGAACTTCCACAACAGTGGTGGATTACATGATGTATGTAAAAGTGTTGCTCCTGGCTTTCAGGCTACAAACACGGCTGGTCCAACGCGTTGAGCTGCTCGTCTTTAGTACTATGGACGCGATTACGTTGAAGCCCCTAACTGTGATAAAGGTACTTAAGTACCTATATCACAGTACTTAAACCGAAGGGACCATTTGCCGTTTCTTCTTCAAAACTGTCATCTTGTATTATGTTTCTCGGTTGATAATGAAGCATAATGAAGCGGACATTGTATGAAAAATAGAAATGTTTTATTTAAAAAAACAAAACATTAAATACACAATATACAGTAATCACAAAATGTAAAAGTATAGAGTGCAGTGTAATGAGTCAATGTTAATAAAGCTCCGAGGGGCTGAGGGGCTCCTGTGAGCTGCAGCCCAGTGGGGGCGGTAGCTCCGCATCGACATCGTTGAGGGAAGATGACTCCATAAACTAAAACAAATGAAAAGTGCATTAAAACATGTCTCCATTACACTTTACTGTTTTTAGAAAGTAGCATCCTGAGGTTGTTATCAAGGCTAATATCGGCTAACAGAAGCCTAGCAATCATAGCTCCTCATTTTTGATGATAGGAACATAACATTGATGTGATAATAACCTTGTAAGTCGCTTTGGATAAAAGCGTCTGCCAAATGCCCTAAATGTAAATGTAATAATGAGTAGCTCGCTAAACATATTATAAATACAAAGCTGGTTGGCAACACGGGAAAGATTTATAAAGTAAAACTTACCAGGACCAGAGTGACAGCAGCGGATCATCAGTTTATGTATTAGCTATTCGTATCGTCCAGTTTGTTATCAATTAGCTCCTCGTATCGTCCAGTTTGTTATCGATTAGCTCCTCGGTTCTGTCCCCCGCTGAAGACATCGCGCGCTGTAGTTTTTCTAATAGCGGATTGTTCTAGAAGCTCCTCCAGTTTATTGTGACCTTCTGCCGAGGACAACAACGCAAACAAACACAGTTTGTCTCGTCCATGGACCACTGTCATCTTCACGTCCACGGCGAATTTTAGTGATTTTAAAAATGGCGGTCAAAAACGTTGCGTTTGTTTGACTTTGTCCGATAAGCCCCGCCCCCAGCCCCTGACGTAGTGGAGCTTGCTGGCTAGCCCAGCTTCGATGTGGGGCCGCTCAGGAACCAGTTAACCGGGCAAGAAAGTGGTTCCTTCGCGGTGGAAACGCAAAGAACTGGTTCGAGATTAGGCCCAAGCTCCGAACCAGCCCTGAAAACAGCTTGGTAGAAACACGGTACAAGACACCCTATGGGCCACCTCGGGGCCCTCCATCCTAGTACAGAACGTAAAACCTCCTCCACAAAATGCCGTCTCATGTAAATGCAGTTAACACTTGATGCAGCCTCTGCCTTGCCATCCTCCCTCGATCCCTGCGAACCCATATTTGTTATCATTCAATTCTTCTTCTTATTTTTTATGAACTTTAGTTTTAAGTTATATTCCGAAGTGAGAGAGAGAGAGCGAGAGAGAGCGAGAGATAGAGAGAGAGCTCAGGCTGCTGTGCTGCGCCCTGCAATTAATCTTTTAATTGTTTTAAAAATAATTATTGTTTCAAATATCTTTCGGACCTCTAATTTTATTTAATTATTTAAATTGCGTTCATTTACCTTGGTGACAGCTCTTAGAAGTTATACTATTTTATCCACTACCAGGTGCACCTTGCACACATCAATGAGCTTATCTACACGTATATACGACTTCCTGTCCAACGTAATTCTCTGAATACGGACCTCTCTTAATCTCTTAATCAGTCTCTCCCTTTCACTCTGTACCCCTTTCATTCAGTGTCCCCGACACTCAGCCTTTGACTTTCAATCAACACATTCACTTAGTGTCCCCGACACCCTGGCTGTCCCCGACACCCTGGCTGTCCCCGACACCCTGGCTGTCCCCGACACCCTGGCTGTCCCCGACACCCTGGCTGTCCCCGACACCCTGGCCGTCCCCGACAACCGGCACTCACGTAATTATTAACACACGTCTGCGCTAATCCAGGTTTCTACTAAACCTTGGTTCAAAAACGCTCCAAATGATGTATGCAATTCACCTTTAACTGATGGTCAATAAGTATTCACGCGGATTCTCACCGTAACAAAGGATCGTCGACCTCACCCGGCGGCTCCACGGACCAAACCGTCAACTCTTCCTTGTGAAGCCCGAAGAGGTGATCAGCCAGCCGCGGTTTGAGTCCGGGAAGTATAAAGCAGTGAGTGAAAATCTTCGAATAAAAACTGAATAGAATAAGTTTAAAACTGTATAAAGTTAAATGTATAAAATAAATATTATATAGTATATTTATATTTAATAGTATATTTCTGTATACATAAATCAATGTAATAAAATATACATTGTTATATGCTATACGCCCTTGTTCAGCAGCCTGATGGCCTGACATTTACATTTACATTTACATTTAGGGCATTTGGCAGACGCTTTTATCCAAAGCGACTTACAAGGTGTACATTAGTTGAAGCAGACAATAGCATAACACTGGGGTACGCAAACATAAATACAGCAGTTCACAAGTATTCATATTGACAAGATGAATAACACAATTTCGTACTGCTAGGTCACCTGCTTAAGTAGCTGTGATAAGAGCGTGTTAACAACATTAAGGACATACACTTGCTAACATATACATGCTAAGAGCTATTAATGTCAGGACTTAAGCAAGTTTAGGGGTTTCACAAAGGAGAGTCCAGGTGGACTCTGAACAGGTGGGTCTTGAGTCTCTTGCGGAAGCTGGCGAGGGACTCTGCCGTCCTGACATGAGACGGGAGTTCATTCCACCACTGTGGGGCCAGAGCCGTGAAGAGCTGGGTCTTGGACGAGCGATGTTTGGTTGACCTTAGTGAAGGTCGAACAAGTCGCCTGGCAGAAGTTGAGCGGAGCGCTCTGGCTGGGATGTAGGGTTTGACCAACGCCTGGAGGTAGGCCGGGGCAGTTCCATTGACTGCCCTAAAGGTCAGCACCAGAGTCTTGAATTTGATGCGAGCATTTACCGGAAGCCAGTGGAGATCGCGGAAGAGAGGGGTCACGTGGGAGAATTTCGGTAGGTTGAATACCAGGCGTGCTGCTGCGTTCTGGATGCGTTGGAGGGGCTTGGAAGCTGACTGTGGAAGCTATCTCTGATTTGTACGGCACTTGATACTGCGGTATCGCCTGCCTGACGGTAACAGTGAGTACAGTTCGTGGCTGGGGTGGGCATGGTCTTTAAAAAAAACAAAACAAAAAAAACGGGTAATAGGGAGAACTACATTTGCATTCTCTAATACAGTGGTTCCCAACCTTTTCCAACTCGGGGCCCACTTGAAAATCTCAAAAATGTTGGCGGCCCACATCCGATCCCATAACAATACAGAGGCCAAATCATATGTTCTCAGAGCACTTTTTATTTGAATGATAACGATCAAACGGGACCGACCTGAATGCAGAGAAACATGTAGCAGTATTGCAGAGTTTTAAGGAGATGTCCACACGGAAATCAGAAATTTAAGCGTAGGGCTGTCTGCAATAGGCTAATTAACGAATAATTAATTACAAAATTAAATAAGGGTATCATTCAACAATGGAGCAATCCAACCAAAACATGCCAAAACAAGTGCATTAAATGAATTCAACCGAGCCAGATGAAACTTAAATACAAGAAAAAAGCAATAGTTGCAACAAAATTAAATCATTGCACTCTTTTTTATGGCTTTTTATAAAACAATATAAACACATATACAACAATAGGCCACAATATCTCATAGGCTCACCTAATGAGATGGCTGATGTTGCATAGCGGCCACCAAATGCTTAATGTCTGGCACAATGGATGACAGTCTCAGATCTGGCTCAACCTTCAGTTTATTTCTGTACGTCGTTTTTAATGCCACGAGCGCAGAAAATCCAGTCTCACAGAGGCATCCGAAATCTCTATTGGACAAAAAGAAAGCTCTATTGGACAGATCAGGATACTCTGAAGCAACATGAAGCCAGAAGTTTGTCAGGTGCTTCTGTGAGAAGACCAGTTTCAGCGCGGTGTCGGAAGAGAGATCCACAAAACTATCTTGCTCTTTTGCGCTCAGGGCTGCGAGGGCCTCGTCACTGTGGCTGGCCAATGGGTTTTCGATCCAACTGCGCTGCACATCTGGGATGGGGAAGTAGTTGCGCAGCTGTGTCTTCAAACTTTGCAGGTGCTCTTTGACAGCGTTGGTCATGGTGATGGGAAGCTGAATCTCTTCCTTTGTCAGAAAATCGGACAGGTTTTCAAATGAGTCATAGTCAACTCGCTTTGCCCACAGCTCCAGTTTTTTTTATGGTTGCTTCGACTTTATTCTGGACATTGAACATGTTCACCGCTGTTCCTTGGAGACTGAGGTTAAGTCCATTTAAGTGGCTGAAAATATCGGCCAGGTAACCCAATCTAGCCAACCACTCAAAATCACTGAAGCGATGTGTGAGTTCAAACTTTGTGCCAAGAAAAAACACCCGCACCTCATCACGCCACTCAAACAGGCACGTCAGTACCTTCCCGCGAGAGAGCCACCGCACTTCAGTGTGTAACAGCAGCTGGTGATGTTCACTGCCCATCTCTCCACATAACACTGCAAATATACGTGTTTGCAGGGGACGGCTCTTGATGACGTTGACTGCTTTGACCGCCTCATCTAAAACAGTCTTTAGATCTGGGGGCATTTTCTTTGTAGCCAGTGCTTCACGGTGTATACTGCAGTGGACAGATGCTACGTGTGGAGCCACCGCTTTCACATGCCTGACAACTCCACCAGCTCCATCAGTGCTCACTCCAACACATTTGGACCAATCAATCACTTCGCGGCCCACCAGAGGGCCGCGGCCCTCTGGTGGGCCGCGAAGTGATTTTCCCACAGGTTGGGAATCACTGCTCTAATAGAACCCTGAGGTCAATAAACAGAGAAACAGATGTACAGCGACAAGTCAAGTCAAGTTTATTTTCACTTCACAGTTTACAGCAGTATAAAGCAGTGAGTGAAAATCTTATGTGCAATACCAGACGACAGACAGCGGTTATAAACATAAGATAAAATAGAATTGAAACGGAATAGAATAAAAAGTAAAAAAGATATCTCTTAGTCTATTTGTAAGGCACTTGATACTGCGGTATCGCCTGCCTGACGGTAAAAGTGAATAGTTTGTGGCTGGGGTGGGAATTGTCTTTTATGATGCGTTTGGCCTTGGCCACGAACCGCTGGTTGTATATATCCAGGAGGGAGGGGAGCTCACCTCCAACGATATACTGGGCACCACCCTTTGAAGCGCTCTGCGCTCGAGTGCGGTGCAGTTCCCGTACCAGGCGGTGATACACCCTGTAAGAACACTCAATGGTGCCGGTATAGAATGTTCTAAGGATGCGGGGGCCCATGCTGAATTTCCTCAGACGCATGAGGAAATACAGGCGTTGTTGGGCCCTTTTCACCACGTGTGTGGACAATGTGAGGTCCTCGGAGATGTGCACACCGAGGAACTTGAAGTTGGGAGCGACACGGCAGCCATACTCCTGACCTCCATAGACCTGATTGTTATTTTGGTGACAGCTGATAGTCTGCAATAGTGGAGAGATGGTCTGCAGTCCCTTCGAGGTGTCGGTGCAAACACACGACTGCTGTGTGAAAGACAAAAAAACACATACAAAATTGACCGATTGTATTCAACAAAGCATTTATTTTACATCCAAATCCAACTTATTTACGACGGGAAAGAAGGCAAACGTCTCAACGTCTTTCCAGCCGGGTCCTAATTAATGTGACCCTGTTGCACTGTTCTACGTATTATTTCTTATTTGTTATTTTTACTTCTATGGTTACTAGGACTAACCTGGCCTGTCTGGTTCCCCCTGATGCTCCGCTTGTCCTTTACGAGCTGAGGAGAAACAACAGGATAATATTGTTAGAATTCTGAAAACTCACAATCTTCCCATGACCGTGGAAAAGAAACATTTTCAGTTTTGGTCGATTCTGCTCTGTCGTGCATCAACGCCGTGGCAGGACAAAATATTGTTCTGTTGCCATGCCAAACATAACATTTTTTTTGTCTACAAACCTTACTGGTTGCGAGTTAAAAGCCCTGAACGAAGGCACAAGGCCTATGCCAAGAAACGTGACAAACTGAAACCTGAGGCTGCCCTTTACAAAGTAGTGAGAGTAAAGTTGGTCTTGTACCGGGAATACATTTCATACCACTTGTGTTCTAAAATTGGCAATTGAGTGTTTAATGTGAAACTAACTTTAGCCCGGTCACCTCCGCTATGCTCTCCTCAATATAGGGTTGCAAAGTTACGTGAATTTTCAAAGTTGTAAACTTGCCAGGGGAACTAATGGGAATATATGGGAATTAACTGTGCATTTTGGGTCATTTATAATACTGTATTTACCTTGCACCTTTACAGACATAAATATAACCATTTTGTTTTGTCATAAGCACCCATGCATTCAAACATTCCTAATACAACGGTGTGGTAAAGGGCACCCAATACCGCTCCCGCTACACCTATCTTCCGGTCAATCTCACGCTCCATCCTCCCCTCACTCGAGAACAAGACCCCGAGATGCGATGAACAAATTGACCGTTGAACTAATTGATGAACAAAGCATTTATTTGACATCCAAATCCAACTTATTTATGACGGGAAAGAAGGCAAACGTCCTAATTAATTTTACACGTGACCCTGTTGCACTGTTCTACGTATTATTTCCAATTTGTAATTTTTACTTCTATGGTTATTATTACTTCTATGGTTACTAGGACTAACCTGGCCCGTCTGGGTCCCCCTGATGCTCTGCTTGTCCTTTACGAGCTGAGGAAAAACAGGATAATATTGTTATAATTCTGAAAACACAATCTTCCCATGACTGTGGAAAATAAACATTTTCAGTTTTGGTCGATTCTGCTCTGTCGTGCATCAACGCCGTGGCAGGACAAAATATTTCAACAATAAATCATTTGCTTTCTTGAGCCTTCATCATGTCCTCACCGTTCTCAGCAGGTGGTGGATCCAGGAGTGTCTTATTTTCTGGAAACACATGGAAGGGCAGAAATACCATATTTAGCGTATGACTGTTGCATGCTAAACGACATTAAAAACATTTTTTTAGTCTACAAACCTTACTGGTTGCGAGTTAAAAGCCCTGAACGGAGGCACAAGGCCTATGCCAAGAAACGTGACGAACTGAAACCTGAGGCTGCCCTTTACAAAGTAGTGAGAGTAAAGTTGGTCTCGTACCGGGAATACATTTCATACCACTTGTGTTCTAAAATTGGCAATTGAGTGTTTAATGTGAAACTAACTTTAGCCCGGTCACCTCCGCTATGCTCTCCTCAATATAGGGTTGCAAAGTTACGTGAATTTTCAAAGTTGTAAACTTGCCAGGGGAACTAATGGGAATATATGGGAATTAACTGTGCATTTTGGGTCATTTATAATACTGTAATTACCTTGCACCTTTACAGACATAAATATAACCATTTTGTTTAGTCATAAGCACCCATGGATTCAAACATTCCTAATACAAATTAGAAAATGATTGAACAATGAACAACTTCTTAAGGTTTTAGTTGTAGGTTTTCGAGGTAGTAAATACATCCAACATGTTTATTACACTACAAGGACACATCGAATGTATTTGAAAAAAATTGAAGTTTAGATTGTTTTAGGGCTATTTTTTTTCGGTCCAAATTCCCAAGCTTAACTTCCCGTGGTAAATTTCCCGGAAACTTTCCACCCCTTTACATCTCTACATGAGACTGACCTTCTGCTGGGGCCTCCACGGTTGGTCCATTTGGTTCTGGGTGAAGTGAAAACAATACAAAAACATTTAGGCAACAGTAGGATGAGATTTCAACACTTTGTACGGTTTTGGTTACAATCATTAATTTACAATTCAGTGGTATATTAACGATATACGACAGAATACGATGATTTCCATCCATTGTCCGTGGTTGGGTCGCGCAGGTAGCAGCTTCAGCAGGGGTCTCTAAACTTCCCTGGCAACATCGACCAGCTCTTACTGGGGTATCCCCAGGCGTTCCCAGGCTAGCGTTGAGATGTTATCACCCCACCTGTACCTTGGTCTGCCCCGTGGTCTCTTCCCAGCTGGACGTGCCGGGAAAACCTCCATCGGGAGGCGACCAGGAAGAATCCTTACTAGATGCCCGAACCACCTCAACTGGCTCCTTTCTACGCGAAGGAGCAGCGGCTCTACTCCGAGTCTCTCACAAGCTTCTCACCCTATCCCTAAGGGAGATACCAGCCACCCTCCTGAGGAAACTCCTTTCGGCCGCTTGAATTTGCGATCTCGTCCTTTCGGTCATTACCCATAGTTCATGACCATAGGTGAGGGTAGGAATGAAGACTGACCGGTAGATCGAGAGCTCTGCCTTCTGGCTCAGCTCTCTTTTGGTTACAACAGTGTGGTAAAGGGCACCCAATACCGCTCCCGCTACACCTATCTTCCGGTCAATCTCACGCTCCATCCTCCCCTCACTCGAGAACAAGACCCCGAGATGCGATGAACAAATTGACCGTTGAACTAATTGATGAACAAAGCATTTATTTGACATCCAAATCCAACTTATTTATGACGGGAAAGAAGGCAAACGTCCTAATTAATTTTACACGTGACCCTGTTGCACTGTTCTGTATTATTTCTAATTTGTAATTTTTACTTCTATGGTTATTATTACTTCTATGGTTACTAGGACTAACCTGGCCCGTCTGGTTCCCCCTGATGCTCTGCTTGTCCTTTACGAGCTGAGGAAAAACAGGATAATATTGTTATAATTCTGAAAACACAATCTTCCCATGACTGTGGAAAATAAACATTTTCAGTTTTGGTCGATTCTGCTCTGTCGTGCATCAACGCCGTGGCAGGACAAAATATTTCAACAATAAATCATTTGCTTTCTTGAGCCTTCATCATGTCCTCACCATGCTCAGCAGGTGGTGGATCCAGGAGTGTCTTATTTTCTGGAAACACATGGAAGGGCAGAAATACCATATTTAGCGTATGACTGTTGCATGCTAAACGACATTAAAAACATTTTTTTAGTCTACAAACCTTACTGGTTGCGAGTTAAAAGCCCTGAACGGAGGCACAAGGCCTATGCCAAGAAACGTGACAAACTGAAACCTGAGGCTGCCCTTTACAAATTAGTGAGAGTAAGTTGGTCTCGTACCGGGAATACATTTCATACCACTTGTGTTCTAAAATTGGCAATTGAGTGTTTAATGTGAACCTAACTTTAGCCCGGTCACCTCAGCTATGCTCTCCTCAATATAGGGTTGCAAAGTTATGTGAATTTTCAAAGTTGTAAACTTGCCAGGGGAACTAATGGGAATATATGGGAATTAACTGTGCATTTTGGGTCATTTATAATACTGTATTTACCTTGCACCTTTACAGACATAAATATAACCATTTTGTTTTGTCATAAGCACCCATGCATTCAAACATTCCTAATACAAATTAGAAAATGATTGAACAATGAACAACTTCTTAAGGTTTTAGTTGTAGGTTTTCGAGGTAGTAAATACATCCAACATGTTTATTACACTACAAGGACACATCGAATGTATTTGAAAAAAAATTGAAGTTTAGATTGTTTTAGGGCTATTTTTTTTCAGTCCAAATTCCCAAGCTTAACTTCCCGTGGTAAATTTCCCGGAAACTTTCCACCCCTTTACATCTCTACATGAGACTGACCTTCTGCTGGGTCCTCCTTGGTTGGTCCATTTGGTTCTGGGTGAAGTGAAAACAATACAAAAACATTTAGGCAACAGTAGGATGAGATTTCAACACTTTGTACGGTTTTGATTACAATCATTCATTTACGATTCAGTGGTATATTAACGATATACGACAGAATGCGATGATTTCCATCCATTGTCCGTGGTTGGGTCGCGCAGGTAGCAGCTTCAGCAGGGGTCTCTAAACTTCACTGGCAACATCGACCAGCTCTTACTGGGGTATCCCCAGGCGTTCCCAGGCAAGCGTTGAGATGTTATCACCCCACCTGTACCTTGGTCTGCCCCGTGGTCTCTTCCCAGCTGGACGTGCCGGGAAAACCTCCATCGGGAGGCGACCAGGAAGAATCCTTACTAGATGCCCGAACCACCTCAACTGGCTCCTTTCTACGCGAAGGAGCAGCGGCTCTACTCCGAGTCTCTCACAAGCTTCTCACCCTATCCCTAAGGGAGATACCAGCCACCCTCCTGAGGAAACTCCTTTCGGCCGCTTGAATTTGCGATCTCGTCCTTTCGGTCATTACCCATAGTTCATGACCATAGGTGAGGGTAGGAATGAAGACTGACCGGTAGATCGAGAGCTCTGCCTTCTGGCTCAGCTCTCTTTTGGTTACAACGGTGTGGTAAAGGGCACCCAATACCGCTCCCGCTACACCTATCTTCCGGTCAATCTCACGCTCCATCCTCCCCTCACTCGAGAACAAGACCCCGAGATGCGATGAACAAATTGACCGTTGAACTAATTGATGAACAAAGCATTTATTTGACATCCAAATCCAACTTATTTATGACGGGAAAGAAGGCAAACGTCCTTAATTAATTTTACACGTGACCCTGTTGCACTGTTCTACGTATTATTTCCAATTTGTAATTTTTACTTCTATGGTTATTATTACTTCTATGGTTACTAGGACTAACCTGGCCCGTCTGGGTCCCCCTGATGCTCTGCTTGTCCTTTACGAGCTGAGGAAAAACAGGATAATATTGTTATAATTCTGAAAACACAATCTTCCCATGACTGTGGAAAATAAACATTTTCAGTTTTGGTCGATTCTGCTCTGTCGTGCATCAACGCCGTGGCAGGACAAAATATTTCAACAATAAATCATTTGCTTTCTTGAGCCTTCATCATGTCCTCACCGTTCTCAGCAGGTGGTGGATCCAGGAGTGTCTTATTTTCTGGAAACACATGGAAGGGCAGAAATACCATATTTAGCGTATGACTGTTGCATGCTAAACGACATTAAAAACATTTTTTTAGTCTACAAACCTTACTGGTTGCGAGTTAAAAGCCCTGAACGGAGGCACAAGGCCTATGCCAAGAAACGTGACGAACTGAAACCTGAGGCTGCCCTTTACAAAGTAGTGAGAGTAAAGTTGGTCTCGTACCGGGAATACATTTCATACCACTTGTGTTCTAAAATTGGCAATTGAGTGTTTAATGTGAAACTAACTTTAGCCCGGTCACCTCCGCTATGCTCTCCTCAATATAGGGTTGCAAAGTTACGTGAATTTTCAAAGTTGTAAACTTGCCAGGGGAACTAATGGGAATATATGGGAATTAACTGTGCATTTTGGGTCATTTATAATACTGTAATTACCTTGCACCTTTACAGAC
The DNA here is from genome assembly GCA_027704905.1 of Muraenolepis orangiensis. Classification (NCBI taxonomy): domain Eukaryota; kingdom Metazoa; phylum Chordata; class Actinopteri; order Gadiformes; family Muraenolepididae; genus Muraenolepis; species Muraenolepis orangiensis. The sequence goes on from CM051009.1 coordinate 46,964, forward strand.
ATAAATATAACCATTTTGTTTTGTCATAAGCACCCATGCATTCAAACATTCCTAATACAAATTAGAAAATGATTGAACAATGAACAACTTCTTAAGGTTTTAGTTGTAGGTTTTCGAGGTAGTAAATACATCCAACATGTTTATTACACTACAAGGACACATCGAATGTATTTGAAAAAAATTGAAGTTTAGATTGTTTTAGGGCTATTTTTTTTCGGTCCAAATTCCCAAGCTTAACTTCCCGTGGTAAATTTCCCGGAAACTTTCCACCCCTTTACAACTCTACATGAGACTGACCTGCTGGGGCCTCCTTGGTTGGTCCATTTGGTTCTGGGTGAAGTGAAAACAATACAAAAACATTTAGGCAACAGTAGGATGAGATTTCAACACTTTGTACGGTTTATAATCACAATCATCAATCATTTACGATTCAGCCGTATATTTACGATATACGACAGAATACGATGTTTTCATGATATTTTAAAAGTAACTAATCCCGTAAAGCTTGCAACAGCCTGAGGAGAAACACCACAATAACATGATTTGAGTATTTTAGGCAATACGGCCCAAATCTCCTATCCCATCCCGATATGAAGGCCATTTAATATCTCACACACACACACACACACACACACACACACACACACACACACACACACACACACACACACACACACACACACACACACACACACACACACACACACACACACACACACACACACACACACACACACACACACACACACACACACACACACACACACACACACCCCCCAATATAGAGAAAACGTTTATTGAATACCTACAGAACTTGATGAAAGCTACGGCAGCAATCACGATATGAAGGCCATTTAATATCCTCATAACACACACACACACAATATTGTTATAATATAACACTCACGCTGAAGGTCTGAATTCTTCAGACAATGGAGTCTCTTGTAAACGGTGTGTTCTGGGTCTGCATCAGGGAGAAAGCCTCGGTGAGGCCATGATGTGTCAACACTTAATGTGATAAAACGTGTGGAGCTCTGGTTTTGCCCGTGGATCCGTTCACCAGCCATGCTCTCCCTCCACACAGCTCATCGTTTTATACTATGTTCCCATCAGCATATCTATCCACACACGCACGGCATTTGGCAGACGCTTTTATCCAAAGCGACTTACAAGGTGTACATTATATACACATACACACATATATACATATACACACACATATATATATATATACATATATATATATACACATACATATATACCAGGGTTTCCATTAGCCGGTATTTACCATTTTTTAGCGGGTAAAAGAAAAACGGTAATTTAAAAACCTGCCGGTCAAAATGTCCGGTAATAATGCTCATACTAAACTTAGATCAGCTTTATTACTGCCCCTCCCCCCCGGAAGGGTGACCGAATGAAGTGACCAATCAGCTGCCGCAGTGACCGAATGAAGTGACCAATCAGCTGCCGCACCTCTCATTACGTCAAGCGACGTCACTGAACAGGGGGCGTGGTCAAGCCACGTGCGCTAGCGGCGCACACACACCTGTCGGCAATTGCGTGGCTGATTGCTAATCACCTCACCTGGGGTATATAGACCCTGGCTTCCCGTTACCCCGGGGTTAGGTCGTACTGCACGTCACACGTTTTTCATGTACGTCGGACATTCTGGACGGAATCGCCACGCTGATGTCCCAGAGATCCAGAACCAGCCTGTCTCGCGTTACTCCGGTCTATACGAGCTCCCCGGTCATTATATTTACCTGTCTAGTACCTGTCGCTACTCCGACCTCCCGGTATCCAGACTCCTCTCCCGTCCCGTACTACTCGCCGGTCTACTACCTGCCGGTACTCTGCGGATCGACCTCCCAATCTAGGTGTACATTATAGTTGCGTTTGTAATATAGACTGTTTTTGAAACATGTAAGTTTCGAATTTGTCTGGTAAAATAAAATCTGTCCGGACACTTAACCGCCAAGAAAAAAATCCTAGCAGAAACCCTGATATATACATACATATATATATACATATATATATATATGTATATATATACACACATATACACACACACACACACACATTCAGAGAGCCGGTAACGTTAATTCAAAACTGCGCAAATGTTCATTTGTAACTGCAATGCACTACAGGAAGTGCTGGGGGCAGTATAATTTCCATTATCTGCCATGACTGCATTCTGTACTAACAACAAAGAAGAAGAAAGAATATGAACGATGGCGGAAAGGAGAGAGAATGAGGGTGATGAAGAGCTCAAAAAAGCAAGACCGAGAGTGTGGGAGTATTTCACAGATGACAAGCCAAAGAAGTCAGTTAAATGCAGAATATGTAAAGTGGAATTGGCATTCCACAGCAGCACTACAGCGATGCACAAGCATTTGAAACGTGGAACCGTGATGACTGCTACTTCGGATCATGGGTAAGTTTGAGCTAGTTAGCCATATTGTCATGTTTACGTTAGCTTACATGTTGTAAAACAGAACGTCTCATGGATAATGCTTGCTAAGCAAACGCTATTTCAGTTATGTTGAGGCTGCGTGTCCACCAACGAGCTGTATGTAACGTTAGCTAAACAGCGCCAAGCTTACAGCGTAGTAGAGCACACTAGAGCTTGGCTAGACTACCGATGTTTACAGCTCCGTCACTTAGCACCGAGTCCGAGTGTCGTGTTTTTGCAGACTAGTATTAATTAGCCAAGTTAAGATAGCTAGCTGATGTTAGCTAGTGCCAACGTTCAGCTCCTCTCACTCACACACAGCAAACAAAAGACCTAGAAGTCTCTGATCTGACTCATCCTCCTCTCCCCCTACAGCTGTTGGAGATGATGGAGCCTAGTGAGTGGATCCACGGCACCCTCCTGGACCAGGTTAACAGCCCCAACAGAACCTAGTGAGTGGATCCACGTCACCCTCGTGGACCAGGTTAACCGCCCCAACAGAACCTAGTGAGTGGATTCACGTCACCCTCCTGGACCAGGTTAACAGCCCCAACAGAACCTAGTGAGTGGATCCACGTCACCCTC